>CM040462.1:6660751-6676439 GCA_022758105.1 Pangasianodon gigas | reverse complement strand
TTTGAGCCCCTGAAAATGGAGGTACTTTGTTGAAAATGGCTGTAATTCCTAAATGGTAAATGCCATATTTTTGTGGAACCTCTTAAAATAAAGCTGAAAGTCTACACTTCCATCACATCTTGATTGTTTTATTTCAAATCCATTGTGGTGGTGTATAAAGGCAAAATCACAAAAACTCTGTCATTGTCCAAATACTTCCAGACCTGACTGTGTATATATATATATATATATATATATATATATATATATATATATATATATATATATACACACACTATCTTTTTTCCATATATAAAGTAAGATTTACAATATCATGTACAATATGACAGTTATATTTGCAATATAATTGCCTGTCTGTGAGACAGTGACAGTTACTAAGCAGTGGATAAATCACTGTTTTGAAAAGCTGAATTTATGCACAACTGATGCTTCCCCAGCATGTGTCTAACTAATCCTTTCTTCCATCTCGGGTGTTTCTGCTGCTTTTGATAAAAGAGGAAATTAGTTCATACTGTTATGTCAAGCTTCCTTTCACTGACCCATGATTCCATGCAAGGCAGGCAGAGTAACAAAACAAGGCGACAAATTAGCCTTTGCCTGCTGCTCAAAAATAGTGCACAGCTGGGCCCTACTTTTAGTGCCTCTGCTCACTATATATAAAGACTATCATAATTAAAGATAAGGTTGAGATGCCCCTCGCCCATTACTCATCACCCACTTTCTCACACACACACACACATACAGGCGGGTGCGTGCCATCTGTGCCCACTATGACAGTGGAACGGATCATATTTTTAGCACCCCCCAGCTCATGTAATCGTGTCATGAATGCCGCCCCCCGCTGGTGCCCTGGCAGAAGACTGTCTATTACTAAAATTGCGCCTTGCTTGTCCAAATTATGGCTCTCACCAGCCAAAATACGTGAACAAAGCCTTCCTTCTTACTAAATGTTCTCGCCTGTTCGATTTATTTAGCAGCAAATCAGGCCAAATTAGTTCTGGTGCAACACGATTAAAATGAAGTCATTCACAAAAATAGTCATTAGTGGGTTTGAAAAAAGGAAAACACGAAAAATTCAATAAAATACACAAATCTAAAGACAGACGAGCGTGGGAGAAACACCAGTTCTCAATGCTTAACCTTTTAAAGAAATATGTAGATCTTATGATTGTTTTCATTAACTTCCATACATGATGTCCACACTTGGGTGGTCAGTCTAAGATGTTTTATGTCAGATTATGTCAGTTAACCTCTGAGGTATTTTCTACAACCTAGCAAACTTTATGTGATTATTTCATGACTGGGAAACTGTTTGTTAATGATATATGAGAATTATAATTACTTGGGTTTTGGTGTACTATTGGAGGAAGAAAACCATCTTGAATGTTATTTTTAACATACTTGTTTGTCTTGGCCTGTTTTCTATGACTCACCTGTAAAATCCCCCCCAAATCCCTTCCTTGATGAACGACTGGAAAGTCATGGCACAATAAATCACCCACTTATCGTATTTTAAATGTCTTGGTTCTAAATTCATCTCGTTGGAGACAGCACACTCCGGGGAGCCGAAATTTGACATGTACATTGTCTTGTTCATTCATAAATCTTCTCTGTCAATCTTTCGCCACCCCTCCGCCTCCTCAGTGGGAATCATCAACACAGAATGACATTTAGCGTCAATTACTGTCGCTGCTATTAGTGCGTCATAGCAGCCCTGGCCAATTGGAGTGGAGACAAGGAGAAGGGGGGTGGAAACACAATGAATGTGAACACACACCAATTTTCCTTACTCAGTGCCAGAGACAAAAGTGTTTACAGGAAAATAGTGGTCTGGATATTCAAATACGGTTGGATAAAGATGAGCGCAGGCTGTCACTTTCATAAAAATATGGAGGAAAACATCACCGAACAGTGGAGAGAAAATAGCCTTCTGTTCTTTTCATGCCGTCAAATCTGCCAATCTCATCTGTCGCTCAAACAGTGCCGCACTGACTGATCGCTTTATTAGAAATTTAAAGAATGAATGGAAATGTGTGTATGTGGGATGGATGGAAAGAGCAAGTCAAGTCAAGTTCTTAAAAAAGCACTTTGCAAGGCTTAATAATTGTGTTTATATCCTGTAGGGTGGTAATGAAGCTTATAAAAATAGTGTATTAAAAGTAACAAGGCAATGCTTGTGACTAAAAAAAAAAGGCTTAATATTAGAATACAATAAAGATGTATTCTTTTATAATAATAGATATTTTTATGAAGTTTTCTAAACTTGTTCAGCCATGGTACCTCCCACGGATACCCCTTTCTCTGCCGCATGGCTTTGCGGTATCATTTCTCACTCTTTCAAACCATCAAGCTGTGGTTGTACAGTACCTGCCCTCCAGGTGAGTTTCTATAACTAAATACAATAAGTGGGCGATGTTACTGTGCTGTCACTATTAATCATATATGATATACAGTATATATTATATTTTACATATTATATTTTGTGAATTTCCCTCTGGGATTAATAAACGGATTTATCTATCTATCACAATAAGGATTTTCTTTTTCAGGCGAGTGAGAGGAAAAGAGGAAATGCAAAAGCAAGCAAGTATAACATTAAGTATAACATTCAAGAGTAATTCAGTACAAAGGCGTTTAAAAGACTTTAAAAAATATCTTGGCACACATTAATGTGACATAGATTTTTTGGTCAAAAGGAAAATTTTCAGCGACGTAGAAAAGATGACTACATATGTGGTCATACACAAGCCATCAAACATCACAAAGAAAAAGACCAAAAGACCAATACAGATGTTGACAGATGTATCGATTCAGTCAATGCTCTCTCCAATAGTAGTTGTTCATCTGAATAATTCAGAGATGCCACCTCTCAACTCATTGAACAATCTGTAAATCTCCAGGTAAACTAAATCAGTATAATCCTCATATATCACTAACAAACATCATACTATTCATAAATTAATAGCATCGGTTAATAGTAGGTTCCAGAAAATCATTAGAGAGGAAACATCACTGAGATCATTGACCCATCTTAACAAATACACATCAAAATACAAATACAACAAATACACATCTACTATTTGAAATAGTGGAATAGTGGAAAGCTGCATTGCCTAAAAGAGAAGCTAATTCATGGCGCTTTCTGTGAAAGTGTCCATTACATAATGGAAAGTGGGATATATCAGTGACCTCTGCAGTTTTGTCAGCTTTATAACTGTTGTAATTGGTTTATTGACTTTGTTAATATAAAGTTGCTTTATGTATGATATATATGTTACTTTGATGCTTACTGGCATACTTAAGGCCCGTGTAGTCTTGTCTGTTTTCTACAGAAAGAAAGCTTATCATACATAATTGCTGCTTATCATACAGAAATAATTTCCATTTTTCAAGTTTCTGTCAGGACTGACACATCAGGAACGCTTGCATGTATATACAGTTAAGAGCATGAGCGGTGTCAATACTGTTCGAACTAAGCTTCGAACTTTAAAAGAGCTGTTTTGTTAGTTAAGAAGTATAATAGGCATTTATTTGAGCAAGAAGAAAGCTCAAGAAAGTGTGAGAGAATGAGAGAGATGGATTAAAAACATGGATAATGCTGGCTTGCTGCAATTCTACATACTTTCTAATAATTTAATCTGTCCAAAGACATAGTGTGTTTCTTGCTTCAGTGGTTCACTGCTTCTACTTGACTCCATAATCAAGTCTTCCATTAAGAAGGCATGGCACATAAGGCAAGCTTCATGCCAATGAACTGCTGACGCACACTGAAGCAAACAATAGGCCACGTGTCTGTTCAATCAAACATGGACAGAATAGTAATAAGTTAATTGCTAGAAATTAACAGTCCCCCAAGGTGAGCTTCAACAGCCTCTGATTTGAGTGCAGATTTAACAATAAACAAAATTAAGCTTATTAGCAAGAAACAAAGAATTACAAGCTATAATGTATTCAGCACCATTGAATCCACTTCCTCACATACTCAACAAGAGAAGAATGTGAAAGTGGATGAGCATAACAGAAGAAGAAGCTTTGTCACATTTACATTACAGTGAAATTCTTTGCTTTGTTAGGAAGTTGGGGTCGGTCATGATAGAGCACCTGGAGCAGAAAGGGTTAAGGGCCTTGCTCAAAAACCCAACAGTGACAGCTTGGTGGTGCTGGGACTTGAACCCCCAACTTTCTGAGCAAAAACGCACAGCCTTTAATCACTGAGCCACCACTGCACACAGGTAGTCTACACACATGGTGTTATGGTTTCATTCACAAGGCGACGACTTTGACAAACAACAGGAAATACACCACTTGTTCCAAAGGAAGCTTGGTTGGTGGTCCAGAACTTAGAGCTATCTGTTATTTATATATGTCTTTCTGTACACTCTTAGAAAGAAGAATTCTTTAATGGTTCATAGGATAATTAGGTTCTTAGGTTCCTAAAAGGCTTCTATTTGGAATCTCTTTTTTTCTGAAAAGGAAATGGATTTCTCCAGACGGTTAAACTGAAGAACTCTTAAGGGTCCTCTATTTCATCTTTGTAAATGTAGCTTGGTGCATCGGGTTCAAGTTTTGCTTCAAACGTTTGATTCTAGCTTTCAGATCCACCAATGGAATTTCACATACTATATGAGGTCACTCATCTGGACCCATGTTCCATCCTGTTCACTACACTTTTAGGAAAAGAAATTTAAATCCCTTGAAGACCCATAAAGGCTCTATGTAGAGCCCCACAACACAGCTGTTCCCCTTTCAGAGAGGGTTCCAAATTCACAAAATTAAGAACTTAGAACTATCCAAAGAACCTACAAGTGACCTTTTTTGAAGAGTGTAAATTCTGAAAGAGAATGGGAAGCAATGATATAAGTAAGGAATAAAACACTTTGGGGGGTATGCTGTTATAGGAAAATAGTCAATGGCAGGATGGTGTGTTGTCATCAACGTGAAATAAAATTGTTACCAGCCCAAAGTTGATTATTTTCCAATAACAGCACATCCCAATGTGTTTTGTTCCAATTATACCCAGCAATTTCCCAAAAATAACAATTTTTAATTTACGAGGGTGAGTCAAGTGAAAACCTTTAAAGTGCAACATTAATTAGAATTGAATCAATCTTTTTTCTAGAGGAAGCCAGATACTTGGTAAGTGCTGGAACACTTGCATTGAATGAAATGGAGATTATGTCAAAAGAATTATATACTTTTGTGACACCTATTTGAAAAAATGATGCCAAATAAAAAAAAAACACATATTAATGAATGACACATCATACGTTTTATCCATTTACACCTGCACATCAAGTTCATTCTCCTTATCATTTACATTCCCTTACCAGCCTATCGATTTTTCTCTCTCGAAGTGAAAACTCAGCTTGTCATGTTACCGAGAACCCGGAAAGCACAAGTCATCTATCCTGAAGACTTTCCCATGGTGGAAAACTTACACTGGAGACTCCTTCCATACATTTCCTTACAACCTTCAAGAAATTCTAGATGCATTGTTCACAGTTACTGCATTTGCTGTACATTAAATACACTCTATTGCATGTATTGACTAATAGCTTAGTTAGTCTGGCTGCTGTGTCTATAGAGTGTGTATCACTCTCGACTACTACCACGTTCTCCAACCCTTGTGTTAAGTTGTTTGAGTGTTTGTTTAGCAGCGGTTCTTCCTATAACGATCTTGCACTCTCTGTAATGTTGCAGCACTCTCGTCTCCTCTAACAACTCTGTGTTTGGATTCAATTCTGACTCACTATGTGTGAAAGTCAATTTGGATAAAAGCGTCTGTCCCATGAATGAATGCATATGAGTGTGAATGGTAGAGGGGGATTAGAAATCAAGAATGAGATGAAGGGAAAAAGGCAAATAAGAAAGGCATGACAAGAAAAAAGAGAAAAGGCAGAGGGCTGTTTGGAAACACTCATAGAGCTCTCAGAATTGATTTAGTCAGAGGCAGCCAGTCACAACACAATGCACCTCCTGACCTTTTCATAAGCATCTAATTAAACCTAAACCTGAGACATCAGCTTGCACACATTAACATACTTAAAGCCACTCTTCAAGCCATTTACAAGAATGATTCTTATAAACACTGATATCTTTCCCTAGTGTTTATTTTATATCATTCTATTGTCTTTTGTCTCCGTCTGACTTGTGGAAGGTTAATGGGAGAGCATATATATATATATATATATATATATATACACACACAAGAAGTGTCAGATTTACTGCTAGAAGAACACATATACATTACAGCACAGTGTAATTCTTTTTCCACACATATCCCAGCTTGTTAGGAAGATCAGATAGGACACGGCACCCCTGGGGCAGAGAGGGTTAAGGGCCTTGAACCCCCAACCTTCTGATCAGTAACTCAGAGCTTCAGGATTTAGAATGTTGGGAAACACAATTGTAATGTTCACACTGCCCCAACAGACACCAAGAAACTTTTTTTACAGACAGTCAGACTGGTTTAAAAATGGATGATCCTTTAACAGCAATCAAAATCCAGAATTACTCTTACTGTGTCTTTATGCGTCATTCTTCGCATTAAAAGACGAAGAGTGAAATAAAAGTAGTTGTGGGTGAAGCCTTGGTCGTTGCGACGTAAGAGACAGGGCACTTACTTGAATTTATGCAGAGAACTGCAGACAGAAGATGTGCTTTCAAAAATTGAAAAAGGATATTAACTTTCGAAAGTTTAGCTCGGTTTGCCCCCAAGCAGTTTCAGCAACTACTTCAGATGCTGACACCAACCATTCCGAGGCAAACTACAAATTGTAGAGATGCCATTTCACCCGGTGAACACCTAATGATTACACTTTGCTTCTTGGCAACAGGTAATAATCTTAGTTTCATCTTTAAAATCCCAAACAAGACAATTTAAGCTATTTAGGTGGCAATGTTTATATTGCAATTTCTAACAGCTATTTCTTTGTATTATTTAATATTCACAGGGGAATCTTTTCGTAACTTGCACTACTTGTTTCGAATTGGATGCTCAGCTTTAACTGAGCTTATTCCTGAAACATGTAGAGCCATCTTCCATTATAAGACCATTATTGGGTCATACATTATGAACAATATTTTTATGCAAATATAAGTTATAAACATTTGTTGCGATTCCGATTAGTACTTCATGAAACAGAATATGGAAAATGGCATACGGTTAGCAGATGATCCCGATTAAAACGCACAGGCTTTGGGTTCTATGGAGTTTTCAGGGATGGTTGCCTCATGGTCATGGCAATGGCTCATACCCAGGTCAGATTACGTCAGAGTTTGTTGGAAAATGATACCACACTGCTCAGACATTCCACGACCCGAGAAACGGCGATTGAACAACCAACACCAACAGGTTTAACAAACTGATCTGACAAAACCCAACAAACATGTCTGTTAGTGCATTGTGAACTAGGCTAAACATAGTTGCACCGCCCGGGAATCGAACCCGGATCGCAAGAATGGGAATCTTGCATGATACCACTACACCAGCGGTGCCTTATGATTGAGGGAATAGAATAAAAGACCAGCTGACAAAACATAATCCAGAATTAAACTGGCATTACAGCATGTTTTAATGTGTGTAAATGATTTATCGCTCTTTTAATGTGTTTTACTGTGTATAAATATTTTAGTGTGTTTATAGGGATGTGTATACCATGTATAAAAATGACAGTGTGTATAAATCAGTCATCAAATGGCATTCAACATAGCCTGTGTTCCCACTAGCAACCAACAAAGTGACAGAAAACATTACTTTTTTATATATTACTGTTTGAATAGAGATTTTTTTTTATTTTATGCAAAATTAATTAGAATGTGCTGAAGTGACAAAACCAGATGATTGGCTCCATTTTGGAGTGGCCAGTTTAGAGTAGCAATCCATCTAGAGTACACGTGTGTATTTCGAAGGTGGGAGGAAACTGGAGAACCCATAGGTTACCCATGTGGACAATCTTAGGAAAGAACTGGGTACAATTTTATGCAAATCAGTTGTAACTTTATCACTAGATTTGCCGAATATTTAGACCCCTTTAGCAACTTTCATTTAAAAAGAGCCTAGCGACAAATCTAGAGACTATTTCAGCAGATGATAGTGACTATCCTGTACTTGATACAACAATCACTGATCACCATTGTTTCTAATGACTAATCACTGATCAATATTGTTACTAATGACCAATCACTGATCACCATTGTTCCTAATGACCAATCACTGATCACCATCATTTCCCAACAACCAATCACTGATCACCATTGTTACTAATGACTAATCATTGATCACCATTGTTACTAATGACCAATCACTGATCACCATCATTTCCCAACAACCAATCACTGATCACCATTGTTACTAATGACTAATCATTGATCACAATTGTTACTAATGACCAATCACTGATCACCATTGTTACTAATGACCAATCACTGATCACCATTGTTACTAATGACCAATCACTGATCACCATTGTTACTAATGACTAATCACTGATCACAATTGTTACTAATGACCAATCACTGATCACCATTGTTTCCCAACAACCAATCACTGATCACCATTGTTACTAATGACCAATCTCAACCAATCACTTATCACCATTGTTTCCTAATGACCAATCACTGATCACCATTGTTTGTTCCACATACTTGGCAATATTTATAAGTAAAAAAAGTGAGTTATTCATTTCAAAACTGTTTCTTTTGTGTCTATTTCCCAACTCCTCACTACCACTACATCACTTTGTCTGCATTCTTTATAGAAATTATAGTAACTAATAAATTGCTAGTCTGTGGTGCCATTTATAAGAAATAAATTATAATCTTATTATATTCTCTTATTAAATTATTTTCTATTTTTGATAAAACTCTGAACTATTCTGTTCGTTACTCTGCAGATGGTCCAGATCTTCACGTTGTGATATGCAAATGATCATAGCAGTTTGAACGAATATGAGAAATGAATGAATATGCAAATTAATCTATGACATCTAACTGGTGACTTCTTGTGATTTTTTTTGAGCATGCATTCTCTACATTTTCCTGGAAAGTGTTAGCAACACTGAGCGTGGATATTCTAATGCCCCAGTTAGGTGCCCCAGGTGTTTTGGCATTTGGATGTTTTCCAACTTAAAATGCCATGCAAAGGTCAAAAAAAGTTGTGTTGTGTGGAAGTGGAGCACAGCAATTTAACACTGCAGTCGACATACTTTCTGAAAACAATACATTGAAAAAGAAAGCAGCAGCTGGTGTTATCATCTTGGAAGAAAGTTAAAGTGAAAAAGGATCCCCTGAGTGTGGATGCCGTCAGTCGACACATAAAAAAGAGGGTTTCACAATAGACTATTTTAAAGTTTTTCCATTTATTTTTGTAAAAGTGTTATGGACTGCATACAGTAACGGTACATGGCAAAGCAAGGCTGAGGCAGGGAGAAAGACCAGAGAGAGAACAGTGCTTCTGATTCTTTTCATTTTCTGTCAACTCCAATACGATTTAACCTAAAAGCAAGAAATAATTTCAAAATAAACAAATAAAAAGAAAGACTAAATACAATGATATATAACTAAGAAAATGCCAAGCATTCAAGCAAACATCGAAATAGTATATTAGTGCATGAATCGTCCTTGTTATAATGATTATAATCATTGATCACTGCAAATTTGGTGTAATAACAAATGTACCCAACAACCAATCACGGATCACCATTGTGGTGATATACAGTGTGGCTTCCACACACGTTATTCGTCAGCTTATAAAATAGCACCTGATGCAGCACACCCTAGTATTTAATCTTCGAGAAGTACAGCTGCAGAAAGGGTGAAGCTTAGCTTCGGGGTGAAAAACACTGTATGAACTCTGGAGAGTTACACCAAGTAACTGGACAATACATGAGAATTGTTATCTTTTTTAGCCTGTGCTGACAGTTAATTGTCCATACAAATTATTGTAGCAAAAAGAAACTAAATAAACGTCATGAATTCATAATATATGAACAGGATTAGGTCATTTAACATGCTTTTAATTCACTATTTTAATTTTCAGAATTAGCACAATAATGCCACTGTTTTGATTTATTTGATGTGTTGCATGTCTGCTCGATGTGTTTGCATAAGCAATGTCTCAGATTAAGATGCTGGACTTAAATTAGTTAATGAATTCCTACTATAATCACACTATTTGGTGTTGATTAGAGGAGAGAGAGTTTCCTCCTAAAGTCCTCAGCAAGTTTCTCTTTGTCACTATTGCCTTTGACTTGCTTATTAGTGGTCCAGACCTGAATTACTGTTAAGCTGCTTTGTGAGTATGTTAATGACTGTTAAGTATAAAAAGGTCTTTATTCATGCAGTGACTCTGACCTCAATCAAGCATAACACTTTTTGAATGTGTACCATTTTATGAACTCACAATATAAAACATAAAGACACATGTATGGCACTGAGATTATTTGTCAGGTAGATGATCATCATGACAAGCGTCTGGAAGCTGAAAAGCTGATGCTGGCTCTGTTTTCATGGTGTGACCTCAAATGCTCTTCTGTTGTTGTTGTTGTTTTGACATGTCCTGATGTTCACCCCTATCCAAGAACAGAAGAGTACTCAGAGACATGGCTCGAGAGCATGAAAACCGTTTTCTCACACAGCAGACCCTCATGCCCCGATGGCTGTTTTCTTCTAAAGCACAGCATGAGTGTTTTTTATCTTTATTTGCCATTTGTAAACAAGACCACTGACATTCTTGCTTGCGCAGGTTAGAGGGAAAATGAAAAAGAGTCATATATGTGTGCCGCGGTACTGACATACTGGTATGCACCGAGTCATACAGTGTGATTAATGATCAGTGACACAGACCTGTGAAGCCTGGAAAGTTTGTTAAACTGTGTGGATGTATGTATGTATGTATGTGTGGATGGACAGATGCTTGGGTGGGTGAAAGGATGGTGGATGGATGGATGAAACACATGTAGGTGGATAGATGGTGAATGGATGGATGGATGGATGGATGCCTGGATAGGTGATTGGATGATGGATGGATGAGTAGATGCTTGGGTGGGTGAATGGATGGTGGATGATGGATGGATGGATGGATGGATTGATAGATGCTTTGGTGTGTGAACAGATGCTGGATGAATGAATGGATGGGTAGATTGGACAGATGCTTAAGTGGGTGAATGAATGGTAGATGAATGGAAAGATAGGTTGTTTAGACATATACTTTGGTGGCTGGATAAATGGTAGATAGATGGATTGACCGATGCTTTGGTGTGTGATTGGATGTTGGATCAATGGATGGATGGGTGGATGAATGGTAGATACTGGATGGATGATTTGGTGCATGAATAGATGATTGATGGATGGATACATGGAAGCCTATCAGAAAGGGATCCAAGTAGAACCCTTTAGGAGGCTAAAGAACCCTACATTATTCAATGAACCCTTAAAGAACCCTTGAAGAACCCAGTTTTTCTGAGAGTGTAGAAATGGGTCGGTAGTCTACAGGATAACTATCAAACATCAACCCATTCCAACATTCCAACTGATTAACTTGTTTGTTGGTAGGCTGGGAGATGACACATGCCAGACAGATTGTTAATACTCTGGAGATGGTTTGGTGAGGGTCCTGTGTCTGAGGTGGGTGAAAATAAAAATGATTTTTGACAATTTCAACAATGGCATAAAATGTCTGCAAAAAACCCTTGAAATAAAATAAAACCAACTATTAGCACAGTTTTAGTGGAAGAAATTATGGTTCAATAAGTTTGTCTTTTGCAATCCTTTGTTTTTTTTCTGAAATTAATGGATGGATTTGAATTTGATGATTAGATTTGAAAGTTCTGACCTTTGAGGAACAAAGACCATTCTCCTTTCTATCTATACATTAGCTTAGTAATATGCTCTGTGTTTGCATTATTTAAATCTGTTTTACTAACGTGTAGTAAAAATAATGGACTGGCCTGTCTAGGGCTATTTGGCTGAATGTGACACTGAAGCTTGTAAAATGGTCTGTGAATAATTCCATACTATCATTCTAGGTCTTAAAATCATGATAATTGAGCAGGATGTTATTAAATTGATCTTTTCATATGCAGACAGTGCAATTTTGGGTAATTTCATCTGCTCCTAGCTGTGCGGTTTCTCTAGTCTGTTTATATATTGTCATGTCACTGTGTCTTTTATTCTGTCATCTTATGAAGACCATGATGGAAATCTGCTAGATAGATTTATTGTTTACGTATCGTCTGTGATTTTTAATGTGTAATAGTTGCTGTGCTGTGTTATATACTTTATGCTAATCAAATTAATCAATTAATTATTAATCAATTATTAATTAATTGTTATAATTATTGTTATTATAATTATAATTACAATATTATTATAATTATGATAATAATTATTATTAATGAATTATTTATTAATTAATTATTCATCAAAATTAGCATGATGCATGAGAGATACATAATTTTTTTGTTTTCTCAATTCCCAAATCTGATTGATAGCTCTGAAGGTGTAACATTGTATCATGACAAGCTGCATTTTTTGCCTTATTAACTTCAAGAGAGAAAAAAGCGAGGCTGTTTATAACTGTTATGACATAAGTAATAAAAGGAACTAACATGTTCAGCATGTTCAACAATATTAGATATGCGGTAATTATAAATAGGTAAAAAATGATGTGTTCATTAATAAAAATAAAAATTGTAATTGTCGGCACATTGCTGTTGTATAAAGGGAATAAAACATTTCAGAATGGGCTGTTATCATGTCAGGCCATATCACACCACACCGACATGATTATTTTCCTATAAAAGCATGCCCTGTCATGTTGTATTCCTTCCATAAATGTTGTTTGCTTAGATATAGGTGTCCTTATTTTTCATGTTGTTAGCCATTATTTGAAGTCCCAGGGATTTCTTTTTCAATATTTTTAATACACAGTAATAGCTTATTTGACTTTTATGGCTGTTGGTCTTCTCTCTGTCTTGGAATTACTGCATGGCTAGTGAGTCAAAGGTGAGTCAGAGATATCAGAAAGAAAGAGTTAATGGGAAAAAAATTAGATTATACAAAGATACTTGAACTTGGACTTTTTATTCTGGTGTAACTTCCACTTTAAAGGGACGCAAACATCTCTCCATCATCTGTTTAGAGTATTCTTGTCTCCGCTATGACAATTCAGGATCTGCCTCATCAGTTATTGATCCTGATGGTGATTTGACATGCATAACCACAAACTATAGCTCATTCCATCATTTCAATTATTTAGCTCCCATGTCTTGCAGGTCGGGATTCTTGTTCATTAATAAGCCATCAAGGCTGAACAGAGCACTGGATGACTCATCATATAATTGTATGCGTGTTACTATGGCACAATCAGGCAATGCTTCTGCTGCAGAGAAGACACACACATGCACACACACACACACACACACACACACACTCACTCACTCATACACCTCTGCAGAGTTTTGCTCAGCCATTGTCCTGGGTGTGTGATGCTGTCAATGGATTTTTTTTATTACTTATCACTTTCCTGTTCTATTAACATATGCACACACCCATGTGTGTAACTGAGAAACAATCCAACATTGAATTTATTGCTCATTGCATGCAACTGTTTATGGAAGAGCTTCTATAGAGCATCTATGCTGGTTCATGCTCATATACAAATTAGCTACATTTACATGCAGCCTAATAATCTATTAATAATCTGACAGATAGATGAATAAAAAAACACTCATATATTCACCTAAACCAGATTAAACTCTTTCAGCCCTTTTTGAATATATGTGTTCAAACAGTAGATTGTACTGTACATTTAATAATCTATTAAATGGGAGAATAATCACATACAGTTAAAAAAAATTGTGAACTGCCCATCCCATGCAACATACAAAATTCCCATAAGAAAATCTCCCAGGAAAATTATATTAAGTGGGACAGTCATGTATGTGTAATCCCCAGTGGGAAGGCAATTAGAATTTTATTGTGAGTTTGTCACTGCATGAAACAATTACAACTATGGAATCCATATGGGATACTTAGGGCTATGTTGTGGGAAATTAATTGCTCCACTGACACTGTAGGTATTTTATGTAGGTGTCCCATGGCTGGTTATGGGGCATTCAGTGAATATCCATGGGATCCCATGGGTACCTAATGATTTCAATGTGTAAATAATTGGCCTCCAGGAAATTGCATAGAATTCCCATGGTAAGCAGTGAACTCTTACAATTAATCCATGGTTTCCAGGAGTAATCCTATGGAGATTTTCCATAAGTTCTGTTAGGAAACAAAGTTAAACAATGTAAAAGATTTAAAAAGAATTGCAATGTGGGATGGGGAATGGGATGAATAAACTAACAGAATGTTACAGTACCTTGTTGTTTCTTATGTTCAATAAATATAGTCTGAGATTCTTTTAAATTTCTGTTAACAACAATTTTCAAACACAAGTGAGGTGATTAAACACTCGGCTAATAAACTGGACCAACCCTAGCCACTTACAGTCTGGCGGGAGTCATGCACTGGTTGTTGCTACAGTTACATTGGCATACGGTTACTAAATGATACTCCATGTATATATACAGTATATATGGTGTACATTAGGTTTGGATTATATGTGATATGTATTTAAATTGAGATTGTCACGTTGCATGTAATTAGCTCATTCAAGATCTGCAATCTCAATTAATTCTTGAATTACCCAGAGTAATAGAACAGAGATGGCAAATCTCAAGACAGAAGTCACTATAGGCTCAGTGATGGGGGTGTGATTAGCATCTGACGTCACATTGGCATGTTCATATATTTCCATTCATCAAAGGAAAATGGCTTTACGTAATCCATATCAGAGGAAAGCATGCAAATAATGATTCCATGCTGTGATCCCTTTTAAAGGTGATTTTGAATATTGGGCTTTGTACTTCTGCAGTAATGGCAATATTAAAACAGAAAATATTAAAGGCATACAGTATGTGGTCCATATAGCTTTGCATTGAGGTTGGATTAACTCAAACCCCTACAGGTTTACATTAATTAATTATGTGCTTTATATGTAGCTTATTGGTTTTCTCTTCAGTAGTGTTTGAAGATTAAATCACTTCAGGATAATGCATCACTCAGGATAGTATGCTTTGTTGTTAGTTTTCAGCCTTTGTCCTGGAGTTTCTTATGCTTTTCACACTTTATTTGAGTATTTTCCTGCATTAAACCCATCACACTAGCCGTCCTGCATTTCTTTCAGTTTTCTTCAAAGCATTGCAGCTAATCGTACCAATAGTAAATTTTCCCATCATGAAAATGATCTAAGCTCTCATCACACTTAACAATACTATAATAGCATCGTATTTAACTAGATATTTTAAAGTGTCCGTGATAAGAATACAGTGTGTGTTGAATATCACAATGAGCACTATTTTAGTGTCAGTGCGTGCATAATTTGCTAGTTAATGCTGGATTTTCTTATTTTGGTTTGGTGCCCAATTTTCCATGTATTTTCCTGACTTCAAGAGGTACATTAAGCCATTCCACATTTCTCACACTCAAGTTTTGTGCTTGTTCACTATTTATAGTATGTAATCCCACTTCAACACAAATCCAAATACTACTTAATCTTAATACTAACTAAATTCAACTGGTTGAATTTTATCCATAACAAATATGAACAAACAGCTCAGTTCAGACTACTAAAGAT
>CM040462.1:6641718-6660651 GCA_022758105.1 Pangasianodon gigas | reverse complement strand
TAAAACAAGCAGTATGATGTTTGGGCACGTGTTTTTTTTTTTTTTTTTTGCTAAAATTGCTAAAGAAATTGGCTTATGGCCAACCAAAATAGGCAACTTGTAAACATATGAATATATGCAATTATACATATGCAATATTATATATATGCATTAGCTATTAGCTAGCTAATGCAGGAGGCTAGCACCTGGTTACTAAGTCTTATATGAGCAATGTAAATGCGTAGTGACAATAAAACAAGACACAGGATATCAACATTTCCTTCAAATGTGTGGCTAAATTACCATTTTGAAAGAAACAAATCAAAACCATGCCATAAACTAGTAAATACTACAAGAGTGGGCTGTTCATATCATCTTATATACATAGTAAATACTGTCCTGTTTGAACATAGCTTATGTCTGATTCTGTTACAATATAGTCAATAAGAACCACACAGACATATGCATAGTCTATAGTGAATTGTTATAACCGCAATCTGATATGTAACGCTTTAGCAGAGGAAAACTAGTGTGACAAAATCATGATGTTTTAATAATTGTTGTATTAATGCTGGACAGCTAAGCTCATAGGGAAAATGGTTGTGTCAGAGAACATAACCAACCCACATCATCAGGGTGGCTAAGGTCTCAGGGGAAATTATTGTATTGGAGAACATAATTAACCCACATTCTCAATATGCAAATGCAGTGCGACTTCAGGAAAAAAAAAAGAAATTCCGTTAATGATCATGTTTATACATTTGAGTGCCTATCTCCTGCCCCCTGTCACCCGGCACACTGCTCAGTGAGAGGGTGTAATACAGTTTTACATTCTATGATTTCCTGATTCAGTTAAATGCACTCACTTAAGGCGATTTCATTGTTGTTTCTCTCCTAAAATAACTGCTTTCACTGTTTTTTTTCGGCTTCTCTCACCTGATTCATGCTTTTGGTCAGGTGGAAAGTTCATTCATACTATTTCCCAGTACTCTGAATGCGTCATTCATGGCTTTCAGTTAATTCTGCTCCTGTCTTGTCACCTCATTAACACATCACATGTTTGTGGTTCTATTTCTGCCAATTTTTAAAAAGCTGGTCTCGATACAGTCATACATTAGCCTTCCCTTTCCTTTGGTGAAACTGTAGTAGCCTCTGAACTGCTATCTTTCTAAATCAATAGCAATCTTTTCAAACTATTTCAAACTGGTTTGGTACACTGAACAGTGCTGAGAAAGGCCTTTTAGGTATCCCTAATGATTGCCATTTCACTGCTGATTCTGTAGCCCTAAGTATTCCACTCCATTTAAACATAAGTGCTGTGTTTGACACTGTAAGCCAAAATACACTCATCTTGTATCTCTCTGATGTTAGCATTACTGATCTTTGGCAAGCCTTATAGTCATTGGAAAACAATTGATAAAATCAACCATTGATGCTGTTACACAAGGTGTTCCTTAGGGATATGCTCTAGGCCCCTTTCTTTTCCTTTATTTAACTGTAGCCACTTTGTTCTTTCCTTCACCAACATTGGCTTAATTTTCACTGCTATTCCTTTGATAAACAACTTTACATGAGTACCAAAGCTAGTACTACTTTACCACCTTCAACCCTAATGTCATGTATTTGATATGTTTAAATAATTAATAATTACCATAATTATAATTACAGACTTAAGAACTATTCAGACAGTTGTGAGAGTTATCATGATGAAATGTATGTTTTGGGCTATAAATAAACTAAAAAAAAACTATGTAATGCCATTAGAGGCTGATATTAAATACTTGAATATGATACTATTAATTACTTAAAAGGATCGTCCCTTTAAAGTCCATGAAAAGATGATTTGATCTCTGAATCTGTGTAAAATTTCCCCGCATATATATTGATGTAACTTTTTGGACTTAAGTCATCAACTCTGAATATGGCCCTATGTGCATATTTCAGACAAATGACTTACAAGATTAATAAAAATCTCTATAGCACTTAGAAAACAGAAACTATATTTGTCCCTGCGTACTAAAACTAGACTTCACCTTGAAATATAATCAGTAAAACACTTCAAAAATGGTATTATTTCTGTAACCATGTGTGAATTTCATATTTGCAATATATTATTTTCGTTTATAAGTTATGAAAAATGTTCATTAGCTTTAGTGTTCCACAATGTTCACGCAACCCCATTACACGAACACATTCACCCCTATGAAATATTTGTAATATTCCACAAGTCACATGTTCAACAGGAAGTTGCGTCATCCGAAATTAAGTTCTCTCATTCTTTGTTCTTTATTTTCAAAGATATTGTGATATTAACTCGCAAGGTGACTTTGAAAGTACAAGCCAGTTCCTCAATTTATAGACTGAAAGTAAATTATTCATAAAAAAAAACATTTTAATTAAATCATTAGAATGTCCATAATGCCCTCATGCCATGCATGTTTTCTTAGATTCGATGTTGAACAATCATTTTTAAAAGTGTAAATTAGTTTTAAGAGTTACAAGTGCTAAATGGCACCCCAATCATGGAATCACCAATTACCTATTAACCTTAAGTGCTTTATTTTAAAGCTGTTCCATAGCTGAGCAAGATAAAGGTGTGTCAAGCTGCTTGCAGGGTGCTGCAAAATGAAAAACTTGTTTACCACACACTCCTAATCCTGCATGATGGCTAGGGGCGAGAGCAAGAATGAGGATTAGTGGAAAATGCATCCTGCACACTGAATAAAACTCACTCATTAATGGTAAGTCTTCATTAACAAAAAGCATCTTCCCTGATTGTTTTGGGGCCTGCACCCAATTATTTAAATCATAATGTAGCCAGTAATGAATGAAGTAAAACACATCAATGTCCTATGACTGTGCAGATTTTCAATATGATGTCTGCTAGCTCCTGGCACACACACACACACACGCATTAAATGCATGGTCACAGCAGCTTGTCTCACAGGTCACTGTGCTTCCGGTTGGCTGTGTGAGTTGCTCATAATGTTGGCATTGGCATTCAGGGTGGCATAACCGGATGTTTAGAGAGACAGAGAGCAGTGTCTGGTGATTGCTAATGTGCACACACAGATAATTACATGGCCAAAAAGAAAGCGAGCTTCTGATCTCCCCCTGCATCCCCCCTCCTCTCTCTTTCTAGTTGAAAGAAATCTCTAGGGAAAGAAATCATTTTGCCTGAGCAGCACCATGCTGACACCTGTGCAAGCCTTTAAGTAGCTTTAAATCCATTTCCCTCCATCACTTTACCGTGCCGCTCATTTATCTGCATCTGCAGGCAAACACTAAATGTTCTCAGGTCTGCTACCGGCTGCACAGAAGCACTTTATGGGAATTGAATATAAATAAGCAAGGTTTTGCTCTCCTGGTGCCATGATGAAGAGCAGACTGCTATACAATTTATAACAAAGTGAAAACCAGCCAGTCGTATGTATGTAGAGTATACTTATACTGTACATACTTAGATGGCTTGAATCAGAAGAAAAGTTATGTTTTTTGCTCTAAGATATCTGCAGTGACTTGATTAGGTGAGAAATAAGAGTGCTAAAAAGCTGTTAAAGTCACAGAAGCTTGAGGTCTGCTCATTCCATTTCTTTAATAAAGGCATATTTTTACAAATCAAGCAGATACATTTCTTATCATGAAGTCTTTCAGTTCTGCACTCATGCCCTTCCAAGTTAAAAAATGGATGAAATATATGATTTTCAGAATCTTTAAGCTTAACCCACAAGCTTCTCCTAGCGTTTCAGTCACATGTACCTGGAGCTGGAGCTGAAAGATGGCTAAATTCTCCTTTCTTCAGAAAAATAATCTTCGACAAGTTGATAAAACAGACTGTGATCCTTATGTATTTTTTTGTGAACTGCAGATTCAACTTAAAATGGTAGAGAACTTTCCAACCTAATTTGTTTTTACCTGATATAACTCATATACAACCCCTCTCCCCATTCTGGAGAGTTCTTCTAAGCATTTAAGAGCAGAGAAACCTCAGATCTCACAGCTGTTTCATCAGGAGGAGAGAAAAAAAACATTATAGAAATATATAAATATCATTAAATGTCATTATAGGAAGGGAAAGTCGATATCCATTAACCAACTTTTGCTAATGTTAGCACTACTTGCTGCTGAGATAAACTTCCCGGATATCCCATAACATAGCTCGCTAGCTAACAAGCTACACGACAGCATGAGATGGAAGCATAGCTACAAGTTTATCATCATGCAAACTTCATGTCCAAATCATCACGCTTTCACTTCATCAAATCCAACTTGAACTATATCACCATCTGTCTCAGTCTAGCTATTGTGTAACCATTAGGTTGTTTATACAGACAATATAAAGAGAACAGTGACACTGAAAACAACGCAAACCCAACTGGAATACCAACATTTACCTCAGATGTGCTGGTGAATTACTCCGAAAAGTCTCTGTACGAATAAAATGACACTGTAATCACACTTAGCATCGACCGCAAAACAAACTTCCATGAGTTCCTCCATATTGAAAAACATCAACATTCCCTCACAACTCATGTTGAAGATGTCAGAGGCTTTTAACTTTGAAAAACTCATAAATCTCATAAAAGTGAGTCTCGTACATGTTTATGTGGTGAACACAGCAACATCTGAACATAGCATATTGTTCCTGCAATGTTCTGAAAATGTTTGATGCAAGCATCCTTTGCTTCACAATGTTTCTAAGTATGGAAGCAGTTGTAGCAATAAAAATTGTTACAGGAACCAAACATTCAACATTAAACCAACTTTTTCTTTTTTTTTTTGACTAACCTTAACTGGATCTTATGTTAGCTGGAGTTTTGCTCAACAAGAATATGAACGGTTCTCTTAAGGCATATATATTTTAATGGAAAGCTATAAGCAGCTTAATGTACTGATAACCAGTGGGTTGTACTGTGATTTTTCAATGCTTGTGAATTTTTATCTATTTATTTATTTTGTCCTTGTTGTGGAGCACAGGTGTGTTTTCCTGTAAAGCACAATGGCAGCAGGTTACAAGCTAATTGTAGGTAATTTGCTAGCTATGATTTCCTAGCAGCTTCAGACAGACACTACAGTGGAATTTGGGAAGTGGAGAAGATATTTTTCAGAACAAAATGAAGGAACAACTCAGCTAAAATGTACATTTACACAATGCAGTCCATTAGCTTTTCCCTACTTTAATTTTAAACAGGAGCTACAAGGCTAATGTAGCTAACAACTACCAGCTTAGCCTTCTTTATATTTACTTGCTGGAAATACTATCAAACAGACCTGTTTATGTGGTTTAAGAAACTGTATAACACACTGTTACGTATATAAATCACAGAGCTAAAAACAGTTATAGTTCCATCTTGAAACTGAGTCACTTTTACTTTCACATTAGCATCGGATTAGCCTCATTAGCATCAAATAATCAAAGACTCATCTAGGAGGTGTGGTCCAGTGTTTCAAGATGGAACTGAATGTTAGAAGTGATTTGGATGATAGTAATGCTGCGTTCGGCCTGAGGCCACAACTTGTAATTCCCAACCTGCAACCAGGAAAAGCTAAAGTAAACGCACCCTCAACCTAAAATTCCTACTCTTCAACTTGCGGTAGTCTTCTCAACTGCAGGTTTCTTCTCAGTTCACTGCATCAGACGTAAACAAAGTAGCACTTCTTTAGCTTTAGATGAGTTATAGTATATAAAAAAATATTTGCTTTACAGACATATTCGCTTGTTATATCTATAATGTTGAGTATACAGTTCACTGTTTGAGGAGGAAAAGAGTACAGTTAGCTGGCTAGCTTGTCGCTAACAAAAGACAAATATTGAGGTGTCCATTTTTTTCTACGTTGTATGTCAAATGCTCTGAGGTCAAAAATGTCGTCATTCTGACCTGCGAATTACTTACGAGGTAAGTTGAATGCCGTATATAGTTCCTATAAAAGGATCAAACAGGAACACTATACGGCATTCAACTTACCTCGAAAAATTCTTTCTGCACAATGCTAACCTGCATGCTAGAAAATTTCCCTTAGTTGTTAGCTACATTAGCCTCATAGCTCCAGTGCAAAACAAAAGAAACAAACATCAGACACCAAACGTGTTTTGGGTGATTGAGTAAATTTACATAATGGGGAAAGAAATGTGTAAAATTAATTTTTGTCCAAACTCCAACTGTATATTCTCAATATAAACTTAAAGTGAAGTGGAACTTATGGCATTCTTCTTCTCTTATGGATTAGAACAGCACTTTAAATATAGACGTCATTGCTGAAGTCATGTGTACGTCAGTGTTGCGTATTACGTGTCTTCGGATTACTGGCCAAGCAGCAGTAATAAGACAAAAAAGGAATTCCATGCTTTATGGATCTACAGTGCTTCTGTTGGTGGGCTCAGTGTGTGTGTGTGTGTGTGTGTGTGTGTGTGTGTGTCTGCTGCAGAGCCTGAGGCACGTACCTTGGATTTACGCAAAAAAAAAAAGAACAATCAGCAAGTGTTTACAAGCAAAACAATTCTTCAACATGCTCGTACACACACACACACACACACACACACACTTCCTCTTCCACCTACACACTCTTTTTTCTCAGACAGGCAGAAATTTCATGCCTCACTTGTTTATACAAACGCACATTCTACCCAGGAGGCAGAGGCAGGAATTGCAATTGCAAGAGAGAGAGAGAGAGAGAGAGAGAGAGAGAGAGAGTGGTGAGTATATGGAGAGAGAGGTATAGAAACATAAATACAGAGATGAGCAATGAAAGTTTGATGTTGACGTCAGCAGTGAGGTAAGGTCTGTCTGCCTCTGCTAATACTATGACCCCATGATATTACATTAATCCAGCAGTTGTGCATCTCTCTCTCTCTCTCTCTCTCTCTCTCTCTCGCTTTCTCTCTCTCTCTCCTTCTAGCTCTCTCAACCATTTTGCCTTTTCTTGATGACTCACCTATCTGCGCTTCCTTATCTTTTTGCCTAGAAATCGCCTTTTCTTCCTCATCAGGACAAATCTGATCAAAGTTTGTTTGTCCTGCAGCGCTGAGCAAAATGAGAGTGACACAATGATGTCAGTCTGTCATATTGTTCAAAAAGGGACATAGACGCACCTTTATCTCCTCCTTATTCCTTTCATTTTTTTCAGTATATTTCGAAGAAGGACAGAACTCTTCAGGAGGTGGAGTGAGTCACTGCTTCTGCCTCAGTATCTCTCTGGTTTGCTTTAAGAATGTGTGTATTTGTGCATGTGTACCTGTGTGTATGGAAGAAAGATAGCTTCAATAGTAAAAGGTCATGAGATTTATTTCAGCAGGCCTGCCCTTAGACTCCAGGATGACACACTCTGTGTTTCATTAAAAAATAGTACATATCTGCCCCCTGGCCTTTTATAAACGATCCATAATACAATAACAGCATGAGTCAGTGTACTTTATTATGAAGAATGGATGTGGAAAGTATTTCAAAATCTGCTCATGCTGAGAATGTATAAGTGTTCACTCACCTTGAACTTTTCAACATTTATAGTGTTACTCCCTGGAATTGAAATGGATTTAATTGGGATTTTTTACAAAATTTTTACAATTTTTTTTTTGTTATTTGAAGGTATAAAATATTCAATACAATACTTTCAGCGTTCCACAATTTCAGCTTTGCACGGCAGATCCTGATAATTTTGCCCACTTTTCTTGGCAAAAATTGCTCACGCTCTGTCAGATTAAATGGTGATCATTGGTGAACAGCAATTTTCAAGTCTTGCCACAGTTATTGACCCCAGTCTCAAGTCTTTTGCAGACTGAAAAAAGGTTTCTTCCAGGATTGCCCTGTATTTGGCTCCATCCATCTTTCCCTCAACCCTCAACCCATTTCCCCAATGCCTGCTAATGAAAACATTCTAATAACCTGATGCTACCACCACCATGTTTCACTGTGGGGATGCTGATGAGTACAGTTTGGTTTCCACCAAATGCAGTGCTTTGTGTCTCAGACCTGAGAACTTTTTTCACATTGTTCAGTTGTTGAGTCTTAAAATGGAATTAATATAATTCCATTGATATATAATTGATATAATAATGGCTTTATTCTTGTAATTCTTCCATAAGGTCTAGCTTTGTGGAGTTTCCAGGCTGTGGTCGTCCCTTCAACACCTTCTCCCATCTGACCTCTGGATTTCTTCAGCTCCTTCAGAGTTACTCTTGGCCTCTTGCTTGCTTGTCACTGACTTTTGGTGGATGGCCTCCTCTAGTCAAGGTTCATGGTTGTGCCATATTCCTTTTATTTAATGGTGCTTTGTGGGAGGCACAAATTTTGGAATATTTTTAATTCCAATTTTTATAACTAAATCCTGAGTGATACTTATCCAGAACTTTGTCCCGGACTTGTTTTAACTCCTTGGTCTTGATGATGTTATTTGTTTAGGTGTGTTCTGTAACAAACTGTGGGGCCTTCCAGGAACAGATGTATTTATATTGAGTTTCCTTGCCACTTTAATTGCACACAGATGAACTCTATTTAACTAATTTTGTAACTTCTGAGTTCAAGGGGAGGTAAATACTTATGCAAGGCAGTGTATCATATACAGTCAGGTCCATAAGTATTTGGACAGTGACACAATTTTCGTAATTTTGCCTCTGTACACCACCACAATAGACTTTTAATGAAGCAATCAAGATGTGATTGAAGTGCAGACTTTAATTCAAGGGGTTTAACAAAAATATTGCATTAATCGTTTAGGAATTACAGCCATTTTTACATAGTTCCTTTTCAGTTGTATAAATGAGAAAAAGATAAGGGAGTCTGCTGAATGGTGGAGGTGGTGTAATGGTGTGGGGAATGTTTTCTTGGAACACTTTGGGTCCGTTAATACCAATCAATCATTTCTTGAATGCCACAGCCAATGTGAGTGTTGTTGCTGACCATGTGCACCGCTTCATGGCCACAATTTACCCATCTTCTACTGGCTACTTCCAGCATGATAACGCGCCATGTCGCAAAGCAAAGTCAAAGTCAAAGTCGTCTCAAACTGGTTTCATGAACATGACAGTGAGTTCGGTGTTCTGCAGTGGCCTTCCCAGTCACCGGATCTGAATCCAATAGAGCACCTTTGGGATGTGGTAGAATGGGAGATTCGCAGCATGAAAGTGCACCTGAAAAATCTGCAGGAATTGTGTGAAGCAATCATGTCAACATGGACCAGAATCTCTAAGGAATGTTTCCAACATCTTGTGGAGTCCATGCCACGAAGAATTGAGGCTGATTTGAGAGCAAAGGCAGGCCCTACACAGTATTAGTATAGTGTTCCTAATAAAGTGCTCAGTGAGTGTATACTGTATGTTTGTGTGCTTGTGTTTGAGAAGGAAACATTCTGTGTTTTTCCAGCCAACTGTAACTCAAATGCCCCGGTGAAGCTGAATGCTGAATTTACGTCTGCATTCATGTATAGAAGGGAACCATCAAGTCATTAGTGCCACTGGGGGTATCACAGAAAGTGTGTGTTTGTGCATGTGTGTCTGCAGGTTTTGAGGCTTCCACCTGTGTGAATGTTTTGACCCCTGAGGCTGTCTAGCATGTGATGCAGGTAAGAATGATTTCAGTTCAGTCTGACTCAGTCAGATGCAGTCAGACACCTGCCGGTGAGACTTCCACGTCTCTGCTTACATCAAGACCACTAACGGTGTTGTGCTTTCTGAAGTGATGGAGCCTGCATGGGTTCGCTCCAAATCAAGGTGCAGAGCAACTGTTAGTGCAGAGGAAACTACTAAACAGCCATTATTCC
Organism: Pangasianodon gigas; assembly: GCA_022758105.1. Classification (NCBI taxonomy): domain Eukaryota; kingdom Metazoa; phylum Chordata; class Actinopteri; order Siluriformes; family Pangasiidae; genus Pangasianodon; species Pangasianodon gigas. Next base: position 6,650,919 of record CM040462.1, on the reverse strand, counting down.
TGAGACTGATGGACACTTTCCTTGAAATCTTTTTTTAGAGTTTTCAGTCTAAAGCTGTGATCACGCATTAGGTGTTTTTTTTTTCTTTTTTTCACATCCGCCAGCGCATGCTTTACGTGCAATCCTATTGGAAGCAGCCACAAGCAGGCGTGTGGAATATGGCCTCTTTTAGAGATTTGTTTTGTCCAGACTTCTTCCAAAACTTAAAAAAAGCTAAACTTTTCAGAAGTGACTTTTTTTAAATCAGGACAAACAATCAGGTTGTAGTTCATGAAGCAAGCAAAAAAAAAAAAAAAAAAGACCAACATGGAGTGTCAGAAAAAAATTAATTCTGTTAATGAGTGAATATAAGGAGCTTTCAGTGACAGTGTTTTAATACCACAATGTAACTATAACAGTGATTTTCAAAGTGGGGTCCAGGGACAGTGATGCGTCCATTAAACATAGCCAGGGGTCTGCGATTTTCTTTTAATTGCTGTGTGGTGGAAATCACAACCCAACCACTATCAAAATACTGAATTCTTATACATTAGTAGCTTAATTTATAGGCCACTTGAACAAGCTTAATGAAGTAGGCCTACAAATACACTTGAATCTAATGAAAATTTTAATAAAAATGTGTTCTGTGAATGGAACTTTCAGTAATAAAAAGCTGTATGGCTCCAATAAATAGCTCAAATATTACTGCACACTTTTAAGTAATGAGTCTAATATTTGAAAGTCTGGATTATGTACTGAGAGGGTTAGTGGAATTTATTTTACGGTTAAATGGGTCTCTGACTGCAAAAAGTTTGTGAACCCCTGAACTATAACAGTTTTTGGGTATTTACTGGTACATGAGATTACACCTTCATTCATTCATTCATTCATTCATTCATTTTTCACTAACAGTGTATTGGAAATGCTATTCAACATCTTAGCTGTTTTCATGAATGGTAAGTCATTTATTGACTGTCAGCTCTGTGAATGAGGCAGGTTTATTATGTTAGTCAATCCGTTATCAGGATAAATAAAATGAATCTTCGTAATGAATCACAGACACAGCAGTTCCAATAACATTAATGCAGGGATGTGTAATGCAATGCAAAGGAATGATATTTTTTTTATTAGAAGCTAGAATATGATTTCATTAAACATGCACAGTCATAGTTAGGCAAAGAAGAAAAATTAGTGGTCAAAATATCACAAAATGTTCTTAGAAAATAATGACAACAAGCCATTTAGGAGCTGAAGGAGTCAACTCTTGTTTGAAAGCTGAGCCAAATGATTTGACTCACTGAAAAGAAACTCACTGGAATTCCCATCACTAGTGCCAGTATGTTGGTCAAGGAGTATTGGCTTTCTTTGTAGATTAATTTAAGTCATATTAAAGGAACAGTTTGGCTAATTGAAATGCACACAATTATGTATTCAACTATTCAAGACATTTCATGTCAGTTTGCTTTGTTTAGTTTTATATTTAAGCTATAAGAACTGTTGATGTACCACATTTCATTTTTGATCAAACCACCATTTTTAGGGTGTTTCACACCAATTAATCCATTGGCTGAGTCTGAATCAGAGTGAAACTGATACTTTTAAAATGTGCCTCACTATACTTAGAGCTCACAAATACTACTTATATTTATTTATATATATTTATATTATTATAAAGATATTATAAAATCTATAATATTTATATTGAATAAATATTAATAAATATATATTGAAATGAAAATTTATAAATCTAACATACATGCTACAACACATGCAACAATGCATAAAAAGTGGTATGATATTTCTAGTGAGAAATGTACAAAAAAAAAAACAACAACAACCAAACAAACTAAAAAGAAGACAGGTCTCAGTGTGTCTGTAATTAAACATAATACAGCATACAAGCTGAGTTTATTAGACATTGGCAATGTGTACACTTATTATGTACAAAGCATTGTATTAACAATTCATAATGCATAACAGACATTGCTATAAAAAAGAAATGCATTTTCATGAATAATTATAGCAAAATCTGTAATGACTTATAAATGTATTATAACATGTCATAGTTTTCATCATAGATATAAATGCTTTCATAGACAAGTGTTAACAAATTAATTTTTTCTAATATGTGATGTGCTCCCTCCAAGACGTAAATTACAACAGATGGCCTACTGTTTTTTTCCTATTTATATATCATTTGCTATAATTAATTCAGTCATTTGCGTGGTTTTTCCATTTCATTTGCTATTTCCATTCAGTTATGAGTATGGTATCTATATAAAGCCTCTATTTTTACACACTGGTAAGTACGCATGGTGTACGTGAGATAACACCCACCAAAGCGTCAGAGCTCTGAAAATAACTTACTTGGCAGAGGAAACTTTGCTTCTTTTGTACTTGTCTAGACATGTTGTTGGGTGTTATCAGTTATATATATCACTGCATCAAAGAAATAAAGATTACCCAAGAAAAAGGAGGAAACGGTGAATATGGAGTCATAATCAGGGTCCTTCATCCAGGTCAACAGAGGCCAAAACACATAGAAAAAGATGTTTTCCAAAAATATCCATGTGCTTGTGGATGGGCTTCTTTCACAGAAATTCTGAGAAAGTCCTGCCTGTTCCTGCAGAAACATTGACTAATCCTGTCCAAACCTGAAGAAAGGTTGGCCAATCCCGTCCACTCCTGCAGAAATGTTGACCAATCCCGCCCACCCCTGCAGCAAAGTTGACGAATCCTGACCGCTCCTGTAGAAATGTTGACCAATCCCGTCCGCTCCTGTAGAAAGGTCAACCATCCCTACCTGCTCCTGTAGAAAGGTTGACCAATCCTGTCCACTCTTGTAGAAAGGTTGACTAATCTCATACACTTTTGGGGAAAGGTTGACCAACCCCACCCGCTCCTGTAGAAAGGTTGACCAATCTCAAACTCTTTCAGAAATGTTGAGCAATCCCATCCACTTGTGGAAATTTTGACCAATCGCTAATGCTCCTGCAGAATGGTTGACCAATCCCGCCTGCTCCTGCAGAAAGGTTGAAGCTTTATATCTTCTGCGAGCCCTCTCCTTCCTGCATTCCTTCAAAATATCAGTCCCAATGCACATCTCTATCTCAAACTATCACTATAAAAGCCTATATCTGCACCATTTTGTTTCCATATCAACTCGATTAAGAACAACCTACTTATAGACTCCTTCCTAGACAAGATCTGTCAATTTGTCAATTTGTGATTTTCTCTGTTATGTACCTCATGTTAAAAACATCGGTTGTGAGTTCAAATCTCGGCATCTCTAAGCTGGCCCTTGAGCAAAACCCTTGATCCTCATCTGCTCAGCTCAGTTGTAATTTGCTTTGGATAAAAGCATCTGCCAAATGAGTAAATGTAAAGAACTAAAACTACCTGAACAGGGCTTTTGAGAAACTTTAATTCACTGGAATTCTATCTGCCAGAGCCAGTTGGTTCAGAAATGTGATTTTGGAAACTTACTTCAGTACAATATGACAGAATAAGCAATGATCAATGCAAATGTTTTTTCTATATTAACAAATTTGTGCTGTTTCACATAAATTGAAGACTAACACTGAGGACTAGCAAAGTTCTAAAGATGTGACAGCCTATCTCGAATTAAAAGGTTTTTCTTTTTATTTTCCATTATCTCCAAACCATTTAACATCCGATAAGCAATAATTTAAAACTGTCAAATTATCTTCTTCTTGTTGGACATTCCTAATGGAGCGTGATTCCTCCAGCTCATACACAGAGAGGGTGAAATCAGAGCTGGCATGCTGTTTACAGTGAGCAGGAAATGGAAGGTTTTGACGTTAGAAAAGGCAAAGATAATCAGTCCCTCACTGCTGCCTCCTGCTGAGGTATGGACTTCAGAGGCGCAATCACTCAAACCCTCCACTCACGATTCTCTTTAGCACTGTGTGTTTTGTTATTATTTATAGTAGGCTACAGTGTTGTCGTGGACTTAACAATAGCTCAGTGGCATGAAGTTCACTCTAAGAGGGGAAAAAAACGTACTCGCCTGATGCCTTTTACGTGACTTTGAGACAGGCCTTCTTAGCACAGGTCATGGAAAAAAAGCCAATTTTTGGTGAGAAAAATATACACAAGTTTGAATCGACTACCAAGAACTGCCATCCTTTACAGAAAAATGACTTATATATTCATGTTTTTCACGTGACTAAGTGAATAATATGTGCGGAATCAAATCTTGTTAGTTTATATATATATATATATATATATATATATATATATATATATATGTGTTTAAAGTTGTGGAATGTCTGTATAACAAGTTCCTATTGTCACTTACTTTATAGCAGTTATTAACAGTCATTCCTGCACTAGCTTCCTTTTTCCCCCTCTCTCTCGTAGTTAATAATAAGATAAAAAATGCAGCGTCTCATGAGAAGGTGCAAATTCCTCTGTCCGGAAGACTTTTGTCACAACAGCCCAGAAAAATACCCCACCATTCCAGCAGATGTTTACATCGCCAGTTCACTTGTTCACAGCCAGTTCAATTCCTGTTCTATGGACTATAAAAGCACATGGTTTCTACACTCTCATTACAAAGTCTTTCCAGTTGCATGATTTCTGAGCCGTGTTAATCCTGATTGCCTTGTTTCTGTAGGATCATTCACTATCCCTTGCCTACGCTTTGGATCATCCCTGTCTGTTTGAAGTCTTAAGCCTGATTGTATTTTGACCTTTGCCTGCATTACTATTATGATTTTGAATTGGGTTCAATAAAACCTTGGCACATGGATCCACATGCCTGTACCTGGTCTGCTTTATTATAGGAAAATTTAAAGTTTTAAACAGCTTTACATCTGACTGATACTGACTGCACTGACTGCTAATGTGCAGCGAATGTGTGGTGATTCTTGTTCCCAAATTTACTTTCAGCCTCAGTAAATCACAATACGGATGCTAAATTATTCTATTTTCTTTGACACTGCCCTGTATTTTGCCCTTTTTTTTTTTGTATAAACACCCTAAATCATTTGAAAGATGCAGTTGTCCATTGATCATAGTAAATCAGCTTGAATGTGTTTTTCTGCTGCTGTTTTCACATTTGCAATGCTTCTTTGAACACACCCCCATCTTCAGTAAGTTCAAGCCTCAAGATCTTTAGACCTTACTGTATTCCTACTCCCTAGATGCAATGTCCACATGCTGCAGTTTCTCATTCCAGGAAAGTTGCACAGTGATTCATGATGGAAGCCCTCTAGCAACTCCCAAACACTGTGTGTACCAGATGACTCATACAGAATACATCTAACATACAAACAAGCTTGGACATCAGTGTTTTTCTTTCAATATCGATGACTTTAAAGCAGATGAAAATTGATTCCTCCAGCCAAATTGTGAATCCATGTAGAACTTTGAGGCATTGATCAGGTGAATCATGGGAGCCATGACTATTTGTATAGTTTTGCATGATCGATGCATTTCTAAAACATGCCACATATGATTTGTCAGAAGTATTGGGAGGTGTGCTTGTCATTTTTAACTCCCTTGGTTGACGATACCCAAATGATGGAAATATTCCATGAAAGCATTTGCCTGTAACACTAATGATGGAATAAAGATATGTCTACACATGGTTCATGGGAATCAGTCTATATTATGTGTTTCATCAGAAATTCAAGCCATGCACACAACATTCCATGCTGAGGTGCTTCAAGAAAAAGGTTCATCATCCAAAGAGAAAGACACTGATCTGGACACATCTGTTCTCCCTCATTCTCCCAGGTTAAGATCTCTTATCCCGTAATGATGATGATTGGCCATACACATAGTACAGGCAGAATGGAAAGGTTCATTTGTTTGCTATTGAACTTTAAAAGCATGGCATCCCAGCTGGAGCAAAGCTTCAAATTGAGTTGATATCTCATTTAAAAGAGCTTCAAATTGTGAGCTAAGAAAATGATTTAACATTCACTAAGCAAAATCACTCCATATTGTGCATGAATTTTTGCAGATTTTGAAAGTACAAAATGGAAACTATCAAATGATAGTGCTAACTCAAGAGCAGGATTATTGTAGCTAGAATGCTAGAATGCTTCCTAGTCAGTTTTATTTTTTACACGTTTATGCCATATCTTATATAGTAACGTCTTTCCCATCATATATAGTTTGAACCTTGTTCATTTCTTAAGGTGCTGTGTTTATATGCCTGTGATATTGTGCATTCAACATTAGCATACATAGCTAGCTGATTAATCAATAAACTATTAACTGTTAATCAAAAACTGTAAACGGCTGTTAGCAGAAACTTTGCCAGTGGTGAGAAAGTGACTCCCACAAGACCATACCATTGACCTGAGGTACTGAGTAAGGGAAGTGGTAGCCCAGTGGTTAAGACATTGGACTTCTGATCGGAAGGTTGAGAGTTCAAATCCTAGCACCAAGCTGCCACTGCTGGGCCCTTGAGCAAGGCCCTTAACCCTCAACTGCTCACTTGTATAAATGAGATAATTGTAAGTCGCTCTGGATAAGGGTGTCTGCCAAATGCCATAAATGAGTACAAAATTCTAGAGCTAAAAAAAACCTTCTCTTTTCAATCAGTGTGAAACTTTGCATGCTGACTTTTCATTTCCTCCAATCACCAAGCCTGTGAATCAGTTTCTGTGAAAACAAACATAACTTAGACAGGCTGTTAGTTTAATAGCTTGTGCTAATCAAAAGATGTTTAGCTAATCGCCAACATTAGGCTAATATCGTATTCAAAAAGTAAAATGGCATGTTTAAAATTGCTCAGTACCAAGAAAGGAAAAGTCAAAACCAGTGAAAACCGCTCATTTAAGAAGAGTGGACTAAAAATACGTGTTCATTCTCCCTCTGAGAAGCACAAAGCTGATGTGCTTAATTTGTAATGAAACCATGGCCATTGTGAAGAGTGGTAATGTCAGGTGCCACTGTGAAGCCAAGCATGCAAATTTTAAACAAAACGACCCACAGAACACGGAGGTAAAAACCACAAAAATAAACCAGGTAAAATCATCACATCAGGCTACAAACAGAATAATGATTAAAAGAACAACACAACAAGAGTGAGAAAGAGAGGCTCCACATAGAATGGCAAGGGTCTTGGGCAAACGCAAGAAATCTTTGATACTGAAATAATGTGAATGAGTGCAGTGATACTTGATGGAAAACAAAAAAATGAAATGGCAGAGAAGATGTCAAATTAGTGTGTACATCAGCCTTATCTTGTATTTTGTGGGATGCATTAAATTTGTTTTGTTATTTGTCCACTATGGACCTTCGGTTCTGTGGAAATTTGGTAAGTGGACCTACAAGATTTATATTTGAGTACCCTTGTTATAGACTATACAATTGACCATCAATTGACCTCCCATAACACAGACCATACCATAGACCTGTGGTTTTCAAAGTGGGGTCCAGGGACACCCAAGGGGACTTGAAGCATACCTAGGGAGTCTGTTTTTTAGTTACAGTGGTGTAAATCCCAAATCACCATTATCAGTATTTGAGTTTTAATAAACTTATCAACATATTTGACTGGTCTCTTGAATTGAATGGGTTTAATTCAAATCTCATCACATGCACTGAGTCACCTAGAAATACTGTCAACTTGAATCAAATGTGTTCTGTTGGTGAAATGTTCAGGAATAAAAAGCTCTATAGCTCTAATATATAGACAAAATAGTATTGTACACATTTAAATAATGTTCATTCATTCACGAGGTCTGTGAAATTTATTTTACAGTTAAAGGCGTCCCTGGATAGAAAAAGTTTGAGAACTCCTATTGTCAACCTACCTTAGACCTTACCATTGACCTACCTTAGATCATACCATTGACCTACCTTAGACCTTACCATTGACCTACCTCAGACCTTACCATTTACCTACCTTAGACCTTACCATTGACCTACCTTAGACCTTACCATTGACTTACCTTAGACCATACCATTGACCTACCTCAGACCTTACCATTGACCTACCTTAGATCATACCATTGACCTACCTCAGACCTTACCATTGACCTACCTTAGATCATACCATTGACCTACCTCAGACCTTACCATTGACCTACCTTAGACCTTACCATTGACCTACCTTAGACAAACCAGTGACCCCATTGACCTACCTTAGACCTTACCATTGACCATACCATAGATGATACCAGTGATCATATAACAGACCATAACACTGAGAACGTGTGAAATGGCTCTATGGAGAACTCGACCAGACAGCAGCTGGTGAGAGACTAAAGGGAACGCAAAGCTGGCAGAAAGCAAGAGTTGATGGCATGGCTCAATGGGATCTGGTTGCTGAGCATTATACCCCCACTGGGGGTACCCAGCCACAAACGGAAGCCTGTGCACTGAATTGGTTTGAGATGGAGCCTTACTCTTTTCAGTGCTTAGGCATCATTGGTAGAGGAAGTGGAGAGTAGTATTTAGAATGTTTTCATCCAAGAATGATGTAATGCCATTTCATTTGGCGCCTGATTATTCTGGTGTGATTAGTTTGTAAGAGTCATTTGTATCTTCTTTTGTTAGAAAGCTGTCCAATACTTCCCCTCCCATTTATGCTCAGAATGTTTTCCATTAACGAAATGCAATTTGTGACACCCTCGCGTTTGTAGTCATATTTCAACAAGCGCTCAAATCTGCATCCTGCATGTACTCATTATTTATTTATTTTTATTATCATAGTGCTTAATATGCATGAGTCACTGTTTGTTTCATTTTTAAAAAGTGCAAAGACAAAAGTAAATTTCAAAAACATGGTCCAACAAAGTGTTTATCGAACTACATGCCAGAATCAATAAAGGGAAAGCCCAGTACAATAAACCAGTAAGACATGAAACATTCATAGTGGAGAAATAAACACTTGTGACTCTCTCTCTCTCTCTCTCTCTCTCTCTTCCTGTTGTTGTTTTGCTCAATGATTTGATATCTGGTGACAACGGTGTTTAGTAAACCCACACAGTGTTGAACTAAAGATAACATAATTAACCTGCACAGTGTTGAACTAGTTGTAATGGTGTTTAATTAACCTGCCCAGTCTTAAACTAATGATAATGATGTTTAGTTAGCCTGAACAGTGTTGAACAAATGATACTGGCCATTAATTTAATCCATACCTCGTTTAACTAATGATAAGAGTATTTTAATTAAACTGCACAGTGTTGAGCTAATGATAACAGTGTTTAGTTAACCCACACAGTGTTGAACTAG
>CM040462.1:6614932-6630427 GCA_022758105.1 Pangasianodon gigas | reverse complement strand
GTGAGGGACAACGAGGACCAGGAGATTGCCAACCTGCAGAACAAAACACTCAGCGCTGAATTAACCCCTACAGTGCTGAAACCACAGCACGAGCACTCATTATTGCTGAGGACAAGCAAGCGCTAGCACAGCAAACACGGAGTGACTCAAGGAAAGCTCCTGATTTTTAAGAAAGCCTAAACTGCAAACCCTGTACACAAAGCAACACACACACACGTTTTCATCTTTCCATTACAAACACCACGCTGACCCACACAACTTGTCTTCTGACTTTGTAAAAAAGTAAACAGACACTCTTTGTGTATATATATATATATATATATATATATATATATATATATATAGAGAGAGAGAGAGAGAGAGAGTAAAAAAATAAACCAAGTTCTAGACATAAATTCTGCAAAAAATGTTCTTGAGCAAACTGCACCTGGTGACATTATAAAAGACGTTGTCATTTGTTGGGAAGATTTCACGCTATTTAAGTCAAAAAACATTGTGTGTGAAAAAACGAAAAAATACCTTTTTAAAAATTAAAAACTGAAATGTTTTGAGTGCATATGCATACAAGGTGTTTTTTTGTTTTTTCACACACAATGTCACCATAATGGGATTTTTGATTTATATGATTCATTTGTTTTCACATATGATTTCTTTCTTTTTTTGCACATGATTTATGATTTATTTATTTACATGCGATCTTTAACATGAATTGTTAGTTTTCAAGTGCACTGGTTTTTTTGATGAATAATTATTTTAACATGTTCATTTTTCTCGTGATCACATTCACATGAGTAAATGAATTTCAGGGCAGTGCATTTTGAAATGCACTTTGACACATTTTTTTTACAAAATCTCTAATCTCTTAATCTTTTCGCTGCTCTTCATATTTAGCTAGCTCACTAAGCTACTGTCAGGTTTGTTTAGAGTCGGGGGGTGGGGGGTGGGGTGGCAGCGTATCTCAAAAGCTATTGTCTGTTGTGTAAGTCAGTCAAGAACTTCAACACAGCATCACTCTGACTTCCGGTTTCAGACGGAAATACGTCAACATACAGAATCAAATTACAGCTAAGAAGCCATTTCATGGGGACTTTAATTCCAAAATTGTTAAAATAAACACATTCATCAATGACCACAGTGTTAACCAACACCTTGAGTGCTGAATTAACTCTACAGTGTTGAACTGACGGCGTTCTGTCTGCCAGAAAATACACACCCACACACAGTTTCTCCCACTTGCATGTTCTCCAAAGCAATTTCACCTCCAGCTAAGGGAGGCAATCAGCTCCACTTCACAAACTGTTTACTTCCAATCAGCTTCCTGCGAGCAACAGGCATTGCAATGCCCAGAAGAATACCATGATAGCGTCACAAGCTATGTGTGAGACCAAGTGGTTTTCTTGAACAGGGATTGTCCTCACTGGAAAAAACACTACAGGGGCTCTTTACTCAAAGCTCTAGTCTGAAAACATGTTGTTCAGCTATATGGTGTCATGCGGAGTGTGCGGTGATTATTAATTTTTATTCTTTCATTCAAGTCTCAATGACGTCTGAACATCAGAGGGGTTTTCTACATATAACTGTTTGTACAGTGCAATGAGCAGTAAATGGGAAAAAAACATGGCAAATCCATAATCATAAGACAGAAATGTGCAGTCAGAGGAAGTAAACAAAACACACTAGAACTAGTAGACACAGGACAGTACTAGGAATATGGATTGGTGTTAGTAGAACTAGTACATTTCCAGTGCATTATCTCTTTAAGGTTTCCTGTATTATTGTCCAACATGACCTAATTACAACAGAATAGTTCATTTGAAATCTGTTGCTGGGTAATAATGTCATTTTCTTTTTTCTTTTCTACATTTCATTTAGCTCACTAGCTTATTATTTATGCATTACCTCCAAACAACACACTAGAGACATGATTATATACTGTACATGTGGTACAAAACAGCCAATGACGTTCCATAGCTTCAGTTCACGCACGAAGATACAAGGTAAAATAAACTTCATATAAATGATTTCTCAAAGTCCGTCTTCATGTTAAAGTTTATACACATCTTTCACAACAGCTCAGATGCATCAAATGTCATCATGTCCCATCTTTAGGCATGAAAGTAGTCCAATTACACATTGACAGGTGAGAGCCAGCAACCAATCAGGAGAGAGAGAGAGAAAGTTTGACAGGCAAACAAACCAAAGTGTTTATTTTTAAATATAAAAGTCATAAAAATGATCATTACCATAAGAGAAAGATGGATTTTCCTTGGCCTTCAAGTGTGTGTTGTCCTGCTTGCTTCAGTGTGTGTATTTATTGCTCAGTGTTTTAGCTTTTGTGCTAACATTATCCAGCTATCCTCTAAAGTTTTTTTTTTTTTTTTGACAAGCAGGAGAACAAAATACATGGATTAGGTAAGAAAACACTGAGAACACAGATGGGGTAATAAAAATACACACATCAGAAGCGACTAGAAGTGATAAGTTTGTTATCTACACGGTATGCAGGATAGTTCAGATCTTTTGGCATCGGAAATGTGCAGATCTATCTTCTAAACAGATAGATGCAAGCCAAGAGCATAGCACTGCAAGATTACAGTGTAGCATCCAAGAGGTTTTTCTCTTTCATCTGGTACTCAGTAACTGTGACAGTCAAGTTGATGTGCACGATAAAGCATCTTATTATATCCTCAGAGTCGTGAACACTTGGGACGTGTCCCAAACCACAGAATAACATTTGGATTAGTTTGGCGGTACACAAATGGTGTAAATCACAGCACTGAATTCTCCCTGAATGTCTTTTAAAGGCACTTGCAGTCATGAGATTAATCCATGCAGTGGAGAACGAAGCACAACCAACATTATGAAATGTTCTTCTTCTTCTGAGTCCGTTTCAGCCAGGGTGAAATTTCAAAATCTTACATTCATTCATTCAATAAACGCTTTATCCTCATCAGAGCCGTGGTGGATCTGGAGCCAATCCTGACACCACTAGGTGCAAGGTAGGAATACACCAGTTCAGCTCTTTCATTCAGACGTAAATAATAATTTAAAAAATGCACAAATAAAGCTGGAACTAGCAATCCAAGCTTTAAATCCTTATAGGACATTACAAGTTTTTATTATTTTAGGCGTGCATACAGCCTACGTAAAAGGAACAGGTTTGTTCTAAACGGTTTAGTAACATTATGTTGGGATGGGAGAGCAACAACGGTAACGTCAAAATATTTGTTCTGCTTGTAGTGACCTGAATTTTCATTCAGTTTCTGAATTGTGAGGAGAATTCAAATCAAAAATAACAGAGGTTTTAGATTTAAAAGAGGGCCAAGTTTGTTACAGCTTTCCCTACAACTCCTTTATCTGAAATCAATCCAAAATGCTTTCTGAGTAGTTCCGTGATTATGGATAACATGTGTAATTTTAACACAATAGAAACTGGCAAATCCCATAGTTAGAAAAGTCTGAATTTCAGAGAGCATTACCTTCTATAATTTTGCCAAACAGAGAATTCCCACAGTAATAATAGTCCTCTTCAAATCGACCTTATAGTAATGCGATCACTAAACCGTAATAGACACGGCTGTGTGCTGTGTTGTGTTTGTTGCTATGAAGTGCCATCTGTAGTAATTTAGGCAAATTACAGAGACACTTTATCCCATTTGGATTGTCCAGTGAAATCCATTACAAATGACATTACTGAATCCAATACTAATGCGTACGTTTTGCTTCAAGAATTTAATATACATCATAACTTGTGTGCGTGTTTACTTGTTCTTGCTTTTCTTTCTTTGAGTGACAGAATCTACAGACCACAAAGTTTCTTATCATTCTTATATCTCATTTAATCTCCATAATGAACAACGTTTCAAGGTGACAACAGAGAAAAGGCAACTGCACTACGGATTCCCATTAAAACGAAAACATCACATTATTAGTTAAACTCTTAAAGGTATTTTTTTTATTATGGGTCACTGCGGGTTGTTTTGTCGGTTTGTGGAATGGCATGTGATGAAAATCCTGTCAGATAACACTAATTTCATGCAGATTTTTACTGGCAAACCATTGCCTGATTTCATAAATAAGAAGGGCAATGTGATTGATTTTTGTTCAGTTTGATATGAATCAAGGAAAATGAAAGGGTACAAATGCTAATCCTACTCCAATCACATAGCCAGGAATTAATTTCAGGAAGAGGGTGTTGAAATATGATAAATAAAATCACCATGCAATCTGAGCAATTAAATTGGCGAGTGTAATGCGCTTATGAATTTTGGATGGATGCCAGGCAGCAGTAGTAGTAGTGGTAGTAGTAGTAGTAGTGGTGGTGATGGTATTCAAAATTTATTGCTTAATTTGAAATAAGTGACAGTCCAGGCTAACCAGTCTTGGCCTATTAATAATGTTAACAGGCATGGGAAATAAAATATGTTTATCACAGTTCCACTTAAAATTACTAAAACAGCATGCTAGTAATAGAGGGAAAGTGACATCTTTATACATTATAATATTTACATTATAAACCTTGAAAACCCTATGCTCAGAGTGTAGCTAGTAGCTTTCAAACAGAAATGAGGAAAAAAGTACATAATCATGATGGGTTTCTTACAATAGTAGCTGGTAGCCAATTAAATGTGTTCATTTGATGTCTGGGGTGGTTAAATACGGAGGAATTGTAATGTTGTCGTTTTAGGAAGATCATTAATGAGCAATTACTGTGCAAATCTGTTTTTTTTTTAAACATGTACAGTATATAATGAGCCGCGCTGTATGTGTGTCATGTTAACCACCCATGAATAGATTTGGAACTGTCCTAAAATATTTCAGTATGGTTCCAAACCAAAATCCCCACACCCCCTAAAGCTAGACCTCGGTCCTACCCCCCAAACATAACCTTAAGCAACTGTAAAGTCACTTCCAATAGAGACAGGATACAACAGAGCAGTTGAGGGTTAAGTGTCTTGCTCAAGGACCCAACAGTGGCAGCTTGGTTGTGTTGGGAAACGAACCATGACCTTCCCATTAGTAGCCCAGAAGAGCTACCACTGCCCACATACAGTATGTGAGCTACCTCCACCCACATTTCGCAAACTTCTACAAATCCACAACCCATTTTTAAGCTAAAGTACAAATAAAACAAACAACCAAAAAAATGCAACTCAGTGATAAGTGTTGTTTCCATTGCCTCCATTTGGAAAAAAAACCCTGAACTGAAAACCACTCTGACGATCTGTATAATGCGGGGCATTCTGGGAAAATGTCATCTCTCACTGTGGCTGAATAGCCAAAAAAGACAAAAAACATAAGCATATTTCACCAAATATGATCTATTTCCTTTCTGTAAAGATTATGTTGGGTAAGGAGCCAGTTTAACAAACATGGTGATATAAACAGTGAGTCTCTATAAAGAAGACTACGATCTTTCTAGCTAAGTGTGATTTTCTTACACCGTGAATGTCATGCTTTGATCAAGTTGCTAGATAGATACATGATATAGCGAAACAGATATAAGGCTAACAATTCTGTTTGTAATCAGATACCGGATGTCAAAATATCTGAGATGCTCCTGCACAACATTTGGACTGCAATTTTCCTTTTGCACTTTTGAGGTTAACAAGATTTTAAAATGCTAGAACTTCTGATTGATATACATGCTGAAGATGAACATATTTCAGTTCAGGAAAACGTCTGTCATTTTCAGAACTATATTGTATATTGTACAAAATGTCAAAATGTCACTATGTGAAGGGCTTTTTCAGGACTCCGCATATGTAAGGATACATATGAACAAAGTAGCATTATATGTATGTATAATACTTCTATTCTATTCTATTCTATTCTATTCTGAATGTGCATTAGGCCAAGTTAAAGCTCTCAGTAGTGATGTAGGGGAAATAATGTTAATGTTATGCAGATCTCAATGTATTAGCATTAAGATTAGCATAAGTGCATAAGTTAGCATAAATGAAGTGCCCTTAGCGGACCCACATACTGTGTCTCACTTGCACAGGGGCTGTTGGTACGCAGTGTTGTGGTTTTCCGAATGCTGCTATATACGTCAGAGCTCCATCACATTCATTAAGCTGTAATTAGCATATTATTAGCCATTGTACATCATCATTTATCAACAGAGGTGAAGTCATTTATCTTCGGGTTGTGTATATGGTTAAGTTTGTACATATAGAGAGCATATAAGTTAGGAAACTCTAAAAAAAAAAAAAAGTTCTTTCTGAAGAAAAAACTACGGTATGTCCATGTGTTAAACTGGAGCAGATTTGGGCTAAGCAAGAAACCACAGATGAAATCTTTGGCTAAAATACTGACTCACATGGGTTGCCCTGGGCAACAAGAAGGAAGTCAGCTCAAGGGCATGGACAGCATCGGTTCCTGAATTACTGGTGCATGTTTGCAGTCATAACTAAATTTCTATACTGCAATTCAGCGAGTTAGTGCATGGATTGACACACTGTCATCACCATGCACCTCTTCAGACAATCTTCCTGGTGTATAAGTATGCTCATCATGTCTGCACTCTTTTGTCATTCTGTCTCCTTTTCCCTATATGGTCAATGTTTCCTGTTCCCCTGTTGCTACTAGATTCCTGTCTGCCTCATTGCAATCTCTGCTATAAACTTTTTGGAAATCCCACCAAATAAACACTTTTTGAGCATACACTTACATTTCCATCCTTCACTCAATTCCTTGTTCTTACTTTATTGTAATTACTTATTTATTTTTGAATTTTTTCAGAATTGTTTATTCCTATGTTCCTATTCAATAATCTCTTTAGCCTGGTCACAGTTGTGATAGATCCAGATATTATTCCAGGAACACTGAGGCAGGAATACACCCTGGATGGGATGGCATCACAAGGCACCATGCCACATACATTCACACACGCTCGTTCACACCAAGGGGCACTTTAGAGTAGCCAGTTTGTTTTTTGGGAGGTGTAAGGAAACTGGAGAACCCAGAGGAAACCCATGCACATATCTGAGCTCAGGATCAACCCGGGGACCCTGGAGCTGTGAGGTGGCAATGCTATGCACTGTGCCACCAGATAGTGATCTCAATGGTTCAGATCTCAATGGTTCTTTGGCTATTTCAAGGGTTCTGACCATCCTAAAGGTAATCTTAAGGGCTGGCCAGAGGAACCATCCAAAGAACCCTTAAGGAACCCTTTATATGAGCATATGACATCACATTCTACACTACTCAAGGCATCTTTGGATAGTTAAGGATTCTTCTTCCAAGGCTTCTTTTCTAAAATTCTTTTGTGGATATTTAAGGATTCTTAGCCACCCAATAGTATTCTACCTTACACCTTTCCTGAAAGTGAAACCCTCTGTTGTAGGGTCATATATAGGACCTTTAATGGTACTCCAAAGCTGTTCATAAACACCTAGACATCCTGGGGCTTACATTTGACACCAAGCTACTATGGGATAAGCGCATTTCAAACATCACAAAGAAGGCTGGGCAGAAGCATGGTGCCCTTAGAAAGGTCAGCAATAAACTAGATAGTCCTGGGAGAGTATGTGTGTACAATTCATAGGTTCGGCGTATGTATCACTTTCTTGGACAGGTGCCTCTGCAACATCTCTGGCAGCCCTGGATAATGTCCAAAGGAAAGTAATTGATATCATAGGTCCTTCATAAGAGAGTAACTTTATGCAAAGCCTTCAACACAGGAGACAAGTAGCTGTGTCTGCTGTCTATAAGACGCACTCAGACCATTGCCCCTAGACTTGAAGGCTCTGCTCCCACCTCCATATACCTCATGTTGAACTACGAGAGGGCGTGTCTTGACACCCCAGCATGCTCTGTCCATTCCAAGGGCCAGGACTCATCAACCTGATAGATCCTTTCTCCACACTGCTGTGAAGATTTGGAATAGTTTGCCTCCTGATGTTGTTGGGTGCACGTCTTTTGGCAATTTATAGGCTTTTAAAACTTGAGCACATTGCTACTTGGTAAATACGTAAGCATGTTTGACTGAGAACCATTTGATTTGAATCCCGTGGCTCCTCTTTGTGAGTCTGTTGGCCTAGAGCCCAACTATATTGCTGGACAATGTGGCAGTTGTTCACTCACATATCTATAAAAAAGCCAAAAACCAAAGAACGTCTTAAGGGTTAGGCGTTTGAAGAACCATAGTAAGGTAAAGAACATTTGTTTGGAGCAGCAAAACAGAGAAGTGAAAATGGAAAAGCCATCCAAAGAACCATTGAGGAACTCCCTTTTTGTGCTGATTATAAACGGTGTGCTGTTAAAAATGGTTACACGCCAAATAAACCTTTAGGTTTGTATAATTAACCTTGTTTTAGGATAAAAGCAAATTTTGCATACGAACTGATACAAAAGTTTGTTCCTTAGGCTTTGTCTTACAACACTTATACAAGTGGACAACTGCGTCACTGCAGATCTATTGCATTGTTAAGTGTCTTTGAGAAGATCTACACAGATTGAGGCTGTATGCCTGTGCATATGTCCTCTTGATGAACAGAAGGTGCAGATCCACATTAACAATTATATACAAGTGTTTTTTGGATTTGTGTTTGGCGTCATCAGGGACCTCTAGTCTCATGCCACAGGAAACACAGAGGAGGACGAGGAGGAGGAGGAGGAGGAGGAGGAGGTGGAGGAGGAGGAAGAGAATACTTTGAAGTCAATGCACGACCACTTGAGATTGTATTTCAGTATCACTCGGACCTGTGCGTAATATCTAATTGTGCTTGATGATGGTGGCTTGATGACAGTGGTTAGCAGGTGCTGTGTTATTGTCATATTTATTACATGCTATGACGTCTGAGAGGAGGCACACAGCAAGACTGGGCATATAATATAAGAAGATCTCTTAGAGCAAAAAATTCCAAAGGTTACATCAATAGTGATACAGGGAAAGTTATTCCCTGTATCATCAGAGATGGGTTAATGCATAAGTCGATTTTCTGGGCTCCCCATTCAGGTTATGTGAATTACCTGCGTGTAGTTCACACCTCTGACGTTGTCAGATTTTTTTCAAGTAGACGTGTCAGAGACGGGGTTTTCAATAACGTCTAGACCACCACCTTCAAACACAACCACTTGCCTTTAAGTCTGAAAGATAGAAAATGCAGACCGAAGAGGGAAGTAGCACTTTTTTCCTTTGCTGTCATATAACATGTCATATGATGTAACGTTAAAAAAAGCAAGAGACAAGTTAAAAATGAAAAATAAACAAGAGTAATATGATGATATATGAATGAGAAGATGGCGAGCACTGAATTAAACATCCAATAGAAGTCAATATATTGCTGCATGATTATCCCTGGCTGTAATTATGACATTCTTCACTGCAAATTTGGTTTACCAATATGCATTCCACCCTCTTTATTCAGCAGTTCATAAAATGTTTTATTATTTTTTATATTGCTCTTCAACAGTTACCTATGTGCATAACTTAATGAAGCCATGAGGTACTAAATCGAGGTTGTAATGTGTGCGCAGTTTATACTGTATTTTATTACATTTTTAATTTAGATTCAGATATTCAGATTTTTTAAAATAAAAACAATGCCACTATTTTTGTTGATTCAATGTGATCTCCTTTAAAGGAAGGTGTGAGGACTGTAAGCATGGTTTTGAAGGATAAGCTGACCGAGCACTTGTCTGCTACACTTACACCTCACTTTAGGTCAATTCATAATTTTATCTAAAAAAAAAAAACAAGAAAAAAAAAACTCATCACTCCTCGAGATAAGCTCAGTGTCTCTGATTAAAATGCTTTCTCCTCTGGTGTTCTCCAAAAGTTAAAAATAAAAAAATCATGGACTTTAAATGGAAGAAACTATTAAATAATGAATAGTGTCATATTTATGTATTTAATATTGTCGTAAAATAGTGGTGCCAGACTTAGTACCGCTCCTCAATCCACACATATTGCACAAGAAAAATGTGCTTAAGCTGATTCTTGGACAAGACCTAATTAAAAAATAATAAAGACTGGGTTAAATCCATCACCTCTGGCTACTCTGGGATGTAAAACGGATTTTAATTTAGAGCCAAGGGGAAAGAGCAGGATGCTGAATTTTTTAATGAAAGTCTGTGAACCAGAGGGAATTAATTATTTGTACAGTGTGTGATAGCGGAACATCACAGTTAGTCCTCCGCCCCCCAACATTCTGCGCTTGCTGTGTTGTAAAATACCTGATTCTGCTCATTCACAGCTAATTAGTGTGTCAGAGGAGAGAAATAGGAATAATTGGTGATCTCTAAAGCTGGCTTGGGCAGATTGGACATCAGACAAGGTCATCATGGGGCATGTTAACAGTTAGCACAGTAGCACACATGCTAGGAAAAATTCACTATGTTATAGTTATTCATTATGACTATAAAAAAATACAAAGATGTAAAGTTAATGCTAAATTTGGTCATTTTATAAAATGCAAAGGCCATTGATCAGAATCTATAGATCAATTCTATACAGTTATTAGCAAAGTATGTTTTCATAAGCAAGGATTTTGGCTAATGTTAAAAGCAGAAAAGTTCTAATAATTGCACTAAAGCTGTGGATTTCTAAAGGCTTATGTATGTAAAAACACATGCAGTATTGATTCCACCAGCAAAAAAAAAAAAGTGCAAACTAATGTACTAATGGTCTATTGAGAGTCAAACATTTCACACGAGCAGTTTAACAGGTCTTGTCTTTTGTGCAGGTTTGCTTTAATGAATATGCATAGGACATTTCTACATAAAAGGGTAAAATACAGAGCAGTGTCTATAAAAATAGATTAATTTTTCCACTCGGTGTGATTTATTCAGCCTTAAAGCTACAATGGTTAGCAGTGACTGCGTGCACAAATGAACCACCAAAGGGCAGGTATTAAATTTAGTAAAGTGCTTTTTGTTCCATTTGAAGACCTAATGAGACCACGAGTTTATTAATGTTTCTCAAGATTATGTCTAATACAAGAAGAAAGCTTCCCAAAATAGTTCATATTGCATTTTGAGATTCAAACTCATCACAGAAGAATGAGCAAATGCAACAACCTCATTTAGCTCGACTTCTGTACACATATGAAAAAACAGAAGAAAAAAAACCTCAGTTTATACCACAGTGTTGTTGAAATCTTGATTCAGATTGGTCAGGGACTTGTATGTTGGATGCAGCACATAATCTAAGACAAACAAATATTAAAAAAAGAAAATTATTTTAACAAAGAAAGAAAAAATGTGCAGTTGTTGATATGGTAAAGGTTTCTGTAGGAGACATTTATTTAACATTAATGGAAGGAGTCTCCAGTGTCAGCGCTTTGTAACAGTAAGTTTTCCGCCCCAGAACAGAGGACTTTGTGACTTCTGGTTTCTTGGTAATATGACAAGCTGCATTTTTATTTCTTATCAAATTTAAGGGAAAGAAAAAAGTGGCTGGAGAGGGAACGACTGTTTATAGCTGCTTTAATGTAAGTGATAACAGGAACCAGCTTGTTTTGTGTGTGTTCCACAACAATAAATGTAATAATAAATAGATTAAAAAAATGTTGTGTTGTTCTTTAATTAATAAAGTTGGAATTGTTGGCAATTTGCTGTGGTATAAGAGGAAAATTATTGGAAAATAATCAATTCCAGGGTGGTAACAGTAACTCCGCTGTGTGTCGGATCACATTACACCACCTATTGTTGGTTATTTTCCTATAAGATCATGTCTCCAAGTGTTTTATTCCTTACATAATGAATAATGACGAATTTAACTAGGCATTGTCAGGTTTTTTTCTTTTAAGATTATGTGTTAATATTATATCAGGAACATAAGACATGAGCATGTGGAAATCATAGATATTGTATATTTAACTTACTATTTATAATATTGCAATCAGCTTAAAGGACTATAGCTTTAAGATCTAAACCTGGCCTGCTGATGTGTGCAGTTCTTTCTGACTTTTGAAAAATGAAAGCCTTTCTCAAGAAGGTCAAAGATACTAACTCCAGCAGATGTAAATGCCAGTGTGCTATTGTGAGGTCTGCCCAAGTACCGACTATGAGCTCTGATTCCCAGAACCCACTGTGGCCTACAAACATGGCTGCCCCAGACTACACTTCCCATAACACATGCACTTTGTCACATTCCCAGTCACCGGACTTCTGATCATGCACACCTATCTTCAACGGCTGTACATCCAGCACCATAAATAGGACTCACAAACTCACACTTAATGCAAAGAAATGCTCAGTGTGCATGTACCTGACCTTACCAAGCCGTTTATACTGCGTTGTGATATTCTGGTTTTTGTATTTTGGATTGTCCCTGACATTGTTGTTTGCTGATTGCCTGACCTCTGCCTGTTCACTGTTTATGTCTTGATTCACGTTTTTGGATTTGTTTGCCAGTTCTCCTTAATAAAACACTAAAACTGCGTTTGCATCCGCGTCAGCCTCCACTTCGTGACAGGGGACAAGCTGCACATCACCATCGCTCCATACTTATTTTGGAACTAATAATAAATCTTTGTAAAAAAAAAAATAATAATAATAATCCCACACATTCAGATGAAGTCATTCAGACAATGATTAGACACCATGCAGAAATATGAGATGGAGAGAGAGAGAGAGAGAGAGAGAGAGCTAAGGTGCTGATAAAAACTATTCATCCTGTTTGTGTACATGTGAAGGTGTATGCGTCATACCTGTCTGATGGAGTTTGTCTTGATTCTCAGAGGACAACTGATTTTTTTTATACTACTGATGGCTCATAGGGCTCTAAATTTATGCTGCTTTGGCATTTCCTGTGTGCATCCCTTCATCAGGAGATCTAGATTAGATCTAATCAGGGCCAGGAGGTATATACAGTATAAGCTAGCAAGGCTGAGCCTCTGACAAAAGACGTCAAAATTAGGTTTGATTTTTCCTAAACAAGAACAGTAGCAGCCCTAATGATGATGATGATGATGAAGAAGATAATAATAATAATTAAAATAATAATAATAATAAAACCATGGAATAGTATGAAGTAGTCTGGGACTGATTTCTTTCTAGCCACAACTGTTTATTTGTGCAGCATATTGTTAACATTTAGGAATAAATCCTCTCATCTCCAATGAGTGCTCATGCTGTAATGTGAAAACCTTAGTACATTATTATTGTGGTCAATGCAAGTGGTGTACTGATACCTAAATCAATTAAATAAACAAATAGAAAATAAATAAATAAATAGAAAATAATAAATAATTATGGTTAAAATAAATAAATAAATAAATAAATAAATAAATAAATAAATAAATATTTTTTTGCATATTGGGTCAGTCAGATTCAGAAATTCTTGAAAATATCAAATCTATGTAAAATAATTGTGTGAAGTATTTTGTAATTAAAAAACAAACCATATTTTATGTTATAGAAAATATTATAGAATTCACTTAAAACATACGTAAGTAAAGTTTGTGTATAATATGTTTAAAAGTAAATGTTGTTTTGTGTTTTTAAATTAATTTAATTCATTTTGCAAAAAAATTAACATGAAATCTACTATATTTGTCTAATGAGTGTAATTTTTTTTGTTAAAAATTTGAGCATATTTCACAGAGAGTATGTATGTGTATACAGTATATATATATATATATATATATATATATATATATATATATATATATACTACCTGTATATTTTAGTATATTAAATATAATACTATTTTATATATACATACAATTAAAAGTACCATTGAAAAACATTTTGAGATGAATATACTATATTTAGCATGGTTTAGTTAACTACATACATTTGTTAGGATATTTACAGCATTCTTTCAGTATACTTGAAATACAATTAAGTGCATTTCTTTTCTTTAATTTGTCTTTCCTTTTCTTTCATGATTTTTCTTGACATTTTGAGGTTGTGAAGAAAGCTTTCTGTTGTCCTTTTGGCATTTATTTGTTGGGGAGCCAGCTCCTTTCTTTCACTTTTCCTTCACTCCTGAAGCCTTTATCAATTGCTCAGTTGCTTTTTTAACTCTTTTGTTTAATGGATTGATTATGTATTAAGGTTTAGTGCTGAGACGGGAGAAGGGAACCAGACTGGAGTCTCTAGACTCGCAGTGGATTGGCCGCTGATTGGTCACTTGGCTTTGAATCAATGTTGGTCTGGCTTAGCAGTTTGCAAATTTTAGCTTGTTTGACCTTCTCTCAGATATCTGTTCATCTGTAGAGTTTAACTCCAACCCTGTTCCTGCTGTCAGACAGTGTTTAGCGTAAGACTTAATTTGATCATTATTTCGTTAGTCATGCTTCTAATGTGGAAGATTCATCAGTGAAATGCGCGTGTGTGTGTAAGCTTTGTAATATAACTGCAGGATGATGATACATTAACCACAATCATTATTTTGATGTGCAAAACTCCAGGGAACCCTTCAAAGCTTTGAAAATCTGTTTTAAGAAGCACACACTGATTCATAGCATTTGATGAAGCACTTCCGGTCGTAAAAGTACATTTTCATTGCAGCAGCGGAGAGAGATCAAGCCGTGCAGAGCGTGATGAGGAGATCGCTTTCTGCACAGAAAGGCTTTTGCGTCACGGCCTTTCGGGCCTAATTGAGACATGATGAGGAAGCAGCAGGAAAAGTTTTTCATGCTGTACATCCTCGCTGAGTCATTTAGCAAATGGACACCATGCATTTTCTCTCT
Source organism: Pangasianodon gigas (assembly GCA_022758105.1). Lineage (NCBI taxonomy): Eukaryota > Metazoa > Chordata > Actinopteri > Siluriformes > Pangasiidae > Pangasianodon > Pangasianodon gigas. Next base: position 6,615,779 of record CM040462.1, on the reverse strand, counting down.
CTCTGTTTCAACTGGAACATGCACTCTGCCAAGCCTGGACACAATAAAGCACACATCTGCATTACTCAGCGAATACACATTATCAAAGGCTGTGATTTGAGTTTCGTTGAAAGGTGTATGTGTAATGGCTTCTGTCTATCATTTCTCTAGAACAGTACTGGACGTCTGTACCACCTCAAATAGGGAATATATGATTGCATAAATTAACCGTGATTCTTTTTTTTTTTTTTTTTTGATACCTTTGAATCCAAAAAGAGGTCAAACGTATAGTCCTGGTCAAGCACCAAAAGCAATAAAGCTTTTATACAAAGAAATCCAAAGCGACTGAATCCAGACAGTTCCTTATACAGTTAAGAGTACTTAACATATTAAAAGAGTTTTACTTTGGAACCCTTTTTGACAGGGGTCCTACATGTAGCCTGTCTGTTCAGACCCCCTAGTGGTGTAGACGCCGACATCTACAGTGTGACTATCGTGCAAAAATAGCTTTGGTATGAAGAAAATAGAGACAATGTCAACAAAAGCTGCATGCTCATCTTATGATAATAAATTCTCTATCCAAATATATGAAATATACGAAGTCCTGAAGAAATGAGTCCTAAAATCCAGAAATGAGTTAGCATTCTTGCACTTCCAGTTCCATTGTCCTGAAGTCAGTGGGGTTTTTTTTAATGGGTTTTTGGTTAAATGCCTGAAATAAGGTCTGTGGTTAACACAAGCTCGCAATATTTTCACGTTTTATTGTACGACATAAAATACATCAATAATACCCCACTCGTGATTTTTTAAAGCTTTTATGTGTCTTGAAAAAGATGGTTGCTAACAAGTGGCTAAATAGGATTACTGA
>CM040462.1:6595748-6614832 GCA_022758105.1 Pangasianodon gigas | reverse complement strand
ATATATATATATATATATATATATATATATATATATATATATATATATATATATATATTACACAATGAGATGGATTTTAAAGCTTTAGAGTTCCTGGAGGCCCATTTATCAAAAAATGCTTATTCTTTAAACTTTTATTAAAACTGCAGAAGCGAAATAAATCTTTACACCATGAAGAAAAACTATCCAAAAGAGATGTACGTATAAACAAACAGAATTTTGTCCAAAATAATGCAACACGGACACATTCCCACAAAAGGTAGAGGGCAGATTCATCCACAAAAAGAGCCTAATCAGGGAGCGTGTTTTTAAAATAAAGATTGAAAGAGTTGTCAGAAGCTTAGTGGAGGTGACGTTGATGTCATGCGACCGTGGTGTAGTGTTTTTATAGCTGAACTTTAGCTTTTTACTTCTTGTGATTGTATTTAGGCTTCAAAATTCATGAAACATTGTGTTCATTTGTGAAGAATGTCTTGATGAACAGACCATGTAAGAATCATAAACTTTTGTTGGTCACAGAGATTATTTTCCACAATAATCCAAAAGCCAGTGGAAAAATCCTAGTGGCTTTTTGTGGAGGGAACCAGGGTGATGCTAACTTCTGGGTTGGCCTACAGAAATACGTCATCCCTGCGGCACTCTATCTGAGCTTTCTCTGTCTCTTTGTTATGGAGCACTCAATAATCGAAAGTTTTGCCTCAGGACATGGCCAAGTGTTTGGGACATCACAGCCCAAATACTCTTACCATCAAAATATCTTGTGCCAACAAGACAACAATAAAATACAGCTGACTGGTAGAAACAACAGTTATATCATAGTTTATTTAGTTTATTTTGTAAAATGAAACATTTTTAAACCATGATCTATGCCCTTTTATTTAATTGAGTAGTCACTGGTGTGTAGTGCTTAAATTTGGGGACAGTAAGACTTGAATTAGTAAAAAAATCACCCAGGAAATTACTCTATTTTGCCCTCTGAACAAATGGCTTACGGGTTCCTTCAGAGGAACAACCTAAAAACCATTTACTTACTATAAATGATACAGAATACACTTGTCACTGTCAAAACCACCCCTTGTGTGTCTAAATTTCATCATATTTAGCCTTGAATTGTCTGCAAATTCCAACTGATTTGACCTAATTAATGAAAAATTGCTGTATGAATGAATAAGCTTATCATGAGGAACAGAGTTAGTGCTTTTAATATCACTAGATCTGTACAAAATTGGATGGTTGTCAGAATTCCAATGAATTTTACATGCAATCAGGTTGGATTTTCCCTGAAACACTCTTCAACACAACTGAAACAGATCCTCAAGAGATTGATGATCAGTGACTTGATATCATCATGCTAAGTCATAGAGCACTAGAGTCTTTCAGGGCCAGCTAAATGGAAAATCCAGCTAAGGCAGAATATTCCTGTGTTGTGTTTACGTCTTTGATTGTCAGTTACGTATATAACCTGAAGCCTCAAGACACGTCACCTCTGCGTCTAGCGATCCCATGTGTGGTTCCATGTCCAGTCTGTGTTTCACTTGCAATGTGATTTTCTGCTGCACTGTGTTTATCTGGTGACGCAATGATGCAAACAGGGGGTCAGGGTGATGCTAGTGGGCATCTAGCAAATCCAGAATGACAGAAACAATCTCTCTGATACTGTCACTCTTCCTGCCCCAGAGGCCCCCAACAGCATTCTCTACGCACCAGTATTTACCACTGTAATGGCCGCAGGGAAGGAGGTCGGGGCTGCTCTGTGTTATAATGGTAATTTATTCTGAAGTCTGCCTGAGTTCATAATTTATGTCGTATGAATTTAATAAGGAGGTGCATGGAAAGAAAGATGAATCATTTTTGCACATACTGATAGTTCTCTGAGGTCCTCTCTTAGAATTGTGCAGATTTTCTTTAAAAGCACATGGGATTTTCTTGGCAGTTAAAAAAAAGAGAAAAACATGAAAACTGTTTTGTTGAAAGGAAAAAAATAAAAGAAATTAATTAAAAAAAGAAACAAACAAACAACAGATGCAACCAAAGGAAGTCTATCTTAGCCTCTGGGTATGTAAATGAGATTTATGATACACACTGGTTGTGTATCTCAAATAATAAGATTCATCATGAATTCTTCTGAGAGTCCACTTGTATTTCTCTCTCACTCATTCTCACTCTGTTATTAGATGACATCTAAAATGAAGCATCACTTACAAAGAAATTCATTTCCTGCATACCTGAGGACATAACAATAAAGGCACTGAATTACAGCTATGGTGTGATGACCCATATGCTCACGCTGCAGGAGAACCAAAGTGCGGTTATTATATGTTTTCATTCGTCATGTAATAAACCATCGGCTTCCATGGCTGCATAAAGCCGAGGTGAGATCTTTTGTAGTATTCTGACTCAAACACACACATGGATAATTGCACCGTCTCTTTTCCCAAGCCTCAAAATGTTGATATAGCTGAAGATACATTATAAAGATGTCAAAGATGATAGACTGTCTATACAGACCTGCAATCATCTGTACAATAGTCAAACCTATCATCACTCAACATACACCGTCTGAGTTAGAGAGAAAGGAAGATGTGTTTCGTAAAGGACACACACACACACACACGCACATGCATGTATTTGTTGAGAAAGAATTTGTAATTTAAGAAAAGAAAAGTACAGACTTTGTTTTATTCTACTGCAGACAGACCTCTGGAATTTTAGATTTGTGTGTTGTCCATAATTGTCTCCGAGCTGTAGATGTATTTTTTATATTGAAGTTAGAGTGTGTTTTGGGTGATATACAAAAAAAAAAAAACAATTTTAATAATAAGTCATGCAAAAATAATGGAGAAAATGATTTTAAAAGAGTTTACAGGGTTAGGGTTAGGGTTATCTGCAGCGTCATGAGGTACCAAGGCAAAAAACTAGCCCTGGCCGCAAAAGAGCGTCTACCAAATGTCATGAAAACAGATGTAAATCTTAAAGCTTTCTCTATTTGTATTTGCTTTAAAGTTGGGAAAAAATACTCAGTCTGATAAGAGAGCTTTTCTTGGTCCAACAGGAAACTCTAAGTGGGTTTTAAGATCGCTTTTTCTAGGTAAGTGGCTAATTTCTTTCCGTTGGTTTGCTACTCTGGTGAACTTACACTTTTATCTCTCTATGCATTATGTGTGTGTGTATGTGTGTGTGAGGAAGTGAGTGAGTGAGTCAGGAGTTCAGACATTCAGGAGATCACGACAGCTATTATTCTCTTTTTTATTCCACCATTATGGCTTTCTAGGGTGCTGTCTCAGTTCTGCTAATTTTTTTTATCATTTTCTCTGCAGAAACTTTTCTTCTCACTGAAATCCAAATCAAGGCAAAACCTGTTTAAACAGACTTGGACACTTTGCACCACTGAACTCGAATGCTGTTTATCCTTCAGTTCATTCTCAGTTCATAACTCCTGATAAATTGTTACTCATTCTCACTGTGTTGTATATTGAACAATGGGACAAGGCATAGAGTCCATAGTGGGGATAAAAATAAAGGCAGGATATCCATAAGTCAAAACAGGCGACAACCAGAACAAACTGGGAAACAAGAAAACAAGGCTCAGGCTTAAAGTTAGTATTAAAGATTTTGTGGCAATACATTGAAAAACAGGGTGTACATAGGCACACTAATCAAAGACTAACACAAAACAGGTGAACACAGTCAGGTAACAAATCAATGACAGGACAAGGGTGGACAAAGACTAGAAAAAAAAAACGAAACAAAACATGAGCACATGATGTTTGTCACAATGGAATAGCAATGCAAAGAGGGGGAACAGTTATAACAGCTGGCCTGATGCTTGTGGCCCCTGCTGTCTCATTAGTGCTCTAGAAAACAGAGCGTTGATATCTCTGGCTCAAAGGCAGAAAAATGTCACAATGTTGCCAAAATACTGATAAACACTACCAGTCACTAAACTCCATTAGCTGGGATAGAATTAGAACCAGTGAGGACAATAGAGAGAATATGCTGAGGCTACAGCAGCCCTTTCTCAACAGAAAAAAAACCCCAGACACATAGACAACCGTCTATTTCCATTCACAGCCCCCTGGTCAGCACCCACTAGACTGCTGAATCAGGCCTGTCCCACTGGACAGGGTGAACCCGGGGCAGACTCTGGACCCGCTGCAGATATTATATCTCACAGTTGGCTTGGGAACATCTGGAGATCCCTCAGGAGGAGCTGAAATCTCAGGCTGGGGAAGTCTGGACTGACCTTCTCAGCCTGCTCCCATCTGGATAAGTGGAAGGAAAATGAATAAATGTATGAATGAAGGTTTCTGTTTCTTCTGTTTCTATCTTTTGACCTCTTCTAATTTTGTAGACGTAGTGGCCCAAAGCAGTGCTCAGACTGAACCTGAACAAATTTACCTGGAGAAATTCCTGGTCACTTTCAGTAGCGGTTATTTCCAGTTCACGTGAAAAGCATGAACCATGGATTGCATGAGACAGCAAAAGCAAATGGTGTATGATGTCTATAGACTCATAATTGCTTTGACTGCTGCCCAAATCCTTACTTCCATCATCCATTTAGACACCACTTGTCATATGCCAGTTTTTACACTAATTCTCTTTTTTGTGCAAATGGTCTTTCGGTGAAAGGAAACAACATACACACCATACACACACAAATCATTCAAGCACTTGCTTTTCTCCATTTTTTTCTGCCATTATCCACTCTCCTCTAAGTGATCACTCAATAGCGCATTTTCATCTGTAATGGCAGGATATGGATCTATACTTAGCCATACAGCACTACTGCCTCAGCAAGAAAAATACAGAAATTTTCCCCATTGGGTTACAAAAACGATCTTCTCCGTGTCACACATGCATAACTACACAATAATTATCTCTATTATGTTTCCCGACCTTTCGTACACATTTACATTTGTTTCTGAACAACATACAGAAATCCAGCATGTGAGTGCTTACTGTGACACATTGCACTTCAGGAAGACTGAATGAAATACTGCCATTTTTGTGAATGAAATGAAAATCAGTCCTGCTGTGCAGCTTTGTGGCTCAATCTTTTTTTTGGTTACAAGCACTGAATGGATGCAGAGTGGTGAATGAAAAAGTGCTGTGCTGGAAGAGCTGGTGTTCATGATGAAGTGTAGGGCAGGAATTTACTTTGAGAGGACTGTAAGAGACGCTTGGAGAGTTAGGGAAATCCACCAAAACTGATATGGACTGGTATGTGACTTTTATTCAAGTAAACTGGCACCAGACACAAATTGGTGAAGTACTCTATAACACCCAGTCCCTGAAGGACTAGTGGTTAGGTCATGGCACTCTCACCTCTGTGGCCCGGGTTTGATTCCTGGCCAGGAAACCAACCCCAACCACTGGGGTTGTGTGATCTGCCAAGGTGACCCCTAGTAGGAGCAGCCAAAAGAGGAACAACAACATTCTATAACACCCAGCCTGAACATTTCCCCTCTGAGCCACCAGAGGATGCCATCACTGGAGTTCTAATCATTTCTTTGCTTACTTCACCCATTTCCTGTTGGCACCATATAAAAAGCACATGGACTAGAGCTTCTGTCTGAAGCCTTACAGTTTGTCTCACAATCATGTAAGGTCTCAGCTGTATTATTCTGGAAAGCCTTAATAGTGTATGACCCTGCCTTTCCTCCTGTGATTTATGCCCTTGCCAAGCCCTTATTGGTTTTGATACTGGACAGGGTGAACCCGGGACAGACTCTGGACCTGCTGCAGATATTATATCTCACAGATGGCTTGGGAACATCTAGTGTTCCCTCAGGAGGAGTTGAAATCTCAAGCTGGGGAAGTCTGGACTGACCTTCTCAGCCTGCTCCCACCTGGATAAGTGGAAGCAAAATGAATAAATGTATGAATGAAGGTTTCCGTTTCCTCTGTTTCTATCTTTTGACCTCTTCTAATTTTGTAGACGTAGTGGCCCAAAGCAGTGCTCAGACTGAACCTGAACAAATTTACCTGGAGAAATTCCTGGTCACTTTCAGTAGAGGTTACTTCCTGATTTATGCCCTTGTCTAGCCTTTATTGGTTTTGATACTGTCTTTGATACCTGGTTTTGGAACCGTGCTTACCCTTATGACTCCTCTTTGGATTGTTTTTGGATTTGTTTGCCCTTTTTGTGTTTCCTCTGCTGGTTTTGACCTTGGACTGTGTTTTGATTGTTGTTTTTGTGAATAAACTCTTAGCACATGGATCCTTGCCATGGACCAAACCCAACTCCTGATTTACATGTAGTGCATATGTTTTTATTTTGATATTTATATTTTGTTGTCATTCATTCCCTCATGTGACTTTTATGTAATTTATTTTCACATGTGACTATTACAAATGATTCATTTATTTTCACGTGATTTTAATAATAGCTAAGGAACGATTTATTTTAGCTTTTATTTATTATATCAGATTTTTACTGGGTCAAATATTTATGTACACTTTGTTAATCGGTGGCATTGCCTTTTAATGTGCTTATCTCACAGTACTTTGCCTGATTTTTTGCTCATTCCTCCTAACTGGGGTTTGAAGTCTGAAGTGCACCTTGTGATTACCTGCGAATTACAGTCTGGCTTGTTGATGCCAGTCTTGGAGTAGGGGCTTCTTCCTTGCATGACAGCCTTTAGGCCTTGGTGATGTAGGATCCTCTTAATGGTGGATGTACATACTTTGGAACCTTATGCCTCCAATCCCTTAACCAGTTCCTTTATTGTTTTCTAGGGGTTTAGTTGAACCTTTCAGACCAAAGTTCTTACATCCCAGGGAGTTATTTTGTGCCTCTCTCCTGAACAATGCAATATCTGTGTAGTCCCAAGATTTTTATATTTGCATACAATTGTTTGTACAGATGCTCGTGGTAACTTCATTTGTTTGAAAATTGCTCCTGAAACCAGAATTTTATTTCTGAGGTCTTGGCTGAGTTTTCATGGTATGAAGTACAAAAAGGCACTGGCTTTAAAGGTAGACCCTGAAATACAGCCACACGAACACTACAAATTAATAGTTATTTATGACAATCAGCCAATCAGAACCCTCAAACTGGCTTTTTTTTTGGACGTTAGAGGTAAGCATTAGCATTCAACTGTCACTGGAACAATGGAAATGTGCTAGCTAGGTAAATCATTACCCTTAATTGTTCACTAATTTATGCTTGGCATCCATATTTCCCAGGTGCCTAGCAACAGTGTTGTCATTATTTTAACACCTGGAATAGTGAGTGCATAATGTGTTTGTCTTGTCATATCTGGGTGCAATTAAACAGAGGTGCCGAATCTTGGCAAATGTGAATACGTGAAGCAAAAACCACAACAACAGTTTCCATAGCAGCTGATGAGGAGAAGGTACGTTCTGAAACAAATGCAAACTGGCGAATCAGATAATTGCAGAGGAATGACCAGGTGGGATATACTGTGTAAATCAAACTTCTTACCAGTTTTCATGTTTCATGGAGCATCAATCAGATTTAAACCACTCATATCTACAACGAATTTATAAATACTGTGTTCAGATCCTGGTCTGACTGCTGAAATTACACAGCCACTTCTATATATATATATAGTATACATATGTTTATTACATTTACTTTTGTGATGAGGTCACAGGTAAGGTTTGCTTCTGATGACTCTTCCATGCAGATCATGTTTGTGCAAACAAAGCTGCATGGTAGAACAGTGAACCACCACACTCCTGCCAGCTAAACCTTCCTGCCATTTGGGGGTTTTGCTTTGCCTTTCTGCCCAATATAAGTGCAGTTCCACCTGAGAATGTTCTTGGTCTACCAGATTTTGCTTTGACTTCCACAGTTTCCTTTAACTGCCATTCTTAATGACATTTTGGGCAGTGGAAATTGTGAGCTGGAAGTGCTTTGATATCTTTTTATACCAAAGTGTATATCAAGGTGTATAGACTTTTTATAAACACTGTATGTAATTTGCCCAAACTTTTGCATGCAACTGTATATATCATGAAAATGGAAGGGAGTGGAGATAGATCCTTGAGGGACACATTGTGTATGGGGCAGTAGATGATTTATGTTATAATAGGCTGAATAAATTCATAGAATGTATGTTTTATTACTCGGTGCTTGTAAAGGAATTCCTAAAATGATCTGCTTGGTGAGTAATGAGAAACAGATGGATGCTCAGTTTAAGACTAATTCCAAATGAACACCTTTCAGATGGAGCTTGTGCATTTGAGTGTATTTAGTTGTATTCAGCATTCTGTCCTTCAAAAAAAAAAACAAGGCTAGATATAAAATGCACCATATTTTTAATTATATTCTTCATCTGTTTTTTAATACTGTGCCTCTGGTGACTTATATAAATATTATATATAATCTTCTATAATATAAACCATGGCTGATGTGTTTGCACATGACTTGGTGTGCAATTTCTATTTTTTTATTTTCCATTCCAACAATTTGGTGCATCAAGACTACCAATAATTTGGCACATTCAACGTTTATAATCTGAAGACAGCAAAATTTACTGTTCCAAACACAGCATGGTTTTATAACACATCCCATATAGAATACCAACAATCTTGTATCTTTTTTATCATTGCTTTTAGTTTCAAAAACTTCAACTTGAGACAAATAGACCTTCGAAAGCATACAGTAAGTACTTTGTAGTACAATTAAAAACTTATACAGGGCTCAAAGTAAAACCCTTATAACAAGTGAAGAACCCTTCCTTATCCAATGATAAACACTTTCTCTAAGAGTGTATTTATTATTCCTCTCAATACAGTAGTAGTAAGCATACAACAGCGGCTGGTATTCTGCTTTCATGGTTTCCTGTCCTGCACTGAGATGAAGGAAGAGAAAGCAATCTTAAATAGTTGTTTTTTTGGAACCATAATTTGAAGGATTTTGAGGAAATGAGTTATCAGAGTCTCTTATTAGCTGCAATCCCCAGTGCTACTTTCATTTTTTTTCAGCTTATCCCAAAAATAACCCTTCAAGAGCTCTTAGGCAGTAAGGCCATATAACAAAATACACAGCCTTGAGCCATGACAAAGGCTGAATAATGTACTATCTGATTGGATGTGCAGTACATGAGGTTAGTTCTAACCTTAAAACATGATAAGGTAATCACATGCACCTCAGTTGCATTGTGTGTGTGTGTGAATGTGGATGCATAAAAACCTGACTATTTTCCAAGGTCCGATTCTTCCAAAGTAGCCTTTTTTGAGGCTCACTTTCAACAGTACATTTATTTTTACTCAGTTCTCATTGTGATAAATGAACTAAAGCTGCTGAGCAGCCGTCATTTATTAATTCGCAGGCAAGCTTGCTTGGGAGTGCGCTGGTGATGTTCCTTTGACGCAGAACCTCATAAATGAAAACACAAACGGTGACTAAAAGCACACACCCGTGATTCGCTTTCAGGTAATCAAATTAAACAGGTTTAATACAGATTGGTGATACAAGTGTGTAAATAGCAGCGTAAGCATGCCTAAGCCCTTGCTTAAACAGACGTAATTGATGTTTGAAACTGCACCCTGTCAAATACAGTGGATATTGAAAGTCTACACACCCCTGATCAAATAGCAGCTTTTTGGGATGTAAAAAATGAAACCAAGATAACTCATGGCAGGTCTTTTTCCATCTTTAATGTGAAAAACAAATAGAAATGTTTTAGGGGAAAAAGGAAATGAAAAAAACCTACAATAATCTGGCTACATAAGTGTGTACACCTTTTTATAATGTGACTCTGAATTACCCCAAATAAAGTTCAGCTGTTTCTGTAGGATTTTCTTGACATCTTCAAAAAAAAGCATGTACAGGATCTCAGTGTCAAAAGGTATCGATCAGGACAGAGGTACAAAAGAATTTCCAAAACATTAGATATACTATGGAACACCGTGAAGGCCATCATTAACAAGTGGAGAAAATGGGGCACCACAGTGACATTACCAAGAACAGGACATCCCTCCAAAAGGACAAGAAGAAAACTTATCAGGGAGGCTGCCAACAGATCTACAGCAGCATTAAAGGAGCTGCAGGAATATCTGGCAAGCTCTGGTGACTTCTCATAGCCTGGTGAATCTCTCATATTCTTCCCATGTCTGGCCTATGGGGTAGGGTGGCTAGAGAGAAGCCCTTTCTCAAGGAAAGACATCCAAGCCATCTAAATCACGCTAAGCCATGTGGCAAAATGTACTGTGATCTGATGAGGCCAATGTAGAACTTTTTGGCTATAAATCTAAAAGATATGTCTGGCACAAAAACTGGACAGCTCATCACCCAAAGAACCCATGGGGAAGCATGGTGGTGGCAGCATCGTGTTATGGTGCTGCTTCTCTTCAGCTGGGACTGGGGCTCTAGTCAAGATAAAGGGAATCATAGCTAGCTCCAAATACCAGTCTATTTTGGCACAAAACGTGCAGGTGTCTGTTAGACAGCTAAAGATTTTAAAAAGAAAAATTTCACTATAGTGTGGCTGAATTCTTGAATCAGAAAAATGTTTAACAAAAAAAAGTGTGGAGTGGAGTTTGTTGTTTCTCAATTTCTCAGTTACATGACAAGCTGCGTTGTGTTTTTTTTTAACTTCAAGAGACAGAAATTACAGAAAAGGGTGTTCCATAACATTAAATATACCGTGTATATATAAACAGTTAAAAAGTGTAATGTGTCATTCAGGAGTAAATTGAAAAATTCTTGTTGTAATAACTGTAATAACACATGATGGAGTGTGAAAATAATCTGCTCTGGGGTGATATCTGTTCACGGCTTTGAGTTGGGCCGTATCTCACCACCCACGTGTAGATTATTCCTGTATCCTATTAGATAATACACTATTAGACAAGTCTAAGAATAGTAGTGCATTTAAAATCTCATTAGTAATCACTACCAGAACAACCTTGCAAACACCCTGCGACAACGATTCCAACAATTCCAACAATTCCAACAATTCCACAACCATTTCTGCATTCAGTAGATGCATTCATACTATCCTGGAGATCTGAGTTTCTGGACTTTGGTCTCAGGGGAAGAATTACTCTTAACCATTAAACAGAAAGGAGCAGATGTTTGAATGGATTTTTAATACCTGTTTATCCTTCAAGATTTCCCTTAAGCCTGGCCTCTGCACCGAGGGCACTGAGAACATAATATCCTCACCACAGACAACAACAATAACAAACGCTCGTGCACCTGAGGCGAATGAGCTCCAACTAGTCTTAGCAGAAGCGTGACGACTACCATGTGCTGCCCCAGCTGGAAGCTCGATAAGGACACTCCAGCAAAAGCACTAACACCATCGCACATCAATAATGCATTGCACATTTCCATGCAACTGAAATGTTTTATTCATGAGATATTGCGTGTTGCATTACTTTGTGCTGATGATGTGGAATTTTAAAAAAGAATCCCTGATTTTATAGAGATCTGGGTGGTCAGGGAAATTAGCACTACACGCAATGTCAAATTCGATCACATGACTTAAATTGCAAGGGCCAGACCAAATACATCGCTGTCCTTTGCTTATATTTATTCATTTATTCATGCAGCACACTATCAGAATACTTATAAGTATTTCAGTAATAAATGTGGAGAGTGGAAAAAAAAAGAACTGGACATGGAAAAGCACAGATGATTAACCATCATAACCAGGTTAGCAAAAGATAGTAGTGTGGTACTTTTAATGCGACAGATAATTAGATAGCAAACAGCTACAATTTATGATATATTGATCTTACTGTTGTGTATGGAAATGCCCAAATTTATATTAGTGTAGCTAGCATTTTCATATGCTAACTAAATTAGAGAGCTAGATAAGGTAAGTAATATTGTGTTCTTTTAGATAGGCTAGTTTTAGCCACAAATATTTGATGATAGCCGCGTTTATGTGGTAACTACAGTATCACAGTGTTCCAAATTGTGCCAAAATAGCACAGTGGATGTGAATTATGTGTTGCCATTATGTGTGTGTATGTCAATGGCTTCTTGCTTAGCACCCATGCTTTTTTTCTGCTTTGTTATGATAGTGTTGGATGTTACACAGGTGTACATGGTGTTACCCACCACAACAGGGCTACCAGTTTACCAGGGCCGACTGTTTATGAAATATTAAAGGTATAGTAGTATGCATATAATAATACTTTATTTGGAAAGGCAATGTGAGTAGGACTTAGATGTAATGCTTGCACAGAGGCCCACTGAGACAAAGTTCCACCATTTATATGAATAATGGTGTATGAATACTTGATAATAAAATCTTGACTATCATTAAGTCTTGTTAAGGCAGATTATGTGCATTCTAGACATAAATGCTAGCTATAGGTTCAAAGGTATAGGGTAAAAAATAGTAGCTGCATGTGAGGCAAACCAAACCTGACATCATGGACAAATCTGAACATACAGTACGAGGATGATGCGTTTGGATTTAATATGATTTTATATAAATAACTTTGCTAGTAATGGAAGATCCTTACCCCAATCCTAACCTTAACCTTCGTCACTTTTTCATATGAAATGAGTCTTGCAAACCGTTACTAATTGGAACATATTGGAAATGTAACCAGAAGAAAAACACAAAAAGTTCATAACCATAACTCTGATTATGATCACACTAGACTAAGAACTTTTGCACTTAAAATTAGATTGGTACTAAAAGTACTAGTGACATCAATCCTCAAGTATTTAAGTGTTCTCACCAAGATCCTGTGCGCAATACTATTCATTATTCTCCTTCTCCTTCTCTTTATATTTATCCCTCTTTCCTTCTGTGAATCATCAGTGGTGACATTGGACTTGGGCAAAGCATAATACATTTTTACAATTTTTTTAAAAGGCTATTTAAAAGAAAAGACTTACCTGTCAGTCAGACTGCCAGTGTAGCTTTTCTGTCATATATAATTTAATACATAAGCATGTTTATTGGCAGCTTGCCACAAATTAAAGCTGATAGATGGAAGATTTTGAAATTTTACTTAAAAAAAAATGCTTTTGCAAGCCATGCATGGAAAAAACATCATGTAAAGTGGGTCTTGCTGCACAAAGAAATATCTTACCTTTTCAGCAACTCCATCATGCCTGACTCATCTTTTTGCACTCTAGCTTTAAGATTAAATTTTAGAAAAGAAGGTCCTCGCTGCATGAGAAAGGGGATGCTGCAGGCTGGAGAACGAGAGCAAACTGACATTCTTGTTTGCAAAAGCATTCTTTGTCATTATAACATGTCTCTATAATGGTCACATTCAGATATAAAATCCTGTTGCTGCAATTAGATGCAATAAACATTACATACACCACCACTGTCTACTAGGTTTCCAGCAACATAGTCTGCAAAAATTAGATGAAACACATTAGGGGTGTCTTTGAGTGGGACAAACGGGTGTGTCCGAGTGGTATAGATGGGTGTGTCAGAGTGGTACAGATGGGCGTGTCAGAGTTGTATTGATGGGTGTGTCTTTGAGTGGTATAAATGGGTGTAGCAGAGTGGTATAGATGGGTGTGTCTTTGAGTGGTACAGATGGGCATGTCAGAGTGGTATAGATGGGTGTGTCTTTGAGTGGTACAGATGGGCATGTCAGAGTGGTACAGGGCATGTCAGGGTGTGTCCGAGTGGTATAGATTGGTGTGTTAGAGTGGTACAGATTGGTGTGTCTGAGTGGTATAGCTGGGTGTGTCTCTGAGTCATACAGATGGACATGTATTTGATTGGTACAGATGGGTGTGTCTTTGAGTCATACAGATGGACATGTATTTGAGTGGTACAGATGGGTGTGTCTTTGCGTCATACAGATGGACATGTATTTGAGTGGTACAGATGGGTGTGTCTTTGAGTCATACAGATGGACATGTATTTGAGTGGTACAGATGGGTGTGTCTTTGAGTCATACAGATGGACATGTATTTGATTGGTACAGATGGGTGTGTCTTTGAGTCATACAGATGGATATGTATTTGATTGGTACAGATGGGTATGTCTTTGAGTCATACAGATGGATATGTATTTGATTGGTACAGATGGATGTGTCTTTGAGTCATACAGATGGATATGTATTTGATTGGTACAGATGGGTATGTCTTTGAGTCATACAGATGGATATGTATTTGATTGGTACAGATGGGTGTGTTTTTGAGTCATACAGATAGATGAGGCCAATGGGCATATCTATTAGCGGGACAGATAGGGTGTCTCTGAGTGTGACAAATGGATGTACTGTGTCTTTGAACTGATGGACACCTTTTTGAGTGGGACAAATGGGTCATTTCTTTCAGTGGTATAGATGGACCTGTGTTTAAGAAGGACAGACAGGAGTGTCTTTGAGAGGGACATATGGACATGTATTTGATTGGAATAGATGGGTGTGTCTTTGAGCAGGATGTATGGGCATGCCTTGAATGGTATATATGGGTGTGTCTTTGAATGGGACAGAGGGGTATGTCTGTAAAAATACTTGGACATAAACAGTATAAATGCCAATGAATTACTTTCTGCTTGAAGATTTCCATATATGGAGTTATAACCTATAATAACTCAAATTCTCATCTAGGGCCATCAAGGCACGCCCACTGAGTGCTGCTCTTAGTTCCATACTATGACTCAATAACACACTCACATTTACATATACTCATCAACTACTACACATTTACATCATACACTCATCAGCAGTCTGCAGACTGGCTGTAACTGCCGCACGAAGAGCTCCTCAGAGACGCAGCGTTTCCTGCAGGATGTCTAGAGATTGGTGATGCTGGTTGGACATGTCTCTCTCAAGCAGCTTGTTTCTGTGGTTCTTAGTGAGTCTATGTGGGCAGCATTATTTTATTTATTTCGCTGCTTACTTTATTAAAGGTTTAATGAATGCTCTGTGTGGAATGTTCCTTATTAAATTCCGGTGCTGAGCCAAGAGATCCTTTAGCAATGACAAGGGGAAGAAATTGACTACTTCCTGTGTGTAGCCTAAAAACAGATTATTTGAAGAGAAAAAATTACTTCAGTGTAATCATGCACCTTTTGAACACATGAAGGTTTGATATTGGTGCTTTTATCACTCCTTTTGGAAAGAGAGAGAGAGAGAGGTATAGAGGGTGAGAGAGATATAGCGAGAGAAAGGAAACTGAAAGCACAGTCTCCTCCACACTTTCCTCCTAAAGTGAACGTGACTCACAGGCCTGCCTGACTCCTGCCCTTGGCCTGTGTGGGCGTGTCATTGCATCCTCTCTGGTTGTGTATGCATGTGTGTATCCTTTTCTCCCTGGGTTGGTATAATGACACACACAAACATGCACACACGTCAGTGGTGTGGGAGAGGGTCCTCATGAGTGCTCACTGATCAAACTCTGACGCAAGCAAGGATGAGGGCGTCTCTCTCAAATGTGCTGCCTTCAACCTGTCGCTTATCACTCCCTCATTCTCTCTCTCTCTCGCTCTGTACTGTATCTCTTTCCATAATATTCTGTAGTTCATTTGTTCAGTGTTTTTGAATTCTCAAATCTGATTGGTCGGGAAGGTATCGATTAATTTTCTAGAACAGCAGCTCTGACAGTAATGCAGCTACAGAGCCATAAATCCATTTTCTGTACAGCTTATCCTGCACAGGGTCACAGGGAGCCTGGAGACCAGGGGACCCAGGGCACGAGGCGAGGGACACCCTGGACTGGGGGCCAGCCCATCGCAGGGCACAACTGCACACACACCCATTCACACACTACGGACAAGTTGAAAATGCCAGTCAGCCTACAACATGTCTTTGGACTGGGGGAGGAAACCGGAGTACCCGGAGGAAACCCCTGAAGCATGGGGAGAACATGCAAACTCTGCGCATGCAGGGTGGAGGCAGGATTCGAACCCCCAACCCCAGAGATGCAAGGCAAATGTGCTAACCACTAAGCCTGCTAATCACATGTTTATATTAAATTGCTCATATAAATAATATAAAGTCTAATAATAAATGGATTTAAATGTGTACTTGTATTTAACAAGGGTATGTTTGTAATGTAGTGTATGTAACTAAATTAAAGTGAACTAAAACTTCCTTCTACAGATTTATTACTGTTATAAAAATGATAAAAGCAGTAGCTTAGGCTTTTCAGCTCAATCATGCAAGTGTGTAGGTTAAAAAAAAAAAACTTAAAAGGGTCCCAAGTTATAGAAATACATAGGATGATCATGATAAAGAGATGAAGAGCACATATCCATCTGGACCTGGTAAATAGTAATAATAATAATAATAATAATAATAATAATAATAATAATAATAATAATTATTATTATTATTATTATTATTATTATTATTATTATTATTGGAAGAAAAGGAGAAAAAAGCCCAAAGTACTCGTAAGAGATCAATGATAGTTAGTTAGATTTAGTCTTCTAGGTTTTCTGTCTGTTTTTGTTTTTACATTATTAAGTTTATTGTGGTTTAAACAAACAAACAAGCAAACAAACAAACAAACAAACAAACAAATAAAAAAACACATACTAAATATGAAAATAAATTAATTGTGTGTAAAAAAAAGTGTGGAAAAAAATTTAACTATATTAATTTATGATTAAAAATCACATTGAATTGAATCATGTGTTTAAAAAATCACACATGAAAATAAATGAATCATATGTAAAAAAAAATCACTCGTAAATAAGTGAATCACGTAAAAAAAAATCATATGATAATAAATGAATCACTCAAAAAAAAATCACACGAAAATAAATGAATTGTGTAAAAAAATCAGATGTGGAAATAAATAGATAATTTAAATATTCACATGTAGAAAATGAACCAAAAAATATATGAAAATCAATTAATTATTTTAAAAAATGTTGTTGTTGTTCTTTCGGCTGCTCCCATTGGGGAGCTTTCAGCTGCTCCTGTTAGGGGTCGCCGCAGCGGATCACTGGGCCGCATATTTGATTTGGCACAGTTTTACACCAGATACCTTCCTGATGCAACCCTCCTCAATTTTATCTGGGCTTGGGACCGGCACTGGGAGTGCACTGCTGTGTGTAACCCCAGGGGCTGGGGCTGGTTCCCTGGCCAGGAATCAAACCCAGGCCACGGTGGTGAGAGCGCCGAGGCCTAACTACTAATCCTCCAGGAGCCTGAATCATTTTAAAAAATCACGTGAAAATCAATCAATCATTTTTTTTTTTAAATCATGCGTGATTTGAATCATAAATGAATCATTTAAAAAAATCATGTGTCATGTGTAAAAGTATAACGTGAATATAAGCAAATCATTAAAAAAATTCACACGTGAAAATAAATGAATGGTGTAAAAGAATCACATCTGGAAATAAATGATTTGTGTGTAAAAAGATTACATATAAAAATAATCACATTATTTTTTACATTATATTTATTAAATTATACATGGAAATAATTAAATCATGTAAAAGAATCACATGTGAAAATAAATGAATTGTGAAAAAAAACCTGGTAATAAATGAATCATTTAAAAATCACAACTGCAAATAATAATTAAAAATAATTAAAAAATCACATGTGAAAAATGAATAATTTTTTAAAAATTACATGTGGGAGTAAATGAATCATTTAAAAATCACAATGTGGAAATAAATGAATCATTTAAAAATCAAATGTGGAAATAAATGAATCATTAATAAATGAATCATGTGTAAAAGAATCACCTGTGGAAAAATGAATCATGTGTAAAAGAATCACCTGTGAAAAATGAATCATGTGTAAAAGAATCACCTGTGGAAATAAACTAATGTAAATAAATCACATGTGAAAATCCATGAAATGTGAAAATAAATGAAGCATATGTAAAGATCATGTGAAAACTACAACCACATACAGTACATGTGAAATTGTGTGAAACAAGTGAAGCATATAAAAATTGTGAATCATATGTGAATCATATGGTTTTTCCCATGTGAAGTTTGTGAGACTTTCCTCTAAGGAGGCTAGGCTAAGCAGCTAGTCTTTAGGACAAAAGGTTGCTAGCTTTAAGTAGCAACACACCCTCATGACTGGTCATGTCATGTTTTTAACAAATGAATCATTAACTGATGAAGGAGAGCATGATCACTAGCTTTAAGTTGCTAGCTAGTTAGCAGTTGTCTAATGATTGTTTCAACTTTGGTTGAACGGTGATATTTTTCTTTCCTTAATGTAAGAAATTAATTATGTCCTGATTTTTGTAAGTTATATAATTCTCTGCCAGCAGAACATGCTATCAAAGCACTGATGCCAGCGTCATTCTGCACCATTAACGCAATACAATGCAGCAATACACCTCATGGTGTGTGTGTGTGTGTGTGAGAGAGAGAGACGTTATAAAATCTATTTAATTAACACTTTGTACATTAGAAGCTCAGCTTGTTCTAGAACACCTCTCATAAAATGGTGGCATTAATTGCGTGTGTGTGTGTGTGTGTGTGTGTGTGTGCACGTGTGTGTGCATGTGTCTTAATGGGGCTGTTTGGTCTATTCTAATTGCTATGCCTAGGGCTTGTCTCTGTGAGTGTTGATATTAATTGTCCAGATCATCCAGTCAGAGGATGGTTGCCTTACAATGGCTGTACTAGCACACACACTTTCACACACCAACATATGAACTCACTGACTGACACACACACCCACACACACACACACACCATGCGAGTTCATGTGGTACTTTTCAAGGGCACTGGCACACACACGCAATCACACATGTAAGCAGACACCTACTGTAGGTGCACATTTTCACAAATACACCCTGACACACACACACACACACACACACACACACAAACACACACTAGAGTGATTCATGTACTTTGCAGAGTCTCTCAGGAGACAAAGTGAGTCACTGAGTGATGGAACGCCTGTGGCACTCCGATCATCTGTGTGTGAGGTGTTAGTCTGCGTAATGATAAAAGGAGGGCAGCAGTTGAATCATGTGTGAACAGTAAAGAGGGACAAACAGGTCGCTAGTCAAATGACTCATTCATTACATTTCCTACTGCTTTAATGGCACAATAAGGGTAACCCTGACACCATCATCTGCATAATGTGCTCTGACTCATCACTAAACATCAACAGGCAGTCAATCAATCAATTTATCTACCAATCAACCAATCAGTCAGTCAGTCAGTCAGTCAGTCAGTCA
>CM040462.1:6578839-6595648 GCA_022758105.1 Pangasianodon gigas | reverse complement strand
CAACCAACCAATTAATCAATTTCTCACTCAATCAGCCATCCAACCTGTTAATCAATCAATCAAGAAACCAACCAATCAATCATGCAATCAATCATTCAACCAACCAATTAATCAATCAATCATTAGTCAGTCAGTCAATCATCCATCCAACCTGTTAATTAATCAACCAATCAAGCAACCAACCAATCAATCAATCAATAAAAAAAACAACCAATCAATCATGCAATCATTCAACCAACCAATTAATCAATTTCTCACTCAATCAATCAATCAATCAATCAATCAATTAGTCAACCAACCAATGAATGTACAGATTTATCCCAGAACACCACAATCAATCAATCAATCAATCAATCATTGATCACCACAAGTCATTCATTCATTTTCAGTTAGTGCTCTATACTGGTCAGGGTGGCAGTGGATCCGGAGCCTATCCTGGAAATACTGGGGGTGAGGCTGGAACACACCCTGAATGAGATGCTAGTCCATCACAGGGCCCCATGCACACACACATTCACACACTCATTCACACCTAGGTGCAGTAGAGTCACATCCTGGCATGGTTTGGACAGTGGGAGGAAACCAGAGAAACCACAGAAAACCCACACATGCATGGGGAGAACATTGGAAACACCACACAGACAGTAACCTGAGGTCAACATTAAACCAGGGACCCTGGAGCTGTGAGGCGGCAACGCGACACGCTACCCACTGCGCCGCCTCAGTCTTTTAGTCATTTGTTCAGTGATTAAATCAGTCAGTTGTTCAGTTAATCAGAATGTCACTTTGCCACTTTCCAGTCATTGTAATATTTACACCAACACTGAGTTACTGGCTCCTTGTGGCATTCAGTAATTGTGGGATTGTCTAATCAGAGCCACTTCCTGATTAAAAGTGTGTGTGTATGTGTGTAAGAGAGAGAGAAAAAACTGCACTGACTTTTACTGTCTAATTAATAGAAATAATTACAAATATGATTGAAATATATAAAATATCATTAAACAGTGTTTCTCAGCTGCTCATTCAGACATTTCGCATGAAAGATAAATGCTGTTAAGAGGTGATAGTTTGGATTCGCTACATTATCTCATTCTCCTCTCCCTGTCTATCTCTTAATCTCCCTCATTATCTCTTTCTCCATTACCCCTCTCCGCACCTCTCTCTTTCTCTTAATCCTTCTCATTATCTGACCCTGCAACATCTGAGTGAGCTTTCAACCTCGTTCTTTTTCACTAGCAGTAATAAAGGAGCTGCTCTCGGTGTCATGGTTTGGCTCGGTCCCGGTGGTATCGATTGTATTCATGTGCATGTGAACAGACACCAAGCCACGGTTCAAACTGCAGCTACGCACATGCACTTAACACAGATTTCAACACAGACTTGGTTGACAGCTTGCAACTGAGACTGTTTAATTGTCTGTTCATTCTTGCTTTCTCACAGTGAAGGGTTAAAAGTGAGTAGAACAACCACACAAGAGTCAAATAGATATTACAGGAAAAGCTTGACCATGAATTAAATATGTGGCGGCTGGGGAAAACCCTTCATATGCTGAAATTTTGACATTTTCCACAATATGAAAATCTTCATTCCAACCTTTATTCACAGCCTACAGCACAAGTTCTTAAACTTTTTGTGATGACCTTTTGCTTAAAAAAAAATTAGTCTCAAGTGCAATTTGTGTAGTTTTATAAGGAAATGAGCTGTAAGTGTTACTGAGCATCTTGCAGAACCAGCCACAGTTCTTCTGGAGACTTTGACTGTCACACTCTCTTCTTATTTTTGCAGCAAAACCCAGCAGCCTTCATTATGTTTTTTGTCTAAAAAAGTGTCTCTTATGTAATCTGCTGCTTTCTTTACTGACATACAAAATTTTTTTTGTGTAACATTTAATTTTGTGCTGGAAAACCAAAGTTTGGAAATCTAAAATATTTTTGTACTGACTAGATAATGTAGAAGTCATAAAATAAAAAACTATAACAAAGTTTGTACTAAAAAAAAATAGGGCGCCTAAGACTTTTGCACAGTACTGTATGTGTATATATATATATATATATATATATATATATATATATATATATATATATATATATATAAAATACAAACTAATTGTGAAAGAGTTTGGAAGACATTTTGCTAAGAAGTGTTTTTGGGACCCCCGTATTGTAAGATATTGTAATGTCGGCTAGGGACGTTTCTCCACCGAGACACTAGAGGGCACCCTCTCACAAATTTCGAACACTCTTCCTCAGTTGTCAATGCCATTTCCTGTTTATAAAGTGTATAAAGCTTTTGAACTCATTGAACTCATTCTGATAGGGACACACTTTTTCTATAGAACCTACCAGACATGATTTTTTTTTTTTTTTCGAATAGTGTACCAGGGACAGCAGGTATAATCAGACTAGCATGGCTAAGTCTTTCAAAGATCAAAAGACATCAATATTTTCATTTTGTGGCCTCCACATCAGGTTGTTTGTTGTTAATAAGGGTCTTCAAGTGGATTATTTTGGATTTTTTGTGGAATCGGGTGCAACAGCCCCACCAATGGTTGTAAGAAAAATAAACAGTATGGTATGAAGAAGAAGTGAGGCTGGGGCTGATTTCTTTCTAGCCCAGACTGTACATTCACGCAGCCTTTCCGTGCCAGTCCTGTCAGATGATTACACAGAATGAAGTAGATTTGGGCTGTTATTTTCTTGCTGCTTCACTGACACATCTGGAACACATCAGCAGTGATGCTGTGAAATATGGTAGTAGGTATAATGAATGTGAAAGAGGTGTATTATTTACTCAATCATCCTTTTTTTGTTGTAAAATGCTTTTGGAGAAGAAAGGAGATATAGACTAAGCACAAGTTGTCCAATCAAAGTAAAAAATTACTCAGAAGGACAGATTAAAGCTGAATGTTTTATTTTTCATTTGAATGAAAGTTTAACGAAAAATGGTATGAAGTCAGTAGAGAATGATAGAATTAAATATTAAAAAAATAGAAATCACAAATGCAGCTGTCTTTAAGTGTCTCTATGTGTGACAATTTGCCCAAAATGATTTATGATATTATGTCATTGATGAGACCTTGCTGTAATATAATGATATAATGCATTGCTCAATACTAATAGTTTCATAGTCAAGCTTTTGATAGGTATTAGATTTTAGCCTTTCATTTAAAACATCACCTCTCTCTATAGCAGCTCTGGATTGGATTTGCTTCACCTGTAGTTGCCTCTGGACACCAAATGAATATACATAAGCACTTTTTAGAAGTAATTAATACACTCGTACATATTAAAATACACACAGGGACCAGAAATGTATCACATATATCATTTGTACTATTGATTTCTACCATTCTATAGAGGTAATTTAGTGCCTAATTTAGTGCCTTATTAGATTGGATAAAAAAAGCCCTGCTATTCTGGGAGACTAAATGACCACACAGACATACAATTTCCAAGCAATTCTTAGAGACAGCTGTAGTTATTGGCAGGCCTATAGCTGGTAATGTTAGGGCGATATTGAGTTTTTACTCCGTGACACTTTTTCAGAGCTTTACATCAGGTTCAATTTTATCTGC
This sequence comes from Pangasianodon gigas, assembly GCA_022758105.1. Lineage (NCBI taxonomy): Eukaryota > Metazoa > Chordata > Actinopteri > Siluriformes > Pangasiidae > Pangasianodon > Pangasianodon gigas. Next base: position 6,592,074 of record CM040462.1, on the reverse strand, counting down.
TTTTTGATCTGATTTTCCTCTCCGGGAACATTACGGGGTCTGAACTATAATTTAAGACTATAAATAGTTCTGTGTGTGCGTGTGTATGTGTTAGCAAGAGAGATTTCAGTGATGAGTGTAATGAGTAACACCAGTCATTGCTGGATTGTCAAATCAGATCCTTTCCTTTCAATCTAAACACTGTCATTAAGGCTAAACACTAAGATCTGTTTTCTGTCAAGTGAAGACACTAGTGTCCAAAAGTCTATGTTCTCTAGCAAGAACTATTTTTAGTCAATCCATTATCCAAACCTCTTATTTTGTGGCTATTCTGAGTAAAAGAGTGTGTTTTCATTTGGGTTTTATTGCCCCGTGGCATGACAAGAAAGCAGCGTGTGTATGTAACGCAAGCAGTCTTCCATCCAGTCCGCATGTCCTAGTGTGAGAATAGAGCAGCTTCGTTTTTATCAAGTTAACTTGTACTCATATGGTGACATGGGACAATAACACTGAATTAAACAATGTGTTTATTCTGTCTTGTTACTGTAAAGGCTGAACTGTCACAACATTACTGCAGATTATGATTTTAAATAAAGGTCATGACATTTAGAAAGTAGGAGTGTGTGATTGAAGGTGATCTCCGTGGCAGGGTTCTTAAACCTTTTAACTGTAAAATAAAATTCCATGAGATTTATTTTACAAACATAATCCAACATGTAAGATATTAGGCTTGTTAGTAAAATGTGTACAATAATACTCTGCCTATTTATCGAAGCCATAGAGATGTTTTATTACTGAAATTTCCACCGATAAAACATTGAGTTAACATTAAACACTGACCTAAGCATGTTAGATTTCAAGTTGACTTTATTTATAGGCCTTTTTTTTTTTTTTGGAGATTGTGAAGTTTGGAGGAAATCTGTTCTTTTTAAGTGACCAGGCAAACTGGCTAATAATTACTAACTCAATAATAAGATAAGATAATCACAGAGCTTTTGGCTATGCTTCACTGGTGGTTCACAGACCCTACTAATAATGTAATGACCACTAATGACCTAATAATCTGTTCTCTCTCTCTCTCTCTCTCTCTCTCTCTCTCTCTCTCTCTCTCTCTCAAGCTACACATGCTACTCCCAAGTTCCAGTGAACCAGAAAATCACCTGCTGCTAATGATGGCTCCACATGGACAGCCTAAAAATCCATAAAGATGGCTGTGGATGTTCTTCCTTGGACAGCCTTAGGACTGTAATTGCTAAGAACAGTCTGCACTCAAGTCTCCATCATTGAACAGTTCTTCATAACTTCACTTGACTTCAGTTTGATACAACAGTTTGACTTTAAGTTAAAACTACACTGAATTCAGAAAGGACTCTGATGCTCAGACTCGAGTTCCTGTTAACACAATTAGCACTTATAGAAGTTATAGAAGAGAAATGATTTATAAGTGCACTATCCGGTGTGGCCCAGATGAGGATGGGTTCCAGTTTGAGTCTGGTTCCTCATGTCTTCTCAGGTAGTTTTTCCTTCCCACCGTCACCTCTGCCTTGCTCATTAGGGATAAATTTATAAATTAAAATTTTATATCCAGAGCTCTGTAAAGTTGCTTTGGGACAACATCCATTGTTAAACGTGCTATACAAAATAAAATGGAATTGTATTGAATTGTACTGAACTCTGATAACCAGTGCTCTGTGTCACTACTCTGTCTCAGTTTTTCTGCGATTGTCACCTTGTTCTTTGTGAGCAAGCGTGGACCAGTAGTAAGTGGGACTTTGTCACTGTCTGGTGTTCTAACCACAATATTTCACCCAGATCCCCTCCTCCCAAAAAAAGAAGGAATTCAAAAGGTAATATTAAATATATAAAGATGACGTTGTGAAGTTATTAATCTTCAAAAGCCTTGAGAGACTGAAAAAAAAAGATTTTTGTTGCGCACAAAGGAGCTTGGAGACAATGTAATGATGTATCGTCTAATATAAAGTTCTTGAATTCTTGAAGTAAAGTTCCTGAAGTAAAAATCATCATAATGTAGTCTAGTTATGGACATACAGGTAATTAGTAATCTCTGGTTTCGGCCTGCTCTTCGTCTCACAATTGCAGCACTGACTATGATTCTCAAATTCACACTAATTTAGACGCTTGCATCTACAGCTCTCGCTTTCACTAGCAGGATACAACTGGATATTCCAAAGGATTTTAATCTTACACAAGGATTTCTCAAGCATTCAGTCACTTATTCTTCTTCAGTAAGGGTCAGGGACGTGGTGGCTCCGGAGCCTATCCTGGGAAGACTGGGTGTGAGGTGGGAATACACCCTGGATGGGGGAGCAGTCCATAACAAGGCAACATGCACACACACCTTCACACACACCTTGTGCAATTTATAGTCCACATATTGGCATGTTTTTGGAGGTGAGAAGAAACCGGAGAACCTGGAAAAAACCCACCTAGACACTGGGAGAACATGCAGGCAGGTAACCCGAGCTCAGGATCGAACCCTGGACCCTGGAGATGTGAGGCGGTGATATGAACTGATTTGTCTCCATTTATTAGTAAAAGTTTTCATTAAGGTTGATTACTAATTAAATAAAAGAAGTTAGATTGTATATGTGCCCATGTACAGTGTGTGTGTGTGTGTGTGTGGGTTGATGACAATAACGTATAATAGTATGTGTGAGGGAAGAAAATAATTAACCACGTCTCCCAGCTGGCCATGTTCATCCTGAGTCAGTGGTGGTGTTAAAACATTCCAGTTGGCCACTGTTGTGTGTGTGTGTGTGTGTGTGTTCATGTTTTTAAATCTTGGTGGGGACTACATGTCGCCACAATAGGAATATCTGATAGTTTAGACCTTGTGGGGACATTTGACAGTTTTCACAAGGAAAACTGTTTTTTTTTTAACAACAAAAAAGCTTTTATTAAAAAAAAGAGCTAAAGTGTTTCCTTTTACTGATGTTAAGATTAGGGTTAGATTTAGATGTAGAACAGATAAGTTAGCTGTGTTATTAATTATGTCAGTGGAAGGTCCTCACAAGGATAGTAAGACAAATGTGTGTGTGTGTGTGTGTCAGAGTGAAAAGCAACGTGCTCAGTCCACTCGACAGCTCCAGGCCTCTTTAAATAACCCAGAGCTCGTGGATGGATAGAGGAGTGCGTCAACCAGCCTTTCTCTCTGAGGCAAAGGGAGCAGTGACGGCCTCACGGTACGTCTGACGAGAGAAGAGTAGAAGAGTACAGTACACCACAGTGGGCGGCTTGGCAAAGTCAAGGCTGGCGTATTTTTATCAATGAAACTGTACTTGCTTCCTACACAGAGTGAGTGTCTTGATACAGGCATGAAAAGTTTCTGCTAGAGGAAATAAACCTTCCTTAACAGGAGAGTGTTTTTATCCACAGTGTGTGTATACAGTATGTAGTCTCCCTAAAGCTTTTTAAGAGGCTGTATCTGGACATGTATCTGGATTTTATTGAAGTTTTTTTTATTAGATAGCAGATAAGGTCATCATATGTAACATAACCATCATCCAAAACCTCCAAGCAGACATCAAATGCAGAATAGCCTCAAATGTGGCTTAGAATTGCAGACACACATGCAAGAGCTAACAACCAGAAAACACAAAGCAAGGAGTACAGATACACATTACTGAGTAAAACTGAGACTGACCATGAGGTCTAGTAATTGGTGCTGTGGTCAAGGTAGAGGACAGGAAGTGACCAGGACAAGGACAGTTTATGCATTAAACTGCACTCATTTCCTACTCATTTCCATTCAAGTATGAATTGTGTTACTTTATTAAAAAAAAATACGCAAATATGCTGACAAATTCAAGACTGTGGATATAAAAATTACACCACTGATTGGCCATTCTTCTTCTTTTCTTCCCCCGTACCTGAATACATTCTGGAAAAATCTCTGAAGGAAAAGTTACCCATTTTTTTCATGCTAACAGTCTATTTAATGCTGTGTTTAGTTTGCATGAACAGGAATAATGTTCAAGGTCAAATTAACCTGAATCACCTATACTATAGAGGCCAAAGGTTTGTGGAAACCTGACCATCACACCCATATGTGGTTCTTCCCCAAACTGTTGCCACAAAGTTGGAAACACACAATTGTACAGAGTGTCTTTGTATGCTGTAGCATTACAGTTTCACTTCACTGGAGCTAAGAAGCCCAAACCTGTTCCAGCATGACAATGCCCCTGTGCACAAAGTGAGCTCCATGAAGACATGGTTGCCAGGTTGATGTGGAGGAACTCGAGTGTCCTGCACAGAGCCCTGACCTCAACCCCACTGAACACCTTTGGGATGAACTGGAACACCGACTGCACCCCAGACCTCCTCACCAACATCAGTGCCTGATCTCACTAATGCTCTTGTGGCTGAATGATCACAAATCCCCACAGCCACGCTCCAAAATCTAGTGGAAAGCCTTCCCAGAAGAGTGGAGGTTATTATAACAGATTAAATTTGAAATGGGATGTTCAACAGCACATATAGGTGTGATGATCAGGTGTCCACAAACTTTTGGCCATATAGTGAATAATAACCAAAGAGTAGATCAACAAAAAAACAAATACACAAACAAACAAAATCCAAAGAATGAACAGTCAAATCCAAAGAACAAACAAACATATAAAAAACAAATAAATAAAACTCCAAATAATGAACAAACAAACAAATCCAAAAAACAAATAAACAAAATGCCAACGAATGATCAAACAAACAAACAAACAAACAAAATATAGCTGCAAGCAGCAATTAAGGGGGACAAGCACTTTCTTTCCCCTCCTCTTAGTGACAGAAGGAGACCAGAAGCCACTGGGACCATCAGTGCTTGCGCCGAAGGAGATGTACTAAATTTGAAGGCAAAACATCAAGCTGTTGCTAAGATATCAGCTCACTTCCTGTTTTCAGTAGCCCACCTAATTTGTAAATAATATCAAATCTTGTTTCTTATCTTCAGTTCATGTTGCTAAATATATGTGACAAGTTTAATGTCAATATATTAAAAGTGTTGCTGAGACATGGCCTCACTTCCTGTCTGGTGATTTAGCCATCAAATTTGTTTGCAGGTTATGGATGAAACATCACACATCAAAAATCTGAGAAACTGTATTTTGGAATCGCATTTCTACATTACATTACATTACATTACAGATTTATTATTGTAAATGTATGTCCAGTTTGCCCTATTGGTGGTGCTAGAGTAGGGCTAGAGTGGAGTACAGCAAAATTGCTGTGAAGGTAGCTGAGAGTGTCCTCTATCAATGTGCCAAATTTCATGAAAACATGTATGAAGTGTTCTCTGCGCTGCCATAGATTGCAATAGGAGGTATTATAATAGTAATAATAAGAAGAAAACATATATCACCTATGCTCCTTTGGTGCTTGGCCCCCTAATGATCTAAACAGCACGAGTAAACAAGTAAATAAAATAACAATAATAAACTTGCTAACACAGTAAACTTCAGTGGAATTGATAGTCACCGATAGTATATTGTCAAGTGTTTTAAGAATGATAATTTTTTTTGTTTGCTTTCAAATATAATTGTGTATAATTGTACATTATTTTATTATATTTTAATTTAATAAGAATAATAATACTAATACCACTAACAACAATATGTTTACGACACCAAGCCTTTCTCACACCAAAGACTGTGGTTCAGTGGTTTTAATGGCTGGTGCTTGCAGGGATTATCAGCACGTCCCTGTACACACTGTGAATCCACACAGTCACACGAAACCGTGCCCTAGATGCCCAACCTAATGCAATCTGTATTTACAGAGCTGCCAAATGTCACATAGCTGCCAAAAGTGGTCGGATGCTGGGCTCGACTCGCACTGATCAGGCTGAGGGGATGAAGACTAGCTGGATTACAGGCTGGGAAAACCCACTGTTCACAGTTTGGATCTGTCTGAGCTCTGCTGTGTCCTGAGAACTAGACTAAACCTGCTTCTTAGCAGGAAGCAATCTTTAAAATAAAGCAAAAGAATACAAAAAAAAAAGTGTCAGCAGAAGGTGCAAACACTCTTAAATGGAAACTCTGTTAAACAATAATAATTGAACCCCTGTGGTAATAAGCTCCCCAAACAAAAATTAGTTTCTTTCCTACTACTTGATTATGCCTCTCATCGGCTTAATAACAGCTTGATAACCAATCCTGCTAAGTGAGGATGCCACCAGGGTTTTGAGTTCTGTCTCCTCTAGTTCTGAGTATTGAGTGTTTTTGATCTCAATTTTATCCCACTCTTCAACTGACAGCTAGATTTCACCTGCTTCTCCAAATAATCCCACATGTGACAGTGATTTCCCAGCAGCTGTCCCAGTATTCCATCACGCTCATCGAACAAGTCACACACAGATTTGACCCTCTACACCCTACAGCATAGGAGTGTCGGTGATCTGTGCTGCTTGAACATGAAAAACAAAAGGCAAATCTCAGAGTGTGACCAACAACCCACCATCAACTATTTACATTTATCCACGGTTCAAGGTTCTTTATTTGTCACATACATTACATACATGTGATGTATTAATGTAGTGAAATGTTTTTCCCTAGTGCCTCGTCCCACAGTGTAACAGTGATACATAATAAATATATATAGACAGAATATAAGAAAAGCAGAATATAATGAATAAAATAGAAAAAGGAGCACAAACTATTGACATCCACCACAAGATTCGATGTATTGTGTATTCTGAGATGCTTTTCTGCTCACCACGGTTGTAAAGAGTGGATATTTGAGTTACCTTAGCCTTCCTGTCAGCTTCTGGGGCCCGTTCTTCGTACGTCGCTAACTCAGTTAGCTGGATTTGATTGTTGACGATTTGGCATGATCTTGGATTATTTGGTTCTTCGACGCTCATCCTGAAGTTGTTGTCATAGCAACGGGTCGGTAAGCTTAAACCTGCTCGGGAGCAGGCTTATTTCACGTAAACAGGATTAGATCGCGGCTTTATAAGCGGAGGTGATACGGGAAGTCTGTTGCAGCCATATCTTGCCCGTTTTTACGAGAGCAACCTGTTAATCACGTTAATCACGTTTTGCGAGACAGACAGGATGCATTAGCACAGTGCAATTTGAAAGATATCGTTTTTCACGTGAGGGTGTCATTTACATAATTCATTTGTTGGAACCTCATATTAAAAGTTCGACTCGTCGGAGTAGGGCTTTAACAACAGCACAAACTGTGTGCATCGCGTTGAGATTCTTTGCGAGTGGCACTTTCCTTTACACTATTGGAGATGCAGAGAACTTGTATATGTATACAACACTACACATACAGTACATGAACAGTATATGTAGTTAATATTACCATTTTGTAGAATATTCTTGTATTTCACCTTTACTTGTTCCCAAGTTCTAGTGGGTCCCGTGGTAGCTCTAATATAAAAGATTAAAGTAATTATGAAAATAAAAAAAAAAAGAAAAGTACATAATATATACTGTAATAAGTGATAAAAACATCTAACACCATCACTACTTATGCATTTAATTTGTCTGCAACTTTTTGACAACCCTCTCTCCTGGCTTTTGCAGCCTTTGAGGTGTTCCCTGACGTTTTTATTAAATTTTGGAACTCACCATAGCCCTCCATTAAGAGTTCTTGTTCTGTCACTGAGAAAAAGTGGGCACGCTCTTTGGCCATTGTGGGCAACCAATAGCAGCGTTGCTGATCAGTGTTTCTACTATCGATACATAGCCCCTTTTAAACCAGCGCATGAACGCGCAATGATCTCAGATAACTCAATCCAGCCATACTAATCATCAACAACAGGTGTGTTCGAAGAACCTAATTAGCCAGATAATGATTAGCTGGATCATATCATCTCGGATGTGTCTTTTGATCTCGGATGTAATAAGCGACGTACGAAGAACGGGCCCCTGGTCTTCAACAAGGTGTTTCCGCCTGCAGAACTGCTGCTCTTTGGATGTTTTTTGTTTTTCACACCATTCTGTGTAAAGTCTAGAGACTGTTGTGCAACAAAATCCCAGGAGATCAGCGGTTTTTGAAATAATCCGTCAAGCCTCTCTGGCACCAACAACCATGCCAAAGACACAGAGATCACATTTTTCCCCATTCTGATGTTTTAATGTGAATATTAACTGAAGCTACATGAATGATGGAGAAAATAACATACAACTGAAATTTTCACTCACAAAGACTTTGTAAATGCCCATATAGGTCTAATAGCAAACTAAGCTAAAAAAAAAAAAAAAAAAAAAAATAGGTAATGGAGAACAACTTGTATAGTTTATGCATCTGAAGGATGGTTACATTTTCCAGGCATTTCTGAAGAAAGGAAAGATTTATGTATTAGAGCAGCATTTTGCATTCTTTAAGAATAACAAGAGACTCTCTTCATATCCTGTCAAAAGATCTGCCACACCACTGGGACATTTTGAAAGGACAAAGCCTAACAGCAACATTTTTTCATATCTACAGTCTATGTGAAGTTTGTAATCATGTTTAGTACATTTTTATGAAAGACCTCTCATTGTGAATGACCTGCCCCACTTTCAAGACATTCTTCAAGGAGGAAGAAAACCTTAAGCTACATTTTTTTATGTTTGCACTTTATGTAATGCTCTGAAAAAAAAAGAAACACACACACACACACGGTAACGATTTTCTATTTAAAAAAACACACTCACTTTGTACTACCACTGACTGGTTACATGTTTGAGAATTGTCTGAAAGACAAACAAACCTGGTCTTATCAGAGCAGTATTTTTTCATATCCACTGTCTATGTAATACTAACAATTTTTAGTGCAGGTTAATGCAATATTAACACATGCAAATGCATTTATTGCCCTTAATGCATAAACTGGAATGTTCAATTAAGAAAAAGCGAGGCCTGAAGAGGCGCTTTAATAGAATAAAAGCTTGTTTAATGAAATGAGGAAGAGTAATTATACATGAATGTTCTGGCAGTGCTGATTTTAGATTTGTTTTCTTAGTTAATTAGATTAATACTATCAGATATGGACAAGACCATAGGTAACAAAGAAGACATTTCCGACATTTCTGGTGCTGAAACCCGGGACCTGCTTGGAGAACAATGTGAGGCAGGCATGGAGAATGAAGCTGAGTTCCAGTCCAACAAGTGGTCCAGTCCTTGGCCAAACAGCAGGAGGAACATCATTAGATTCCCAATATTAATCACCAATAAGCTCCCTCTTCCTTCCTCAGCAGGATGACACCCCAGAATGATGTCAAGGTGTACCTGGAAAAGTAAAAAGAAAATTACAAAAGAATTTCCAAAACATTAGACATACCATGGAACACCGTGAAGGCTATCATCAACAAGTGGAGAAAATGAGGCACCACAATGACATTACCAAGAACAGGATGCTCCTCCAAAATTCGTAAAAGGAAAAGAAAGAAAACTTATCAGGGAGGCTGCCAAGAGATCTACAGCAGCATTAAAGGAGCTGCAGGAATATCCGAAGGACTGGTCACCCTCTGCATCTATCAATAATCTCTCATATTCTTCACATATCTGGGCTATGGGGTAGGGTGGCTAGACAGAAGCCCAAGACAAAAACATCTAAGACCATCTAAATCACCCCAAACCGTGTGGCAAAATGTGTTATGGTCTGATAAGAACAAGGTAGAACTTTTTTTGTGCATAGATCTAAAAGATATGCTTGGTGCAAAAACAAGACAGCTTATCACCCAAAGAACACCATACCCACGGGGAAGCATGGTGGTGGCAGCATCATGTTATAGGGCTGCTTCTCTTCAGCAGGGACCGGGGCTCTAATCAAGATGAGGGAATCATGGAAAGTTCCAAATACCAATCTATTTTGGCACAAAACCTGTAAGTCTCTGTTAGAGAACTGAAGATTCAACTTCCATCACCATAATGACCCAAAGCACAAATCCAAGACAACAAAGGAATAGCTTCAGAAGAAGAATTTTGGAATGTCCCAATCAGAGCCCTGATCTAAATCCTACAGTATCAAAAACCTGTGGAATGACTTGAAGAGGGCTGTGCACAGGAGATCTCCTCACAATTTGATAGATCCGGAGCATTTTTGTAAGTAAGAATGGAATAAAAATGCCAAATCAAGATGTGCTAATTTAGTACCCAAAAAGACTGAGCGCTATACTACAGCTTACTTTAACAAAGTGTTAGTTAAGGGGTGTGCATACTTATGCAACCAGGTTATTTTTAAGTTTTTTTCCTTTTCCTAAAACAATTTTATCTGTTTTTCACTTGAATTTTGTTGGGTTCTGTATCACATTAAAGGTAGAAAAAGATCTGACATTATTTATCTTGGTTTCATTTCTTAAATCACAAAAACATGCAATTTTCATAGGGGTGTGTAAAATTTGATATCCACTGTAGATATACACTGAAAGAAATTTGACATGCAACATATTAAGACTAAAAAAACATGCAGCAAAAAATGGAACATGCAGTCATCTGTAGTATGAGTGTTCATGTTTTGATCCCTCGTTTAAAAAAAAGTGGATGGATAGAATAGGTCTGAACGTCTCCAACAATATTAAGTGTAAACTCTGCTGTGCATAAAGAGGATGCAGTTAGCAGCTGGATGAGTCAGCAATAACAAAGCCAATCCGCCAGCAAAACTACATTTCAGAACCATGACTCAGTGTGTTAGCGACAGGTTAAGCTCCTGTAAACAAATTACACACACATTAAAACTTGTTCGAGTACTATATGGGGTAGAAAGAGACCGTAATAAAAAGTCATTTGGGAAAAGATTAGATTAACCATATGTAATATACGAGAAGACGGAGGTAAATCCATGACAAATGATCTGTTTTTCTCAATGTCTCATCCTTCATTTCTCCATTCATGCCGTGTATACAAAGCTCCGCCCCCAGGTTCCAAAGCAGTTCGTACAGTAGACTGCAACTAGAGATGCTGCATTCGTCTTACCTCAGAAGTGGGAAGCTGGAGCTTGGAATGACGTCACTGTCAAGCTCTGTGCGTTCAAAATACAAAGTATACAAAATACAAAAATACTTTGGACGTCTCCAGTGTTTGGTTTTTTTTTTAGCAACAAGCCAACCAGCTAACTGTGATGAGTGATGTATATTTTCCTCCTCACAGGAAACTGTATAGTCAGTGTTATAGATTTAACAAGCGAATCAGAATCAGAATCAGAAGTGCTGCTGTGTTTACTGTTCCTGCTGTGAGCAGCCATGTTGACTTGACGTCACTTGCTGAACTCAGAGTTGAGGAGACCACCCCGAGTGCCTGAGTAGGAATTCTGAGTTGAGGGGGAATTTGCTTCGGTTTTTCCTTGTCAGAGTTTGGAAATTACAGCAAGGATCATGATTAGCATTATCATGACATCACTTTGAAGCGATGAACTAGGCTGATTATTTATTAAGAGCATTGCCTTACTTCATTGTTTAGATATAGATGATAAAATCACTATTGTGCCACGCTGGAAAAGATAGAAAGTCTTATAATAAGATAAAATTTTACCTTAAAACCACACAAGTAGGTAGACACCTAGCTAGTATTATGCTAACATTGCTTGACAGGAGACCCAAATCGTAGCTAAAACAGTTTTATATAGTTTTAAATAGTTTATAGATAATACTTTGGAAGCATATTTATTTATTTATTTATTTGTATTCAGGCACGACACTTCATTTACCAGCCAATGTATAGAATAATCCTATTATTATTATTATTATTATTATTATTATTATTATTATTAGTAGTAGTAGTAGTAGTAGTAGTATTATTAGCAAAGCCTCTGATATTTAGTATTTCAGTACCACATACAGTTTTTCCTCTTTCCTTCCTTGTGTCACTCCCCTGGCTATTTGCACGCCTGCCTTGCTTTCCAGAACTTTCTGACGAAATCATCCCAGATGGAGTGTGTTGCCTGCGGAGGAACAGATGTCAGTCTGCAAAGCAGTTTACAACTGCAGATCCTCCGAAAATTTCGAGAATATATATTTCAAAGGAGAGGCGATGAGTCATTTTTCCACAAGGTTACAGTATAGTAGATTTCAAGTCATCGGAAAATTAAAAAAAAATCATACTATTTTAAATCACAACAACAATTGAAATGACAATGGTAATCAAGTAAATAGACACAATCAGTTATTCAATTGAATTCAATTTTCAAGAAGCCCTTCATTTGGCTATGGATGTCAGTGGAAATGTTTATTCATTACGGTTGTCTACAACACTTTAAATTTCCTGTGGACCACCCAGGAGCTTTGAGTACCCCACACAAAAAAGGCTTTGTGTTGTCATTTATCTTCATTTTCGCTTTGTGCAGGCCAGTAATTATTGCAGTCAGCAGTCATGGAGTCTTATCAGGCTCGTGGAGGGGAAAGGTGTTATTCAGGTTGATGGACTTGGATGATCTGCTCATGCAAGCGAAAAAATGAGTCAATCACAAGCCTTCTGAGCGAGTTCTATTAAAAACATGCACAAGTCTAGTGCAAGATACTTAGTAATGCAACTCAATGTCAGGGTCAGAGCTAGAAAAATGGCACAGTGAATCAAAAATGAGAACTATGTAAAGACATCGACCATTAAAACTGGACCTACTAATGGACAGTATGACAGTTAATCCGTTATATCGGCTATAGTTCTTCTTCTTAAAGGAAAACGCCACCTCGGACAACTTGTATATCAGTCATTACAATTAACTTTTAATCTTCAATGGCATCTAAAAATTTATTTTGCAATAAAATTATGTTACATTTTTAAGTTTACACTTTTTTCATCGACATGTTGCTGTATTTTCCTACATTACCCACAATGCTGTTCAACTACCTGCTGATAGTAAAGAGATTGACGCAGCGGCACTTTAGTCCTTTAGCCTGTCCCGATCTCTCACCTCCTCATTAGTATATTCTGCTTCCAAAGCTTCAACCATATATAAAATAGATGTTCAAACATAATGCACACAGAATGTGAAGCAACAGAGCAAAAAAAGTGAACAAACAGCAAAAGAAACAGAGAACCTGATTTCCAGTTAGTGTTCACACATGACAATAAAATCACTTACATCTCCATTTGAACGACTTTTCACTTATTTATCAGCTCAAGAATACTAAAAGCCTGTGCCCCGCAACTTTGTGGTGTGCTACAATACATCTTTAACCTGAGCCTACATCTGGAGAGGGTCCCGGTGCTATGGAAAACATCCTGCTTAGTGCCGGTACCAAAAGTAGCACGGCCCTGTGTCCCCAATGACTACAGGCCAGTAGCGCTGACCTCTCACCTAATGAAAGCTT
>CM040462.1:6528201-6578739 GCA_022758105.1 Pangasianodon gigas | reverse complement strand
AGAAGGATGTTGTCAAAACTCCACTCAATCCTGGACAACCCTTCTCACCCACTACACAGTGTGCTGGTCGACCAGAGGAGCACTTTCAGCCAGAGACTGATCACTGCCAAGTGTTCCACTGAGCGCTTCAGAAGATCCTTTATCCCTGTGGCCATCAAGCTGTACAACTCCTCTCTATAAGTGCTGGGACTTTCATGTGCAATACATATGCAATACATGTTCAATTCATGTGCAATAAGGGACTTTCATGTGCAATACAAATTTAGCTATATATATTTATAAAATAGGTATATATTTATTTTATTTTCCTCTTTCTTTCTTTCTTTCTTTCTTTTTGAGAGCAATTGTAACATGGCAAAGCAATTTCCCCCTGGGATTAATAAAGTTCTTTGAATCTTGAATCTTGAATCTTGAATTTATTCTCGCTTCCACAGTATTTTAATTGGCCAATCAGTAATCAACCTCATGTGATGAAGCGTTACAGAGACAGATTTAATGTCAATATGTGTTCATGTGGATGAAAAACCTAATGACTCTATGACTACTGAAGGCTACTGTCTGGAATATTAGCTTAAATCGTCAATCTGAACAACTCTCAGCAGCAATTAGAACAAGCTGATGTGTGCATCCACCAAATAACAGGTGAACATCTGTATTTTTATACTTACAGTATTATTTCTCAAGGAATTCCAATGTGCAGCATTGGAACGGTCAGTCACAGTATGTTGTATTTGGCTTAAGAGTAGGGCTTTCCCGATTTAAAAACCAGAACAGATTTTGCTTGCAGCTTGTGAGGAGGAGATGTCACCTTTCACAAATAATGTGATATTTGTTTTCATTCATAAAAAAAGCTGCTACTGAGTTTTATAGCTAATAATGTTGGAGCAGTTTTCAAGGATGAAGCAGTTTGCCAAACAGCATGCCTAAATGTCTTATATACAGTGGGGTCCAAAAGTCTGAGACAACACTGCAAATCTGAGATTTTTTTTTTCCATAATAAAAAAAGTTCCAGTAAAAATTCCAACTTTACGATTTAAAAGATTTTTAACCAAAGAAAGAAAACTGTTCAATATCGTAGATATTCAAAATGCCACACTATTTCTAGGGCACTGTTTAAAGTTAAACAAATTTGTGATATTGACCATGTTAGCTCCTTTGTACAAAAGGTCAGATTTCCTGAGTCTTATTGCTTCTACTGAAGCACGTGTTCAGACGACACTGCGATGGATTTGATCCAACACGGATCATCAGGTTCTACACACATTTATGAAGTCCATGCCAGCTTGAGTGAATGCTGTCATTAATGGGAGACGTTCCAGTTCTGAAACCTATGAAAATATTTATAACTCAAATTATTGCTTACAATATACAGTAATTTGTAATGAAAAAGGTTTGTATTAAATTAGAAAACAATGCAGAATAGAAGCATTTTCACTAGTGCTCTCAGACTTCTGGACCCACTGTATGTTTTTTTTCTTTTTTTTTTAAAATTGAACAAGAAATTGGATTTAAAGGACAATATAAAGATGACGTTTGTTCAGCTTGTTTTTGCTATTTGTTCAAAGAAAATCAAAAAATATTAGGCAATAATACAGTTTTGTCTTTATCATGATATGATACTATGATAATTTTAAAATATAATGATGCATTTCATAAACGTTTTGAGAAATGAGACATTAAAGTTTTGACATTTGAGCTAGCAAAACTTTAAGCTCCTGAGATTTAGAGCTCAACAAGGCCTAAACAAATGTCCTTTAGCAAAATTCTGCAACAAATCCTAGATGAAAATGTGGGCTTTTTATTTTATAACAGACAAATAAAACAATCAAAGTCAAAACAAGAGCCAAAACAATGAAAATGAGCAAATCGCAAACTTTTAACACAGATGATAACAGAAGCTTTATGAAGAAATAAAGCACTCTCAGAATTTAAATAGAGAACATTAATCAAGAAGAAAGACAAAACAGGTGAGAGTGATCAAGCAAGCACGTGACAGGGTCATGTGATCTGGAGTAGTCTGTGAGGGCTGATGGGAAATGAAGTCCAAGTCGGCTGAAACCAGATTAAAGGAAAATAAATATTAAATACGGTACTGTTTGGGGTTATAAGGTTCTGAGCGTTTCTCATTAAGCAATCTCTTAATCTTATTAAATAACTAACTCAGGAGAGAGAATTTTTGAATCTATTAAGACCACATTTTGATCATAATTTTTTTCTGAATATATTCTCTAAGGTCTAAAATACAATTTCACTTTTGTTTTTAAAAAACAGACTTTCCTGCTAAACATTTCTACCTTGAAATTTGATTGTTAAACATTTAACAATGTTAAAATACATTAGAGCGTACGATACGTATTTCGCTGCAACCACACAAAAACCTTTTTACACGTCTGCTAGCTGACCTTCAGTCACACTGGAAACTTCAGTTTCTTAAGCGGGTAGCATGTAGCTAGCTAATGTCAGTAATATGTAATGCTAATGTTATGTGATGTTAGCCATAAGATTAGCTTTTTGCTGTGCTAAAAACTTTCTCGTATGTCTGAATGTTTATTCATTGTAAGACCAGTCAGTGTAATAGCACTGTACCCGTTTTATACTTTTATTTATATATTCGTTACTCTCATAAAGAATATGTAGAACATCTACGAATTTTTCCTGGATGATGATTGGCTGGTAGACAGAACCTTATAGAACCATTTAGTATTTATCTGTGAGTTCAGAGATACAACCCTTTATTTTTTAAATATTAAAAATATTAAATATTACACAAAACTTAAAAAAAAAACAGAGTAAAACATCCCTCGGCGATGAGGTTTCGGCCACAATGGCGGATTGCAGTACTGAGATCGTGATTTTTGGTCATGCCGCCCACTACTACGTGGACCCCAACACGACCTGCATTTTTATAACCACAATTTAATCCAACTTCTTACACTTGCCTGCGCATGTAAAAGTCGTGATGAGTCGTGATGAGCTCCAGTACATCAAGCCCTGCTGCTGTGATCCCATCTGCACAGGTAAGAAGCACAAAAAGTCCTTTAACAGAGAGTAATTGAAATTTCAGTACTTCTTATTCACTTATATTTTCATGCAAAAAAACAGACTGTTCACTCTTTGCATTTTCATTTAGACCTCATAGTCCTTGTCACAAAATTAAAAGCTCATGATTTAAATGTGTTTTTTTTTTTAAATCTTTTGTCTGGCTACCAAATTTCAAGTTTCTGTCCGTTTAATTGTAGTGTATTTGAAAGAAATGTATTTAAAATCAAATCAAATCCACACTATTTTTCATCCTTAAGTAAAGACTACATATTCACTTGTTCTTTATACATTAAAGTTACTTTAATGAAAAGGAAAGAAGAGATCTGACTGAAAATTCAGATGAACAAAGGTGGATTTCGTTGTTGTGTATTTTATACAACTTGAAGTAACTTGAGAAAAGATGTGAACGCTAAACCCCGCCCATAACCGTAACCTTAACCTTCATACTCTTTCATAGGATTTGAGTTTTGTTAATTATTATAAATTTGCAATTGTGAGATGTTAAAACACTCTTCATGTCTAATTTTAGTAACACCAATACGCTGTTGAATTTTCAATTCTGATTGGTCAAAAGGTGTTGATTAGATTTCTAGCACAATCACAGGTTTATATTAATGTGCTCTTCTAATGCGTTATTGTTTCTATAGTAACAACTCATTCAGAAAACAGAATTGTTGATATGGTGAAGCTAGAATTAAGGAGAGGTTTATTTAGCATTTATGGAAGGAGTCTCCAGTGTCAGAGCTTTCTAACAGTCAGAGATAAACCTAAAACTTTAGGTTTTCCACCACATGAAAGTCTTCAGAATAGAGGACTTTGAACATTACACTTTCTTGGTAACATGATATGTTAGGGTTTTTTTTTATTTATTAACTTCCAGAGAGAAAACTACAGACTGATAAGCTAACTGTTTATAATGTCAGTGATAAATAAATTAAAAGTTGTTAGCATTGGCAAGGGGAATAGAACACTTCATGGTGTGTGGAAAAGAATAACTTGGGGTGATAAAAATCTGCTTCACACTGGAACATAGATTAATTTTCCTGTAACAGCACTTTAGTTACTGTATGTGGACATGTTTTTTGGGGGGTGTGGCTTTGGGAATAACAACGGAGGGGATGTGTTTGTTTAAATTTGGAGTTTGAAACTAAAAATCAACTAACTTCAGCATTTTCTGTCTTATTATCTTCTAAAGAAAATGAGGGAACAACTGTTATAGCTGCTCTAACGTAAGTGACAACAGGAACGGACTTGTTTCACAACTATAAACGGATAAAAAAATTACGTACTGTTCTGTAATAAAATAAACGATTGTTATTGTGTGGTATAAAAGAAATCAAACACTTTGGGATGTGCGTGAAATGAGGTCAGAGTGGTAAGAGTAACTTCGCTTCATGACCACCTGTTGTTGATTAATTTTCTATAACAACTGAGAAAATAAAATGAAATGAAATAAAAACAACTAGCTTCAGCTACTTCCTGAAAGAATCACCTACTTTTCATTTAATTCAGTGAGGAGCACAGACAGTGATGTGCTGATGATACGGTTCCTAATACTCAAGGCCAGTGTAGTGTACTACTACTACTCACATTCCATTTTCCTGAATTGCAGCTGTGTGTGTGTGTGTGTGTGTGTGTGTGTGTGTGTGTGTGAAAAAGAGGCTCGGAATGCTCGAACTTTTGCTTTATGTTTATGTAACCTGTACGTGGGAAGCTCGGTGACTGTGCAAACATGAAAATGTCACTGTGCACTCAACGAAAGCGTCCATTACTGCCCTGAATCCTCTGCTCAGGACCGGTTGGATTCGTTAGCATAAAAAAGCCTCCGAATTTTAGCTCTTTTTTACAAGCAAGCATATGATGCACCATATTTGTGTGTCATACAAGGTAAAGTGCTCCAAAGAGCAGAAATCCCTGAGTGAAGTCATTTCCTCTCTCTTTTTTTATTATTATTATTATTATTATTATTATTTATTTTATTTTATTTTATTTTATTTTATTTTATTTTATTTTATTTTATTTCATTTCATTTCATTCACATTCTGCTTTGCAGGCTGCAGAACACAACCCAGACTGTGTTTAAACAAAATAAGTACCCTACCTCTTCCAGCTTGAGGTGAAAATACCCTTACGAACAATAACCAAGCGGACGTCATCATGGTCACACACAAAAGAGAGAGCGGCCATGCTAGAGAACGCTACTGATGGAGCTGGATCAAAGCGTGTATATGTGGAGTGTGTTTAAGGAAAAGAAGACACTCATGATGGGTCCAGATAAAAGCTGTGCACCATGTGAGTGGCCACAGAAATAACACGCCTGCTCTACATGTACCTCGTCACACTATTAATCATTTACTTACTCACTCGTACAAGAGCTAGCTCAGGACGTCTTGTTATTGCTGTTGTTAATGTTTTTCTTTCTTTCTTTTCATAGTGGCTCATAAATGATGTACAGAACACAGAGAGGTTGCAGATTTCCACAAATATTCAGTGTTTCCTCCAAAGCCATGCCCCCAAGCAGTATTTGTGTAGCCCTGCATTTTTAATATACTCCTTTTACAACAGGCTTGTCTAATGCCCCTTGAGAAAAAAACATGAAATGCTTCCACAGAGCCGAAGTTTTCACTATTAATCTGCTGCTCAAACTCGTTGAATGTGTCTGAGCACTGACAGCAGAGCAAGGCAAACATATCGGAGTTTTTAATCACTTTTTAATTATCATTACCATTAACACTAGTTGTAAACTTTGACACTTTGTTGTAGGCATATTTAATCTCTTTTTTCACCATCAAAATCCTTTTTTTCTCTTTCGTCTCTTTCGAAATTACCATTTTGGACATTTTCTAAATGACCATTTCCGAACAAATATAGTAAACTGATGTTAATATTATACTTAGATAATGTTAGCTAAATCAAACATACTGTACATTGATAGATGACAGAAAGCAAGAGCACAAAGGGGGTGGAGCTTCTAGCGGTTGTCAGTTAATATCGGAGACTTCAAAACACCTACGCAACTGTCAATCATTCCAGATTTATGGCGATTGGCTCATCTGCCATTTTATTGTGATAAAAAAAATGCTCTATTGCTCTATTTTTGAGTGATCCATACTAGCATACTCTGACGTTCACCCCTTGAGGTCCGAGGAGCAACTTGGGAAAGTGGGTGGTTGTGACTTAGACTTAGGCTACAATAATATGTAAACATTAAATGTGTTATATTTATATGCATTTAAATAATAACTGTAAACCCTAAATGGTTGTTTTGAACATGTTCAGAAATCTTATGAAAACATTAATTATCTATTATGGGTGTATATATACAGAAGCTCCTACACAAAATGTGTTTCGGTTGGCAAGTCTGCTATTACAAGAGGCAGAGTTTTTTTTGTGATGCAACATGATTGACAGGCAAGTAGAACTGACGTCCTGATTGGTTGGGTGTTAGTGGTCCACGTCAGGCTCCTTAAAGACTTTTTTTCTGAGCAAACTGTTTTTATTGACCATTTTACTGACTTCGGCCAGAAAATGCTGAATCGTTAAAATCCCAGCTTTAATTTCGAAAGAGCAAAGAGACACCCTGTAATTTCTACACCATTGTATGATGCACAATCATAGCACAGTGAAGCATTAAATCCTTTGTGCTGCTGCTTGTGACTAATTGACCGTGTAATTGCCCTCTGTAAGTTTTAACCTGACTTCAATTGCATTCAATTTACAAGCTGGGTTCACGGGATGGCAAATAGTTTAGTGAAAGAGTGGAGAATTGTTTGTAGATGTCATTTTTTCTAATAAATTAGATTACACAGAAAGTCATGGTGAACTTTATCTCAGTCATGGCTTCCGGGTGATTGTGCCCTTGAGTTAAAGCAACAGGAAATGACCTGGTGTAACTCCCGCCTACACTCAGAAGCCTTTGTAGGAGGGTGTGCAGGAGCTGCCCACGTGCTCGACTGCTGTGCGTAGGATGAAGCTCATGCTTATTTAATTGCTGGGTGTATTCTTCATGCCCTGCTAAAAGTATTGATGTTGTTGTTAGAAACATTTTCTATCATTATTGTTTACTTGATCTGGGTTTCTTGCAAAACTTGAAGAGAACACAGCACCATTTCTATAGCACTCAGTTGAGATTACAGTATAGATGGATGTGCTTGACCCATGATCACGTCAATCACCTTTTAGTCGCCTCTGCTTCGTAATGAGTGTCATTGTGCAGTTTTCCATTTATAGCCCTCTCGTTTTTGTCCATTCTGCCCAGTTTGAAGTGCTCTTGACAGCATATAGTGAAGTTTGCTGCTGAAACAAACATCTGCTGCTAACAGAGGGGCTTCCACATGGGCTCTGAGTCACAGTTTAATATCCTGCCTGTTGATCAAGTTTCAGGCCAGTGAGAATTCATGAGTATATCAAAGGTTTAAGTTGGGCAGCTTGGTGATGCAGCATCTTGTCACCTCACAGCTTCAGGATCCCTGCTTTGATCCTCAGTATGGGTTACTGTCTGTGTGGAGTCATGCGTGTTCTTCCCGTGTTCACATGGGTTCCCTCCAGGTTCTTGGGTTTCTTTCCACCTCCCAAAAAACTTGCCAGTGGGTGAAATTGCCCTAGTTGTAAATACGTGTATGCATGTTGTCATATGATGGACTGGTGTTCCATCCAGGGTGTATTCTCACCGCCAGTGTTCCAGGGATAGGCTCTGGATCCAGTGATGACCTGATCAAGATAAAGAGCTTACTGATGGTGAATGAATGAAAGAATGAATGATTTTTTTCCCGACTTTGGTTGGCAATGCTTCAACTCTGAATGGATCTCATTAAAACGAAACAATGAGTTGTGCATCATCAGCATATGGTAGTTACTGATAAGAAGGTGAGGGATTCAAGCCCCAGCACTGCCAAGCTGCCACCATTGGGCCCCTTGAGCAAGGCCTTTAACCATATCTGCTCCAGGGGCACCTCATCATGGCTGACCCTGTGCTCTGACCCCAGCTTCCTACCAAGCTGGGATATGCAAAGAAAAGAATTTCACTGTAATGTAATTCATATGAATCATGTAATTCATGTAGTGTATATGTAACAATTAAAGCCTTCTTCTTCTTCTTCTTCTTACCAAGAAAGCAGGTTCAGAGAGAAAAATAAAATGAGTACCACACACTGAGACTTGTGGGACTCCAATGGAGAAGATAGGAGACAAATCACTTTAAGGCTGGGTCACTAATTCCAGGTTTTAGGATTATGGACAGGAGAATCTTGTCACAGAGACGTCGAGGAGGATGAGGACCAATGATGGATGATCTAGTGATATACAATTTCTTAGCAACAGCCATTAGGAAGTGTCCGTGGAGTCACTCTCAGTCAAAACTCAAATCTGAATGGATCCTGTCAATAACCAATAATGAAAACTCAAAGAAACCACAGGAAGGAGATAAAGAAAACAAGCAAGCAGTAATGTGTGCCAGCAGTAAAGCGCATCAATGCAGGATGCAACAGAGTTGTGGCAGAAGTACCTGTCCAAAAGAATGCAATGACTGGTATTTTATAATCTTTTGGGATTTTCCAAGTCAAATTTTCAAAAATCCTTGACTCGACAAACAGATACTACTACTACTACTACTACTACTACTAATACTACTAATACTACTACTACTACTACTACTGTAGAATGGTCTGGGGATGGGGGTTTGATTCCCGCCTCCGCCCTGTGTGTGTGAAGTTTGCAATTTCTCTCCATGCTTCGGGGATTTCCTCCTGGTACTCCGGTTTCCTCCCCCAGTCCAAAGACATGTGTTATAGGTTGATTGGCATCCCTAAATTGTCTGTAGTGTGTGAATGGGTGTGAGAGTGTGTGTGCGATTGTGCCCTGCAATGGGTTGGCACCCCATCCAGGGTGTCCCCTGCCCCGTGCCCAGAGTCCTCTGGGATAGGCTCCAGGCTCCCCGTGACCCTGTGTAGGATAAGCAATACAGAAAATGGATGGATGGATCGATGGATGGATATTTTTTACTTTTGGGTATATGGAGCTAAAATGTGTGTATTGTGTTTTTAAAGCTAAGCTTGTACGTGATATGTTCCCTTTATGGCAATAAATGTTAAATAAATTAAAGTTAAATAAATTAATATAACATTCAAAAAGAAATTGATATGTATTCTGAAAGTAAATAAAAGTGAACGTACTGTATTTATGAAGATTAAAAGAAAACAATAGCTAAATACAGTAATAACAGTTACAGTAACAGAACAAAAATATTTCTTTCCACGTTTTATTTATTTCACATGGATGTGGGTATGTCTAGTGTAAATATGAATATATAACAAACAAAGAAGTGTCATCTCTATAAGCATGTTCAGTTTCCTGAATTAAACAAGTACATATGGGTGAGTTACTCATGTTTCAGTGAGTGACGTGCGTTCTGTTTCTAGCTGCATATTTCACGTGGAAAAACTGCTTGATCATAAACAGCAGCTGCTGATAGGGAATGGGATGTATGACAAAACGAGTGGATAGTATAGCCCACGAGGGCCTCCTGCAGATGGCTAACGTTCACATACACAACCACACACACAGTCAGACAGAGGAAAGCCTTCAGCCAGGTTCCCTTTATCGCAGCAGTCGTCTTGGCAGACAAAACCCCCTCGCTTTCATCAGATGGTCTGAGTCACATGCTGAAAATGTTGGAACACAGAAAGCAGCTTGGTTTTTGGAACCTTTTCCTGCCTGGTTATATGCACTAACCATGAGTATCAATAACTACTGGGGAGAAAATGGCAAACAGGAAAGAGGAAATCCAAGGGGTTAGGGGCAGTTACACTTTCTTGTATGTTTTGCCTGCCCCATTTTGCCAGTTGGAAAGAAACTTGGATAAAGGTTGGGAATAATTAGAATTTTTTTGCTATAGGAAAAAAACTGCACACTCACAAACACACCAAGTAATGCCATTTCTTTTTTTTTTTTAATATGGAATGATCTGGACCAAAGCCCCCAACATCATGAAGTGATAAATGGCCCCAGGAAATTCTTTTTCTTCTGCTTGGAGCATTTCCTGCGACACAGACACGCCAAAGATGTTTATGTTCAGCTCTCAGCCTTTCTTCAGTGGATAATCTCAGCTGGATAGTGTTGATTTAAACAAACTACAAACTGCTGCTGTAATCTTGAGCTCATCCCAGGACTCATATTCACAATCTGCTGAACATCCTGAACATCCTGTAAACACACTCAGTACTGTCTGTCTTTCCTAGTCTCCAACTGTATACTGTTTTATGATTTACAGTGCCTATAAAAAGTATTCACCCCCTTGGATGTTTTACCCTTTTACTGATTTTATATATCAATCATGGTCAATATAATTTGGCTTTTTGACAAAAAAAATTACAGAAAAAACTCTTTAATGTCAAAGTGAAAACAGGTTTCTACAAAGTAATGTCAATTAAATACAAATATGTAATGTGAAATAAGTGATTGCATAAATATTCACCCCCTTCAAGTCAGTATTTAGTAGATGCACCTTTGGCTGCATTCACAGCACTGAGTCTGTGTGGATAGGTCTCAATCAGGCTTGCACATCTGGACACACTGCTCAAGCTCTGTCAGGTTGCTCGGGGATCGGGCGTGAACAGCCCTTTTCAAGTCCAGCCACAAATTCTCTATTGGATTGAGGTCTGGACTTTGACTCGGCCAATCCAGAACATTCACCTTGTTGTCTTTAAACCATTTCTGTGTAGCTTTCGCTGTATGCTTCGGGTCATTGTCTTGCTGGAAAATAAATCTTCTCCCAAGCCATAGTTCTCTTGCAGACTGAATAAGATTATCCTCCAGGATTTCCCTATATTTTGCCGCATTCATTTTACCCTCTACCTTTACAAGCCTTCCAGGGCCGGCCGCCGAGAAGCATCCCCACAGCACGATGCTGCCACCACCGTGCTTCACAGTGGGGATGGTGTGTTTGTGGTGATGTGCAGTGTTTGGTGTCTGCCAAACATAGCGTCTTGTCTGATGGCCATAAAGCACCATTTTGGTCTCATCAGAGCAAAGAACTTTCTTCCACTTGACCATGGAGTCTCCCACATGCCTTTTGGCGAACTCTAGTCGAGATTTAATATGAGTTTTCTTCAACAGTGGCTTTCTCTTTGCCACTCTCCCATAAAGCTTTGACTGGTGAAGAACCTGGGCAACAGTTGTTGTATGCACAGTCTCTCCCATCTCAGCTGCTGAAGCTTGTAACACCTTCAGAGTAGTTATAGGTGTCTTGGTGGCCTCTCTCACTAGTCTGCTTCTTGCTTGGTCACTCAGTTTGTGAGGACGGCCTGATCTAGGCAGATTTAGACATGTGCCATATTCCTTCCATTTCTTGATGATGGATTTAACTGAAATCTGGGGGGATGTTCAGTGCCTTGGAAATTTTTTTGTATTCATCCCCTGACTTCTTTTCAATAACCTTTTTCTCTGAGTTGCTTGGAGTGTTCTTTTGTCTTCATGGTGTAATGGTAGCCAGGAATACTGATTAACCAGTGACTGGACCTTCCAGACACAGGTGTCTTTATACTACAATCACTTGAGACACATTCACTGCACTCAGGTGATCCCCATTTCACTAATTGTGAGACTACAAGCACCAATTGGCTGGACCTCTGTTGAATTAGGTCAGTCATTTTAAAGGGGCTGAATATTTATGCAATCACTTATTTCACATTACATATTTGTATTTAATTGACATTACTTTGTAGAAACCTGTTTTCACTTTGACATTAAAGAGGTTTTTTTTGTAATTTTTTTTTTGTCAAAAAAGCCAAATTATATTGACCATGATTTATTTATAAAATCAATAAAAGGGTAAAACATCCAAGGGGGTGAATACTTTTTATAAGCACTGTATAATCTGGTGTCACCCAGAAGAGGATGAGTCTCTCAAGGTTTCTTCCCCATGTCTTCCCAAGGAGTTTTTCCTCAACACTGTCACCTGGCGTGGCTTGCTCATTAGGAATCTAAATGTACATCCAGATTTCTGGGAATCATGTAGTTTGGGTGGACAGACAGTAGTAGTAGAGATGATGGCAAAACTCTATGTAATCAATTAAGGTACAACCTACCGCCATCCAATCTTGGTATATCAATAGCATTGCCATAAAATACCTTTATGATTCTGCAAATGATTCAAATAAGATGCTAGTAATAACGGGGAAATTACATTTTAGCTTATAATACCAGATCTGGAATTCTTTTTCTCATCTTTCAGTAAAACGTCCCGTATTTCACAGGCTGCTATCTCAGTATCATGGTGCTCTGTGTCTAGTTTTCAAACAGAAACAGAAAATTACCATTGGTTAATCCTGTTTCTCCACATGGTAGCTGGGTGCCAATAAAATATGACTAAACAAACTAATGTGAAACGTGAAAATCATAAACGTGAAATCGTAATGATGACTCCGTAGACCATTTATGAACATCTCTGAACTACTGTGCAAAACATATTAGTTGATATTAACATAACTATGTTCATAAAAGGAATATACAGTGGGCTGCACTCTGTGTGTGTGTGTGAGAGAGTGTGTATTATGTTATCCAACCACAAGATATTTCAGGGTGGGTTCAAACCCGAAATCCACCCTGTTTAGCTACACCGCTGTTGAGGCTAGAGGTATGAATGAGGACTGTGATCTCTCCGAATGCAAACTCAGTAGTGAGTTGGAGTGTGAGGTTGTTCCATTTCAGGGACAAGTCAAGGGACAAAGAAAGACGCTTCAATATGCATTCTTTCATTCATCCTTAGTAACTGCCTGGTCAGGGTCATGGTAGTTTACATTTGGTTACTGGTTTGTCAATATTTTGGGAAATAGAACCAACTGAATATGTTAGAATATTATGTGGTAGGGTTCATTCGCTTTAGGGCAAGAAAAACAAAAAAAACAAAAAAACAAGCAAACACTTTCCAATTTAGGCCACTCCCACTTTTGGCTTAAATCCGTATACACATTCAGATAAGTATATTTACAGCACTAAACAGATACAGATAGCATCATTGTGTTAAACCCCTAATGCAGACACTGTAAAACTCACACATTATTCAGATTTTGTGCTGTACGTTGTGCCCAACATTACTCTTCCTAGAAAACATCACAGGTTTTAGGTTTCCTGTAGTTTTAAGGTTGGTTGAGGGCCGGGATTAGAGCTCCCAGATGTTCTTTAAATTGTTAAATGTCTATAAATTCATATCGGGTATCACATTGGGTCGGCCCTCCGGAGGCATTCAGAGATTTGCTTTCAGATCACCACGAACCTGTGAACGTCAGGTCTCAGGTCATGAAAACTGAAATGCGGTCAAATGCGTAAATCTCCATCATGCTTCCTCTAGCTGATCATGCTAAAGGACTGTTCATCCTCCATCTAATCTGCTGTTGGTTCCTTTGATGGCTGAGTCGAGTTAAGAGGGTCGGTGGTTGTGTGATTGCGTATGCTTAACAAAAATGCAATTACAGCAGGACTTAACAAAGGACCTGATGCCAGCAGGATGTCAAGTGGCCTTTGAGTAATCAGCATGCATTGGACATCAAAGCATGTGCCATTACGCTCTTTCTGAGGAGAGGTTAAGTTAAAAGATACTACAAGTCTGAAGAGCTTGTGCAAAGCATGAAGGACTGTTCTTCTATTCTTCATTGTCTTTCCTTGAGTGTCCATTAAGCAGCAGTTTCAGCATTTTCAAATGTCAGGGTCAGTGGAAGAAACGCATTAGAGTCGGGAGTGCAGATGTGGCAGAAAAATGTTTTATGCAAGTGTGCAGGCTTTGTCTGTTTCTTTCTCTGTGCACGTGAACATTGTGAGGCCAGTTTATCACTTATTTGCAAAACAGTACAAAATGCAATATTTTGCAAGAATGGAAAACCTATTTCAGTTCAAACTCTTTTGTGCGTGTTTGTGTGTGTGCTGTCTGTCTGCACACGTGAGCTGCATTTCTAAACTGTGCGGAAGTGTGTACGTGCTTGTTATTTCACAAAATGAGCAGTAGGGGGCAGTAAAGAGCTAATGAATTTATGTATCTCTGGCCAATCTGTAATTAAACTAAGAGAAATCTCTTCCTCTAGGTGTACTGGATAGGCAAGTGTGTGTGTGTGTGTGTGTGTGTGTGTGTGTGTGTGTGGTAAATAATCTTAAAGATGAACACTTGCTCAGGTGGCCCTGACTAGCACAGCACTGACATTTCTTGTTCAGAGAGGAAAGAGAGATTTTGATTAAATTCTTATAAACACTTCCTTCCTTTTTTCCAATTGAGTGAACATATTAGTCAGTAGAATGACCCAGTTAAAAGGACTTGATATTTTTATTGGAGCAGGTCACTTCTTCTTCTTCCTCTGTTACATTCAAAGATGACCAATAATACACTGGAAAGAGATTACACAGTAATTATATATCAGTTCAGGAAGAAAACATCTCATTTATTACTCAGCACTACCCTCTAATCTAAACACAGTTTGTTCTATAAATGCTGCATTCACACAGGCCCAAGTCTAACAATCAATCAATCACTCAATCAATCAATCAATCCCAACAATGACCCCAACCTACACATAACCATTTGTCTTTGTGTGAGCATGAAGACGCACATGTCAGCAGACAGATGTTTTAGGTCATGGCATGTGGGTATAACAGATGGTTGTATTCTGCAGGCATCAGCCTGGCATGATTCCTGCAACCCCTGATCTGAATGTCAGGCTGACATTTTATCATCCATTTCCCCCCAGTTTCATTCCTGAGTTGATCACAGTATTGATTCTGTTTCATTCTGCACAAGTCAGTGTTCAGTTTTCACACTGGACCCAGTGGAGGCTCTGAACCGTCTTATAAAAGGGACCTGGGGGAAGGCAGACAGACGGGGTCAGATCTGTCCTTGGCAGAATTTATAATCAGCGTGCAGAGAAACTAGACTTACGTAAAAGTATGAATACTGTATCAGAATCTTACAGAATTAAAAGTAGGAGCATGGAGGCAAAAACCTACTCGAGTGAAAGTCAAGAGGTTTCTACATTTTATACCTATTCCTCCTCAAGATTCAGCAGTAAAGAGTAATTCTTTTTAACTGACGACAAAATCTAAGCAGTAGTTCATCATACCTGGCCTTGCATGACTAGATAGTTCACTAAGCAATCAGTCATAAGGAAAATCAGACGAACCTAGAACTGGCTTGTGGGTTAACCAATATCGAATAACAAATTTGGAATGAAAACTTAGCTAGTCAAGGCTAGCTAGTAGATTTAACTAGCTAGCTAATTTTACAGGCTTATCAAATTTAACTACTTAGCTGATTGAACAAGCCAGTTTACAAAACCTTAACTATTTATTTTAACAAAGCAAGTTACAAAACTTAACTACCTAGCAAATTTGACAAGCTAAATTAAAAAACTAGCTAATTTACCAAACCTATAGTTGACTCAACATACTTAATTAAATTTGATGACAAATTTTAAAGGTTGATATTTCATTTTTACGTGGGAGGCAAAATGAGACATCCTGAATATATGTGTCACAGAATGGAGAAGGAGGCAGATGCAAGTGTAAAGAACAGCCAAACTAAAGCAACCGTGAAAACAAGGATCATAAACATGAACTGTGGATACGAGGCAAGAGACATACAGACTATAAGCGATAATGACATACACTACAACAAAAGCTTGACTGTGAGACACTGAAAAACTTAAACAGTGGTGCTAAATAAGGCATAATGAGACACAGGTGAGAGTGATTAGTGAGGCATGTGACATGCTGAGGCTGATGGGTAGTGTAGTTCTGCACCCTTTAGCATTACCCTGACAATATGAATCTTTACTCTAACAAAATACGGCATCTTACTAAGAAAAAAAATAGAAAAGAATAAAAAAGAATATATATCAATTTTTTTATGATTAAAAAAATATCATGGCATTTGAGATTTATAACAAGCAGGTCAAAATGAAAATGTAAAGAGTAAAAAGCAATAAGAATAATAGTATTACATTTCATTAATACTTGATAAAGTACAAATCTTCTAAAATAGTACTTAGTGCCATGACAATTTTCTTGTTAAATTAGCTAACTAATTTAATTCTGTCTATATTATGCATACATCTTTATATTTCTACCTTTAAATTGTATTTTATTTTTCAATATTTTCAATATATATTTTACTTTATATTATTTTATCTGTAATTTATTCTTACTTTATTTCTTATGTGTATTTGTGCCTTGTCTTTCATGTATGCTGCTGAAATGCTCTAATTTCTCCTTGGGATCAATAAAGTGTTATCTTATCTTATTTTATCTTATCTTATCTTAAGTATAATAACAAAGTACAATTACTCAGGCACTTTCCACTTCTGCTAATAATAACATTACACAGTTGATGTCCCAATGTAAGATATAAAATAAAAATCTTGTTGATTCAGAGGAAACAGAGTCACGTAATCTATAAATGACTCTCTAGTCAATAGCAGTAGTATCTGAAAACGTTTCATTTAGCATCCACGGAATGGGACTGTGCTATTCCTTTTTTGCATTCATCAAAATTACTCCTCATAGATGCACAGGAATCAGCGCGTGAATGGAATGACATGAAGAAATTCATGTCTGATTAATTAAACTGTTGTACCATATCTAAACAAGCGGTGATTTGAGAGTAAATGATGAATCAGCTTCAGCAGCATGGAAACAAATTCTCTCTCACATTGTCCATTATTTACACATCATAGTACATAATCATATGACATATCCCAATTCACCTTCGTTTACATGAAACACGGCCTAATTTATGCAGGGGTTCCAGCAGTGAGCCAATAAAAGGAGTGCATTGAGTAGGCTACAGTTATCCAAGATCCTGCGAAGGAAGTAAAAAGGAAGAGGACAAAAAAATGAATTGCGGTGAAGTTTGGTGAAAATAAAGTTTGGTGAAAATAAAGATGATCTTTTGGGCATCTTCAAAAATGGTGTAAAATGTGTAATGAAAACTTGAAATAAGACAGAATCAACTTGTAACACAGTTCCAATCCTTTCTTTTTTCCTGAAATGACTAGTATCATGTAGGCTAGGCATATAGAGAGAGTTATACAAGTGTGCTCAGTGTTATATCACTTTTTATGAAGTCGTTTAAGGCTGGAATCAGATAGAAAACTGTCTCATTGATAAGATGAATCTTTTCAATCTTCACAACAAAGATTCAAGATGTCTTAAAAGTCCAGAAAATCTGTACATTTTTAGTGAATAGTATGAAAATGGTCATGCAAATTGACATTAGGGCCTTTCGCACCACTTTAGTTCCAGAACTAAATTTACAGTACTTGTACTAAGTACTGGGCGATTTTGCACGAACTATTTCCCAGTACCGTTTAAAGGGTTGCATTCGCCCCGACAGTGGGCACTAGGAAGTGACGTAAGCAGGTCGACAGCGACCTCATTTGTGCGTGGCATTCAACAACGGAAACAAAGAAGAACAACGTAAACAACCGGAGGATGGAGGACGCTGTGATCGGAGCTGTGTTTTTGTTGTGTCTCGTGTCCATCTATCGCTGTTCTCCATACTTGCGAAATAAGTTGACACTACAGTATGTTTACACGGCGTTTTAAATCATGGCGGGTGAGGGCGTTTTCGTACACATTTGGCCAATCAACGTCTACTTACGTCACGGATAGTACCAGTTGTGCTGGTTAGACCCTGCTCCGGAGTAGGAGCTAATTTGGTTCTCGAAAAAGGCAGTCCGGTACTAAAATCACACCCAGTTCCGGAGGTGCGAAAACGCCAAAAAGTGGGTAGTTCCACAATTAGTTCAGGTACTATGAAAAGGTTCCCGTGGTGCGAAAGGCCCTATTGTATGCTCATGTGTCTGTCTTGTGTCACTATTCCTTTATTCAGTTAAAGAGCAGGTTCTGTTTTCATGGAAGGCATCAATATGATTATATACTTGCACTCTATACACTACAAGCTGCATGTCAGTCATCCATCCATGCGTACACCTTGTTCTCTTGTGCACTGCACGCGTCCTCAAAACTTAAATATCCAGAAATCTATCCAATTTTGGGCCAATTAATCAACACGCTGTCCATCTGCCCAAACCCCCAAATCTGAAGTAGAGAAAAGGCAGCAAATTGGATCGACCTGTCATATCTCCTGGCAGTAAAATGAGTCATGGATCGATGACCTTCACCGCGAGCACAGGTGGAAATGAGATTCTATACTGGGAGTTATTTAGCAAAGCAATGCACGTTTTTTTTCTCCATTTTGAGTAAGTCCACATGTTTAATAGATATTTGAACCCTTTGGCAGTCATCGTTTCAGTCGTGGAGCTGTTCTGCAGGTTAGTGCCTTTGCTCTGCCTGAGGTGATTGAACATGTCAGATAACTGCCAAGCTATAAATCCTTTAAGATTGAAAGTGTCGTTGTTAACATATTCACGACACGGCTTTTTAAAAACTAGAATCACTCGGACATGGACAAGGATTGCATTGATAATGAAGGATCCAGTGGCGGCTGAAATGTATGCCCTTTATAACCCACCCAGTATGCTGTGTGTTATTTTTTCCTTTGGTGTGATGTCTTTTTGTGATTACTGTAATCTGTGTTTGTCTTTTGACACTCTGTGATTTTATGTGTAATAATAAAATAAATAAATAAATAAATAAATAAATAAATAATATATATATATATATATATATATATATATATATATATATATGTATATATATATATATATATTAAAAATTCTAATTTTATTTGTTACATGCATAACCATACACAGTATGACTTGCAGTGAAATGCTTTGAGATATATATATATATATATATATATATATATATATATATATAATAATAATAATAATAATAATAAATAATTTGTAATAAAAAAAAATCAATAAGAAAATCGATCAAAAAATAAACTTAAACAACTTTCCAACCCTCTCAGACATTAACTTTTTTTTTAACCATTGAGGTGAAGTTTTCTCATGCTGTGTACTGAGCACTTTTTTACATACTTTTTTTTTTTTTTTGAGTTGTCAGCAAGTAAGTTTTTCCTGGCCTATCCTGGGAACACTGGGCATGTGGCGGGCATACACCCTGAATGGGATTTTTTTGTTTGTTTTTGTGTATGTATGCACAATATGTACGTCTATCTATCTATCTATCTATCTATCTATCTATCTATCTATCTATGTTTACAATTGCATTGGCACTTATTAAGCACAAATACAGTTTGTGTTCAAAATAGTATCCTATGCATACAACACATTATTCAATAGGTTCTTTGCATAGATTACATTTCTTGGCTTTCTAAAAAAAAAAAAAAAGTTCTGCTCTGTATTACTCCACACGGACAGTAACCTGAGCTCAGGATCGAACCGGGAGCCCTACAATACCTACAACATACTCACTGGACTAGAAAGTTAGCTAAATGGTAGTGAGTTTGCTATTTTTCTATATACCACAGCAACATTGTGCTTGAATTGTCGAATCTGATTGGTCAGAAAGTGTGCATAATTTTTGTAGCACGACTCGGACAGTAGTTCTGCCTGTAACACGAGCGATTTAAGTTTTATATTAATGCGCTTGTTTTAATATGTTGTTTCTACAGTAGCAGCTCACACACAGGGACTTGAATAGCAGGTGCTCCAATAATAAAAGGATTTTTTAAAATGTTGTTTAACAAATAAAAATGAATAATCGTTGATGTAGTGAGTTTTTTTTTTTTTTGTTAAGAGAAGTTTGTTTATGTAACATTTATGAACGGAGTCTCGAGTGTCAGCGCTTTGTAACAGTCATGGTGCTTTGTATAGTTTCTCAGCATGGGTGTTTACGCTTTCTAGTTTCTCTGTAAAATGATAAGGGAGAAAAGGAGAGGAGGATGAAGGAATCTGTGTTTATCGTTGCTTTAACGTAAGTGATAACAGGACCTAACTTACCCCATGGACATTCCAAATCATTAACTCTAACTATAAACCATTAGAATGTCTTTCATTAATAAATTAAACATTGTAATACTTGGTAAGTCACTGTAGTATAAGCAGAGAAACACACTTCGGACCATGCTGTTATATTCAATTTATACACTTCAGGGTGATAATGGCCTTCTGCTGTGCATCGGGCCGTATCACACCACCCCAGCACGGATTATTTTCACACCACAGCACAGTCCATTGTGTGTTATTCCTTACACAATGCAAATATACTGTACAAAGCCGTGGTCACACAGTTACAATGAAAATGGACTCACAGAATTACAGCAAATTTTATAATTTCCTAAAGTGTTTCCTTGTTCATAGCATTCATTCAATGTGTGAAAAAAAATTCTGTGTTTTTTTCTTCCATTTTTATATTACCTTTGAACACAAGTTAAATATGTTTGTGTTCAGTAAATGGTGTGACTCAAAAGCTGAGTGAATCAGTGAAGGACGCTACTTTAATATCTTACTAACTTACAAGCAAAAACAATAATACATCCCACGCTGCTACATTCATGCTTAGGATTGCATCTGTAGTATTACAAATCTGTCAATAAATCTTGCAAATTGTGATTTTTCACTTTGCCACAACTCTCCCTGTAAAGAAATAAAGCATACAGTAGATAGAACACACAGTCCTTCATTATACTTCTGTTTTATTTATTCGGTAATAAAGCCAACTTTCCTATAAGCCTGAAAAACAGTCAGAAAGTGCATTCAGACTGTCGGACAGCTCTCACAGTCTGTCTCTAACTTTTCCCAAAGTCCCACTCAGATTATCAGATCAAATAGGACATCTTGTCTCTTTCTTTCCCTCTGTCACTCTGTCACACACACATGCCTCCACAGACACACACACATGATCATCTGGTTCATTTGGACTAACCAGCAGGATGTAATTTTTTTTGGAGTTCAGTATTCTAAATATCACAATGATTGTACAATAATAAACCAAAATGCCATAACCTGTTATATGGAGAATATTGATAATGTTCATGCTTCAAGCATCAAGCTGCGAAACACACTAAATATGTTCATATTGAAAGATTTGTGGATTTTAGTGACATCATAAATTAGTAATTCAAATTCAAATTTTATTGATCACACACACACACACAACCATACACAGGACGACGTGCAGTGAAATGCTTTTTATGAATGCCCGGTGACGTAACACATAATTTATATAAAAACAGAATTTATTTACATAGAAGTAGAAAAAGAAACATGTAAAAATATTATATAAAAGATGGCAGAAAAAGTATGAACTATATGTGGAACTATTTGTGGAATAAAGTGCAGATGCATGTGCAGTTGTATGTGCAATATGGTTCTGGCACTAATTTGTTGGTTGGTGCTGTATTGCCTTCATTCTTGGGAGAAGTTAGCGGTTGTATACTGTGCTGATGTCACAGGAAGCCATCGTTGTTATTGCTTCTGCAGTTACAATGGCTTTCAATAGGAGAAAACTTTGCAACAATCTCAAAGGTCAAGGTTTCACTGTTATTTCCTAAAAACAAATGAGCTTCTTTTCTCACTCACCATTTTCCAGTGACATATGAAGTCATATTAATGAGAAATCCAATGTAGAAGTAGTGCAGACTGCCAATGTTAGACTCAAAGTCCCAGAATGCAGTGCAGTTATACAATGCTGAGTTACAGCAGAGACTCTGTAGTTGGCTAGTTAGTGATCTGGAAAGTGCTGCTGCATTGATCTCTTTAGGTAGAGATGAAGCAACGGCTCATTCTCACTAGCACCGCTATCAGCAGGTAGTTGAACTGCATTGTGGGTAACTGTTAAGCGAAGTGAAAATAGACTAACGTCTAAAAAAAGTTATATACATAAAGTGGTTTATGGTTTGTGATGTAATAGTGGTTGACAAAATGTGAGAAAGCTCAGAGAGTGTACACAAGCTTTTTCTCCTTATGTTTCTTTACTTCATTGCTCCTGTAACACCAACTAGCAATACACACAGAGACGCCATTAATGTTATGACCATGTGTCTCACCACTGGAAAGGAGAAATCCTTCATTCCGATGGTAAGAAGGTGCTCGACGAACCGATCAGCCAGTCTCCTGTCTTACAGGAGAGACAATAAACATCTCCTGTAGAGATCCGTTAGGAGTGATGGGCGACAAAACTGATCCTTTAGCGCCTGTGATTTTAGGACATCTTGAACGGTAAGAGTGACATACATTCTTTACGCAGATCACTCAATTCTCTCCTGACAAGCAGGTCTTTGAGGTTTGTATCCGGTCTATAAGAGATGAGTGAAAGTACCATATATTGCAAGATCTATAAAATCAAAATGATCTAGAATTCATTGTGATCTAGTCCAGAATTGAGCTTGTTATGTATAACACTCACAAGTCACAAGATTGTTAAAAACAACTTGTAAAAAAGCTACTGAGCTTGTCATGTATTTATGTTTATTAAATATTACACATTTTTATATTTATTGACAGTTACTAAACCCAACAGATTCAAAAACAACACACTGGCTACCTATAATAATAGATATAGCATGCATGTTACAAAAACCATGCTCGACTGTACACAGTTTAAGAAAGTAATTGCAGCAACTGATGTATGCACTCATACACTACATAAACAAAACATCATTATCACACACACACACACACACACACACACTCACACACACACATTGAAAAGAGAGTGTGTGAAGCAGGTGTCTTTGCTTAAGAACCAGAAAATTGCAACCAATTTCCCTCGTGCTTTTTATACGCCTTCGTCTGTACAGTCAAACCCAAAATAGTTTATCCATCATGGATGCCATTTTGATTTTCAATTTGCAGAGAGGAATCAATTATGAGACTTTTTATTTGACTCAGCTAAATGGAAGCCGAACATCCACGGCTGGCACATTCTAAGTCCTGGTTCGTTTCTACAACCAGCTATTTACAATTCTTATTTATTTATTTATTTATTTATGCTTATTTTGCTGTGCTGTACTTGGAAGCCTCTTGACAGTGCGTAATTGGAGGCTGAATGGTCTTAAAGCCTCTGCTCTTGAGCCCAGGAAGTCAAATAAGATGTTTATTTTGGGCCTAATTTCAGGCAGGCAAGACAAGCAATTTGTGTTTATTCGTGGTCTTATTAGTTGTCTTTTGAAGTTAATGTAGACTCGTCTATTCTTTTGATTGGGTTTAATCCAAGCTCCCGGATCTTTGATTAAATTACATACAAAAAAAGATATACCAGCCACAAGACTACAACCAAAACATTCTGAAATTATTGTCTGTGTATGTTTCAGACAGTGTTTATAGGTTGTTGGTTTTATATATATGTGCACTTGTAGTGTGCATATTTTCCTTAATCAGCTAGACTAGTCTCTGGGCTTTTAACAGCACTATGTAAGAATGCCAATATGGATGTTTTTGTCAGGAAGAGGAATTACCAGCGCAGGGCAGGGTATTTGAGTTCATCACTGCACAGAGCTAGTCAATCAGCTGAAAACTGTGCCTAGGGTTAGTTTTGTAGAAGAATTTTCATTGCAAATGTTATAGGTGTTAGTATATGGAATGTTTAGTCCATGACAAGGTCTTAAGTAACTACTGGAATTTGCAGTAGACAAACTCTTAGACATTGGCCCTGTCCAAATGATCACTGATGATATATTTAAAGGGTAGGGTGTAGGGTTTAATAAAACAATGGAAGCAGCTGAGGTGTGTATATATATATATATATATATATATATATATATATATATATATATATATATATATATATATATATTTACTACAAAGTGAAGTAAAATGTGTGTCTTTCCCATATTGTGTCCTTTCCCCTTCAGTGAACTCAGCCTTTTCTGCAACAAGAACTTTCATCGCATTTGGTCTGAATTGCAATTGTAATGAAAATATTGTCTTCCCCTTCCCCCAAAAGTCTCTGTTTAAACTATGTTTGCGGATACATGTTTGTTTCTTTGCCATTAAAGGAAAAAAGGGGACTGAGTTAAGCACCTCTGTGCCATCTAGGGGTGGAGCCTATTTCTGGGACGGAAAACGGAAAACAACAGCCTAAAAAAAAAAAAAATCTCTATTCAAATTCATTACATAGCAATATTGCAAAGCATAATTGTTTAAAGGATCTTCAGGAAGGAAATTCTATGATCATTACAGATCTAGTCACACATTTAAATGTTACCTACCGCACCTTTAAGGCATTGACAAGAATCATAATGCTTTGATGCTTTTACAAACTGTTTTGATCCGAATTGTCACTGTTAGCTAGCCAGTGACGTTACCTTGAACGTGCTAGCACAGGTAATTAGCTAACTAATGTTAGCCAGGGTAAAGCATTTTCCTGCTTTGTTTAGTTTTTAACAAGTTTATAAAGTGAAAGCAAACTCTACACTCTATATTTACTTTCAATTCAATAGCACCTTTCATACAAAACTACTTAATGCTAGCTACATTTCCATCTGATTTAGCTAACTAATGAATGTTAACACTTTAACTAATGGATCTCATGCTTTAAAAACCAACATAGGTAACTAACTAGATAATTTAATCAGTTACCCAAGCCTCTGTGCAATTCAGGTTATCAGATGTATCTATAGCAAGAGACAAGAAAAAAAAAACAACACAAAGCAAAACTCGACTGTGAGTGTACTGGCCATAAATGAGCTAAAACCTCACTAGCTAAATGTGATTTCCTTTGTTGGATAGTCACATGTCGTAGGGAAATAGACATAAACCTAATCAATTCAGTTTGTAATTAGCTGTCAATATGTCTGGTGCTCCTGCACCATCACATAGTCATCAAAACAGAGACTAGTGCTTACACACTATGGACAAATGACACTGGACAACGGTAAGAAATGTTTAAATGTCCTAATAAAACCAAGGTTAAATTCAGCAGTGTGACAGAACTGACTGAATGAATCAGCGATTGTTTCAGCACTGATGTTAGCGTGAAGAGACAACGATGAGGCTTGTTTTTAAATGTGAGATAGACACTGATTACCCATTGGAAACTTAATAATAATAATTAATTCATTCAATAATAAATCATTCAAATTTGGCTGTAATATTGTTTTTCCATAAGTAGATTAAGTTATAACTGTGGAGGTAGGCGGGGCATCTACTAGTGGAGTTAGTATGGAGCCTTTAAAGGGCCCTGGAGGACTAGTGGTTAGGCCATAGCGCTCTCACCGCTGCAGCCTGGGTTTGATTCCTGGCCAGGGAATGCGCGACAGTGCGCTCTCAGTGCTGGTCCCAAGCCTGGATCAAACTGGGGAGGGTTGCATCAGGAAGGGCATCCGGCATAAAAACTGTGCCAGGTCAAATACTCAGACCAGTGATCCACTGTTTCGACTCATAACGGGAGCAGCTGAAAGAGGAACAACAACAGTATGGAATCTTTAAATGCAATTTTCTTTTAACTTTTAGAGGAAAGCAGAATTTAAAATCCTAATGTACGTAAGTTTACTTCAATTTACATTTGCATTATGCATTATGGAAGCACCAACCCCATGTTAGCTGGTTATTAGGATGCAGGCTAAAGGCTTTACCCATGTTGGCTAACTCATCACCCTGACGGAGTGGTAGTAGTGCTTCAGTTCTTCAGCACCAACTATGAGCAAAGATTTATATGCTTTAGCTAGCAAATCTTGATATTTCACTTTTCTTGCATTATACAATTGGTTTCTGTTAAGGCCTTTATAGCAGGTCTTGCTTGTAATGCTGTCTATACACCTTGGCATGGTTTATTACTAGCAATAATGAACCCAAAGCTTCTATAAGGCATAAAGAGAAAATATCGAGCAAGTCCCCACTCTGCAAATGACCACAAACTCATAATGCTTGCAGTAATGAGAGGTGTTAAAAGCTCTGGCGATTTTTCTGACAGTGCAGAAGTTTGGTGATAATGGGGATGGCACAGTGGCAGACAGCGTGTGTGGGTGTGTGGGTGTGTGCGTGTGTGTGTGTGTGTGAGAGTGGGAGTCAGACAGATTTTAATGATGTCGTTTCTCTACATGTTATTGTAGAGATTCAATCAGTGAACCTCATTAGATTCTAACATCGTGATAGGGTCAGTTCAGGAAGATTCAAACGCAGAGAAAGTGTGTGAATAAAACTTGGCTTTATAGGCAACTGGCAAAGATCACTGCTTTGTGACTGTAATTACAGTGAATGCAGGAGATGAATGAATGAAAAAATGCTAAAGTGTGTTACTGCTTTGTGACTGTAATTACAGTGAATGCAGGAGATGAATGAATGAAAAAATGCTAAAGTGTGTTAACGTGCATTAATTAAAAAAATAGAATGTAAAATGAAAAATAAAACTTTAAAGTATTTGATATACTTCAGTAATGTTTAAATGAATGATTGTTACTGTTGTACTGTTGTGTTTTATTATTATTATTATTAATTTACATTTTGTGTTTATTCATTTTATTTATCATGCTGGATATGAATGAATTAACTTTTTGCTTTGGCCTATGAAAACATTTACACACATCTGTACTAAAAGATATAAATGAGGGATTTAATCACATTTAAATCACTGGATTTGATTCAAATAGTGGCTATAAGCAGTTTTGTAATAGTTACCAAGTCCTGTGATTAAAAACAACCATATTTGACAACCCAGTCATTTCTACAGTGTGGATTTGATCACTTCTCATTTACCAAGAGGACACTTAGATTTTAATTTCCTAAAAGTGTGTGTAAAAACACATGCATTCTCTACATAACATTCTCTACAGAGAATTGTGTCACATGAGCAAAAAGGAAATTTCACATTTGGCTTAATAAATATGTAATTCAGGCCTATTCTGCCTAAAAATGCAAAATACAGGGAATACAAGCTGGTGTTTATGTAAATTGATTAATTTTGTGCCTGCAATGTAATTTCGTATGATTAATATTCACTTTGGGGACAGAGTTGCACAAATTAATATGTCCAGAGGGCATGTATTAAATTTGCTGTAGCCCGTTTCTGCCAGTTGAAGACAAAATTATACCATTTACAACCATTTAGAACATCTTAACAATGTGAAATTGCTCTAAATTATACCCTAGTAATATAATCAGGAAATTTCCCCAAATAATTACTTAATGTTTCTTATTAAATATTCACTGCACAAACGTTCCCGAGTGACACAACTGTCATCACAGCCATCCGGAACCGATGGAGCAAAATTGGTCATGCTGTCTGGGTGGGAGGGATGGCATACTCTCTCTCCGCTGTCAATCACAGTGGCACTAACCAATCATGGGCATCTGTGAGCTTATGTATGTGGAAGAGGGTTGATAGCACTTTCCTCTGAGTGTGTTACACTGCACTGTGGCACAGCATGATCAGCAATTTGAAAAGACGTGAAGGTTGGTTTCATGTGCGTCAGAGGAAGCATGTGTTAGCCTTCACCCTCGCCACCTGGTAGCTGTCTTGTGATAGGTGAGAGCATGAGAGGTGGCTGGTGAGTGGGAATTGGCAGGTGGGGAGAAATATGGAAAAATATTCACTGCACATTTGCACATCCAGTGCCAACAGCATTTAAACAGAGCCTTTGAAAAGTTTTCATTAGGCAACACAAAGCACCCTCATGTCTCCACTGTTTGAATTCATTTCTTCATATTTTATTTTGATATGAATAAGAGCCTCTTGATATCAGAACACACCACGGCTTCTAGGAAGTGCAGTAAAAACCTCACA
Source organism: Pangasianodon gigas (assembly GCA_022758105.1). NCBI lineage: Eukaryota > Metazoa > Chordata > Actinopteri > Siluriformes > Pangasiidae > Pangasianodon > Pangasianodon gigas. The sequence continues at coordinate 6,551,067 of CM040462.1, read as the reverse complement.
TATTTGCTCTGGTCCATTATGAAGTGAGGAGCCCTACACAGGATGCTATGAAGGGTGACACGCCCTTGACAGCCATGGATAGGATCATTTCCCACTCAGGTGATGAAATGCATTCACGTCAGAGGGCGCTTAAAAAAGTGGCTTGTGTGTCAAATCCAAGCAAGAAACATTATATTTACTAATATTCAACTGTAACTGTAACTAAATGAATAAATTAACTGAAAGTAATCGAACAGGAAATAAGCTGTGATGTAGATTTGCCTCAGGTAAAAGCTCACAGCTTGTTCATTTATATTTGTTTGCCTCAATAAGTGAAGTGCAGCTGCTAAAACTGGAAAGCTGTGTGGGGAAGTTTTTGTTGCTTCGTTGATTTAATCATTATTAAATAAATCGTTATACTTACGCTTGTTTACTTAAGGTTCAGTGATTAGGTGACCAAAAAAAACTGGGAAAAAAAAAAGCTCTATAAAATGACTTTAAAGTGTGTTCCAAATGGCTGTTAACTTCAACCCCTGCAAGGATGGAGCCTTTGGAGGGTGTAGTCATGATCAATACAAAATGGTAGGCTGTCATTGTTTCCTCCTTCAGACTGCATGTGATGTAAGTTACGCAATTACTCTTTTTATATTACACACTAACTATGGGTTCACGTTATCTGATTGTATCTGTATAAAAGTACTAGATATGCATAAATAGGACTAGATAGGATCTTAGGAAATCTGGTCTCAAATCAATCTTAAAATCGTCTAAACAAAGGCAAGCTGGCAAATAGATAAAGACTAAAGAGACGTTAGCTACTGAATGAGAAGGACAGAAACCTCCATGTGATCATGTGATGTTTGCAAAAATGTTTACAACAGTTGATGCACTTAGTTAAATGGGACTTCGTTATTTAACACACCTGCTATCTCTCTATCTCCATTTCTCTCTCTCTCTCTCTTTCTCTCAATTATTGTTCTGCACCTCTAATCCTCTCAGCTGTCACTTTAGCTGTGTGGAACATTTTGCCAGTGTGTACAGCGCAGGCTCATGGATCCTTCAGGTACTGAGCTGGCACATCCGTGGGCCAAAATTCATTAAAGCAGTGTACCAGACATGCTGAACTATTTGCCCTCTGCAAGTGCTGGAATTGTCTGCAGACACTAGAGAGGGATGTACTGCACATGACAAGGTGTCTCGCCAATTAAAGACAAAGTAAGACACTCACTGTTACAGCACTAAAAGACACCTACTTTCCAGAAGAAATTCAACAGAATGAGGACATTGTGGCCAAATTTCACACCATTGTATAAAAATTAGATCATTGATTTCTTCAATTTGGACCTTCAATTGATTCAAAATTCAAGATTTGTGATTTTTATTTGTCACATACATAGTTATAACTTACTATAACTATAATTTGCAGTGAAATGAGAACATGGCCTACTCCTCTTTAGATTATGCATAAAAAAATGAATAAGAAATAAAAAATAACAAGAAATAAGGTAGAGAAATATGAAATATATATACAGGAATGTGCAAAAAAAGGATATACAAAATAAGCAGGGAATGTGCAAAAAATGGATGCACACAATATGCAATGTTGCGTGTAGTAACAATACAAAGTGCAAAGTGCAAAGTGCAGTGTGTGGAGTGTCAGTGGAGTGCGGAGAGACTGGAGAGTCTTTATGGAGTCCTAAGGGATCTGTATGGTGGACATGTCCGTGTTGAGGAGTCTGATGGCCTGAGGCAAGAAGCTCCTCCTGAGCCTCTCAGTTTTAGCCATCAGACAACGGAGGCACTTGACTGATTGCAGCAGGCTGAACGGACAGTTACCGGGGTGGGTGGAGTCCCTGATGATTTTAGCAGCTCTTGTACTGCATCTCCTGGAGTAGATGACATGCAGAGAGGGGAGAGGGGAGACCCGGAGATGCGCTCAGCTAAGCACACCACTCTCTGTAGGACTCTGTGGTCCTGAGCAGTTACTGTACCACACTGAGATGCACTGAGTCAGTAAACTTTCTATAGTCCCAGTATAGAATGTTTTCAGGATTGCTGGGGAAGCAAATTGGATTTGCTTCTCTCTGACTCAAGGCTTAACTTTGGCTGTGCATGCTCAAAAATGTGTATAGAAGATGTGGAAATGATGTTCTTAGGGACTGTGGACTTGACTAGTAGCTTAGGGATTTTGGATACGTGCCCTTGGTAGCAGCTTACGGACTTCAGACTTGACTTGAGCAGCTGCTTAGGGACTTTAGACTTGACTTCACGAGCAGCTTAGGGACTTTGGATACAACTTGAGTAACTGCTCAGATGCTTTAGAAATGTTTTAGCAGCATAGGCACTTTGGAATTGACTTGAGTGTAAATGTACAACTACTTGACTTTGACTTGAGAACAGCTAACTATATACTTTGATTTGCAAGTAAGACTTGACTATAATCCTAGTGTTGGATCAGGACTTCTTGAATAGCCTGCATAGTTTTAAGGTTTCCTACGTTCCAATCCACCTACCTAGCTAGCCCTTAATAATTAGCTGATGAGCTGGATCAGGTAAGTTGGGAATTAGGAAACAATAATACAGCACAGGGCTGCATTTCAGGAGCCAAGTGTTAGATGGTAGGCGGTTGTTTCATCTCAATTCAACAGACTTCAGAATCGTTGTTATTTTTAAAGTGAAGTGAAGAACAGAGCTTTCAGAGACAGCATTCTTGATGCTAAACTGCTGATTCAGATTTGTGGTTCGGCTCAGTTGATTGACAAGGCACATCCCTGCATGATTATCTGTGGACTCAGATCATCTGAAACCGTGGCAACCCAGCCAAATAAGATTATAGGATTTTTGCCTCCTGCTGTCACTTTGTTTTGGTGCGTTCCATTCCAAAGCTATTAGCAAAGCTAAACCAACTGAAAGGAAGTGAGAGTGTTGATGGGTCAGGGTAGCTATTTGCCTCGGATGTCCTCATTTTTGTATCACTGCTGCAAATTGCATAATTCATTAAAAAGTTAGAGAGGTTAGTGAATTTTACTATTCATATCAAATAAAAAAAAACTGCTCTTCTCATAATGTTCCTCAATTTTTTGTCATTAGCATGGGGCTGTGCAGAGCAACATACTACATCTCTGACCATTTATTGTTCTCTTTAAACTCATCACAGTCGCAAGACAGCTTGCAAAGTTTTGGGATCTGCAAGTCCAAAGTATCGATAGAAAGGTGAATACAGGTAAAGCAGCAGTTACCTTCAGTTGAATAATCACTTGATAATACATAATCAAATACAGTTACAGCACTGGTAAATTTTTTTAACAGTCAGCATCAGGCCACCATATCCTGCTACGCAATACAATATTAGTACATAGTAGTTGACCTTGAGAGTGTTGCATTACTTATTCCTTTACGCTATACTTTTTTCGGCTATGCTGAGCAAATCTTTCAATTACAAGACACAAAAGGATCTGCTATTGTGCAGAGAGTAGATTTATGGCTTGATAGTGAAACTTTCTTCCTAGAGGATTCTTTATAGAGGACTCTTTATAGAGGATTCAAAAAGTCTAAACAATTTTTTTGCAATATTTGGTTTTCCTCACATTCTGGGAAATACCTTTTTCAGAGGAAAACATGCATTTTTATTCATCCATTGTTCCTGTTGCCTGATAATTCAGAAAGCTCTGCTTCTTGCACTAGCATTCAGGTGTTGTTGCTTAGACAGCACATAACATGTAACCTTAGTATTATAAAGTTCTATCTGGGATAAGGATGAATGGGAGACAGAATGCTATAATACTAAGGTCAGGACATGTGTGCATGTGATTTGGGGGCGTGGCTTGTGAGAGAACACTGAATTGATGGGCTGTATTTGTGTTGGTTTTGAGCGTAATGGCGTTTTAACTCAAGAATATACTCTTATGCAGATAAAATGGGTATGTGATATAAAACCAAAATGAAATGCATAATGGTGCTTACATTCACATTCATTTTATTCTCTCTCTCTCTCTGTCTCGTCTCAGTCTTGACTGCACTCTGTAGCACTCTTAAGATTTCTATGTGTATATTCAGTTATTAAGTAGCTCCTATTGTAAACTACACTGCTGCTCCAGCCAAGGACATGGGACTGAGTGATTACAGCTGTCACCGGAAACAACACACACACAAACACACACACACACACACACACACACACACATCTCCACTGTGTGCGCCCCTCAGTTGTCTATTCAGTCAGTGTAGAAGGTGTGTACCAATAGCATAACGCCAACAACCTCCACTCACTTCCCACCACTGGCCTTGCACTCAATTACTGTATCCACTGAAGAGAGAAATATTTGTGAGAAAGAGTTTGCATATTCAAAAAGAAAACCTCATCACAGGCCCCTTCTTCTTCCTCTCATTTGGCAAATTAGAAAACTGTCTGTATAAGTATTGAAATTGCACATATTTTAGTTTAATTAACCCTCTCATGCTGAGAAATTCAGTGAGATTTAATGTACCATTAATATTCCAATCATTTACTTCAAAAAAAGGCTTAAATCAAGAACTCTTAAGACATGAGGTCTCAAATGTTTTTGGCCAGTGGCCATTTTTTAAAAGTTCAAATACCCCGTAACCACACCCCACATAATTCCTAGAGGGAATTAGTAGAAATGAGGCCTGCTCTTTCAAAAATAAATAAATAAATGAATAAAATAAAAAAAATTCACAGTATGTTCCTGAAAATAAGTGAACAATCAACAGAATTCTAGTTAACTTTCTTATTAAAAGATTAAAATTAATCTTAATACGTTAATATCAAAGACATAAAACAGCCATTTTTGCATTCATTTCTGTGCACTCGTTTAGTAAATGTAACATGTGAATGTCTGTAAATATTATAAACATGCATTAACACTGTATATGATCATATAAAGTTTGCAAATCCAATCAGGATTTCACTTCTCCGCTCTGTGGAGGTTAGAACTTTCCCGAAAATTGGATTTTAACTGACACCAGAACATGGGCTGCTACAGTCAGCTACAGATTGAAGATATCACCCAGGGGTTTATGGGTATCATGCAAAATAGTGCATATTTTGTAGTGTTCCTAGCTAGAAATTTAGAAGGATACGTTGCTGCTGTGGTCTGGTGTACAATGGGCTTAAGAGGATCTCCAAATGAGTTTTACTTATCAAGTTATCAAATATTCCATAAATTAAGTTCATGTGTGTAGAACTACATCATATCTCAGGTGTGAACCCACATGGGGTTGTGACCCCAAAGTGGAGAACCTATGTCTAAAGGGTTCTTTGGTTGTCCTTCTTGGAGAACTCCTAAACGATTCTATGTTCAACCCTACACTAGAATGTGTGCCTATCAGAAACGGTTCCAAGTAGATCTCTGTGAAATTTCCAAGAGCCTCTAAAAAAAAAAACCTACTCTTTAAGTGTATCTTTTTTGCCTGGGTTTTTGAGTGTATGAAATAGTGGAGAATAAAAATCCTCCCTCTCCCTCTCCCTCTCCCTCTCCCCCAGCATTTTATTTTAACTGAAAGAACCAGCCTATAGGAAGAGAAAGAAAAAATCAATGAAGAAAAATTGTTAGGCCAGCAGGAATGGTTTTTTTGTTTCCTGACAGCTCAGTGGTTTATAAACAGCAGCTCTTAAAAAGCAGCTGAGTTCGCTAACCTGATCTGAGTCACTTCTGTAGCCCAGTGCTGGGTCACTGCATAACAGAACACAATCTGGGTTAATTTAACCACGCACTGTGGGATTATGTGCAGAAACTTCCAGGTTGCTTTAATTATCGAAGAGCTCCTTAGTTCATTATGACCGGGTCATGGGTCATATTTCTTATTTCTGGGTTGTTCAGCCTGTTCATGGTTATTTTAAGAAGATAATGCAATGATTAAAAATAAATACTAAGCACAAGAAAAGTAGACAATCCAAAGAAAATGATGATGAAATGCATAAACTAGCAAAGAAAAAGGAAATAGATTTCTGTGAGAACTTATTCAGTGGGGCTCAAAAGTCTGAGAGTAGACTTCTATTTTGCATTCTTTTCTAATTTAATAGAACAATTTTCAGTACAAATTTTATTACTGACAACAACTTGAGTGAAAAGTAGAATCTTAGAAATATTTACATGAATTTTCATATTTTTTCAGAATTTCTTCGTATTTGGGATGTCCACTTTTTTTGCTTTAATGACAGTGTACTTGAGCTGGCATGGACTCCACAAGTTTGTGTAAAACCTGATGATCCATTTTAGATCAAATCCACTGGAGTGTCGTCTGATCACATGTTTCAATAGAAGAGATTAGAAAAGCTGACCTTCTGTATCTCACAAATTTGCTTAAATTCAATAGCGACCTAGAAATGGTACAACATCTTGAATACTGAATACTGTTGCATATTTCCATTTTCAAGATTCTAAAACTTTCTGTTTATTTCCAATTTTAAGGTTAAAAAAAAAATCCCAGATGTTCAGTGTGGTCTCAGACTTTTGGACCTCAGGACTTTTGGACCTCAGGAAATCCAAGAAAACATGCCCGTTGCCTCTTGATGTATAAGTTGTACATGGCTTTGTGTTCTATTCAGTGATGTTGCATCAGCCTAACTGATCTAAATACTGGGTTGTTTTCATTTTATATCAAAAGAATTTAACCATATTCTGGGTTCTTATGGCAACCAAGTCCTAATATTGTATTATAACTACAGCGCCATTGAATTCTCAAATCTGATTGGTTGGAAAGTATTGATGATTTTTTTTTTTTTTATAACTTTAACAGTAGTTCCAACTGTAATTCAAATCACAGGTTTGTATTAACATGTTATTGTTTTAATAGTAATACTGTATATAGTAACATTTATGGAAGGAGTCTCCAGTGTTGATGCTTTGTAATAGTCAGGAAGTTTTCCGCCAATGGAAAGTTTTCAGGAGTTTACACGTCATAGTTTCTCAGTAACATGACAAGTTGTGGTTTCTTATGCCTTACTAACTTCAAGAGAGAGAAAATTGAGAGGCTGGTGAGGGAATGAATGTTTATAGCTGCTATAAGTGATTACACTGACAGTCAACATTAAACGTAAGTGTAAATGGTGTGAAAGTATGATGTGTCATTCATTAATTAAAGAAAAATTGGTTCATTTCTGTGGTATAAGAGAAATAAAACCCTGTGGAAAAGTCTACACATTTACAGCAATAAAGAGTCAGACATTATTGCTCAGCTGCTCTTGTTGCACTGTAATGTCATGCATCGTAACAACACCCTGGATTTGCAAAAAACCCAAACAACTCCTTTGCTGCCTGGCAAATTACTAAACGCACATATGTATTGACAAAGCGCATTTATACTATAGACATGTTAACACAACATGCAGGAATGCATTTGGTTTGTTTGATATGAAACAAAGACACTAGCTGTAATGTTTTGGCCATGAGAACGAATGAAATAATGCGCTGCCACTTTAGCCCCCTCTCTCAACACTCCGAAAAAATTAGCATAAAAGCCTGGTAGGTTGTTTTGTCCTAACCTGGTGTAGGAGGAGTGTCGCATTTCCCCACTCTCACCGCTTTATTGTGCTCATTGTTTATAAAAGTTGTAAAAGTCTGTTTACTCTGATTTTATAGCAGTGCGTGTAATTAACGTCTGTCCTGTCTAAAAGACAAGAGCTGTGGATCAGCCTGCAACATGTGCATTACACTTATTCAAGCCCGAGGCAAGCTTTAATGAGCATTTACACGCTTTGTTTTACCATTTTGGATTTGCCTACAAAGTGAAGCTTAGTTATTGTATCTACTATTTTCCGGTTTTAAAGCATTTTTTTTCTACAGTACTGGTAGACCTCTCGTCTCTCATATATTGCATGCATTTAGTTTTTTCATTGAACCTCATCCATGAGTCATACACAGGGAAACATTAACAGACGCTCCTTTCATAAACCAAATACAAGCGACAAGCTCTAAAACAGTAATAATGATAAAGGGCGAAGACTAAACTACAGTATTTTGACTAGCGAATAAGAAGAATTGGGAGAATCCAGAGAAGGAGAAATCTAGTTAGAACTTTGCCAGGATTTAAATGTTGCACTAAGAAAATTTCAAGAAAATCCTGATGCTAATGTAGTATGCTTCCCATAGTACAAGCAAACTATTTTAGCTAGCTAGCTAGCTAGCTACTGAAGCATTTAGCAACCATAATACAGCTTAACAATTCCAGCAACTGCAAAAATTCAATTATATTATGATATGGTAAAGCGTTTGTTCTTTCATTTATTCATCTTTAGTAAGCGATTTTTCCTGGTCAGCATTACGGGGAATCAGGAGCCACTTCCAGGAATACTGGACATGAGGTAAGGATACACCCTGGATTGGAATGCCAATTCATCGCCATACACCATACACACACACACACACACACACACACACTCATTCAAACCTATTGGCAATTTAGAGTAGCCAATCCACTTATTTACACCATGTTTTTTTGGAGGTGGGAGGAAACCGGAAAACCCAGAGTTAACCAACAGGGAGAACACGTGAAACTCTACACAGACAGTAACCCAAGCTAAGGATTGAATCAGGGACACTTGAGATGTGAGGCAGCAACACTGCCCTGTGATGGTAAAGTGACATATTCAAATGATTGGCTCTGGTAAAATACCTTGGACCAATTTCTTCAACATCTGTCTGGGTTTAGTTCTCAATCTAAAGAGTTTGGTGTGCAAAAAAATGAATCAGGAAAAAAAAAAACTAATAATCACAGCCTTGCCAGAATATAATACTAAATGACATTTGAAGCTAAAGTTGCATATGTGTGTAAATCATACAGTACCCTGTATATATTGTGGCTCATACTATTTCAGAAATGGCAACAGTAATGACTATTACATACTCACAAGTTACAAATTCAGTGCAACCCAGTTTCACAGAAAAAAACAAACAAACATTTGCATGCAACTTATTTGCAGCACCTTCTATAATCTCGACTTTTTGCCACAAGCATATATCGTATCACTCGTATCACATATTTCGCCAGCGTATCACTCGAATGCTCTATATGTCCTGTTCTGCATCAGTGTATTTAGGCTGTAATTTTTTTAGGTCCTTGAGAATACTTTTGAAAATACCCACATTACCATACTTTATTGTCATGTGACTTACAAGCCTGATCTCGGTAAGTCTAATCATATGTTGTGATAAGCACAACTTTACGCATGAAGTGAGAAATATTTACTATGTGAAAAAAAGAAGAAGAAAAATTGTGACATTTATGACATATCTTATCATAATCTTATTCAAATAGCGTTGTGGTAGAGGTTAGCTTGGTTAAAATACGTTGGTGCGGAACGCTTCATACAGAGCATTTGAGTGAAAGCTTGATGCTTGTGGCACTATTATGCTATTCACCATATATAAACGTAAATATTGGTAAAAATAGTAAGCTGTGAAGTTATGAAAATAACATTCTTGCACTGTTCTGAAACTGTCTATCACCCAAATTTATGAAGGAACACTGTATGAATGTTCATGTTGAATGTTTATGTTGAATTTCTGTTGATTAATTTTCTATAACAAAGTTATAGAACTTTGCTTTTTCTATAAGCAAGTCTCACAGTAGTTCTGGCTGTAATTCAAATCCCAGGTTTATATTAATGCACTTGTTGTAATGTTATCGTTTCTGTAGTAACAGCTAGTACATATGGACTTGTATGGTGGATGTTCTACATCATCAAGTGTAAGAATAAATAGATTAAAATTTGTTGTTGTTTAACAAAGAAAAATATTTAATTGATATGATGAAGTTTTCTGTTTGGAGACATTTCTTTATCATTTATGGAAGGAGTCTCCAGTGTCAGTGCTTTAAACATTCAGAGCTAATGATGCAACTTTGTTTTCTGACCCGAAAGAGTCTTCAGGACAGAGGGCTTTGTGCATTGCGGTTTCTCAGTAACAGGACAAACTGAGATGTTTTTTTTTTTGTCTTATTAACTTCAAGAGAGTGAAATAAGAGAGGCTGGTGCGAGGGAACGACTGTTTATAGCTGCTCTAACGTAAGTGAGAACAGGAACTAACATGTTTCATGGATGTACATTAAAATTGAATTGAAAATTATGACACACTAAATGTATTGGAAAAAAATGTGTCAACCTGTTGCACGTAATATTTGTATTTTCTATCCACGGTGAATTGTTTTTCAGTGCATGAAAATTAATTACAGCAAAATATTGACAAATTTCTGTGGAATAAAGGAAATTCAAACACTTCAGGATATAGGGTTATTGAAAAATAATCAACTTCAGCATGGTAAGAGTAACTCCGCTTCCTCACACTACCCTATTACTGATTATTTTCCTACAATAGCACATCACTATGTGTTTTCTTCCTTTACACACTGTAAACCATTCTCAAAACACCCACAAAACGTCTTTAATAGATTGTTTTCCTGCAATAGATTCTACGAAAGAAAAGATCTTAGACTCCCAAACTACTGTACTTTCAAGGAATCAATTTTTTTTCCTGTCCAGATAGTAGTATATAGTATAGTAGTAAATAGTGTAGTATTTTGCTCACTATGGACTCTTTATTCCAGTGCTTATTAAATCTCCTAAAAGCAATCTGAAACGAAATTGAATTATATTTCATTCTTTAATTGAAATAATATGAAGTTGCATTTCATTATACAATTCTCTGGTGTACTTGGAAGCTCTTGAGTTATTAACAAATTTCGGCTGCACACTGGAGCTAGCAGAGCTACTAGAAAGAAGAAGTGTGTGTGTGTGTGTGTGTGTGTGTGTGTGTGTGTGTGAATACTATAACAGGGCCGGAGGTTAAGGACATCTCATAAATTCGAAGATGACTTGTTATTGATTGGGCAACCTGCTTTACTCCAGAGCTTTGAGGTGTTTGCTCGCTTGCAGTGGGGAATGTCCAACTGATGACTCATGAGATTTACAGCCTTGATTAAGAAGAGCAAGAAAGGGATTTTTTGTAATCGTCCAGCAAACTGTCTCAGTTTACACTGGATACTCAACATGACTAAAAAAAATACATCTTTTACAGACAATAAATAAAACCCAGAAGAGATAAACGACATAAACCTGTGTGTGTGCAAATCCAGAGTGCATGTGAGCTTTGTAGAGAGCAGCACGTGTAAACTGAGTGTGACTACCTGTGTGTGATACACTGTCTCTGTTTATCTGTGTGTGTGTGTGTGTGTGTGTGGTTGTTGTATGTAACCTCAGCTTGTGTAACAATGTCTGTCATAAAACATCCTTTACACATAATGTACGGAATTGAAATGAACATAACTAAATTGCAGCTTTTTCTATCTCTTCTGATTCTCCATCTAGTAATACAGAGGGAACACACACACACACACACACACACACACACATGCCATGTGAGTGATGTGTACACCTTGTTAGACTTTGTGTTGCCTTTATACTACCCACCCATAACTCTCTCCTTCTCACTGTCTCTCTAATGTGTGCGTGTGTGTGCGTGTGTGTGTGCGTGTGTGTGTGCGTGTGTGTGTGTGTCTCCCCCTGCCTACCCACCACTTCCGCCGTGGCACTCTGCTCCCAGTCTCTTTGTGTTCATCTTTCAGAGAAACAGATTCTCCAGCATTTTCCATTTCAAATCCACCCACAAGCCTGTGTGTTTGTGTTTGTGTGTGTGCATGTGTGTGTATGTGTGTGTGTGAGTGAGAGAGAGAGAGAGAGAGAGATCTGTTTGAATGTCACTGCTTTAGATGTATACACATTTCCTCATTCTCTTTATCTCATGATCCCATTTTTCACTAAATGTATGTATGTCTGGCTTAGTGAATATGTTTTCATAAGGATAGAAATTCTCTGAGCTAAACACACACACACACACACACACACACACACCGGGAGAGAGGGAGAGAGAGAGAGAGAGAGAGAGAGAGTAACTAGCTGGAGAATCAGCAGAAAAAGCTGCAGTGGCTGTTCGTCTATCTATCCATCCAACCATCTATAAAGTTCAAGGGGGGTGAATATTAATGCATAAGTATTCACCCCCTCCTTACACTTCCACATTAAATGTCATAAATCTATACAAAATATCCCATAATATTGAAGTGGGACAAAAAACTCAATATAGCTTGCAAAATTGCAAAAACATAAAAGTTGTAATTGCATAAGTATTCACCCCCCTTGCTCTGAAACCCCTAATTTAGTTCTGGTGCTAGCGAGAAGTGGTATTAAGTGTCTGCGTTAACAGTCCTTAATTGAGTCCTCACAGAGCGTTAGTTTGAAATAACACAAGTGTCACTGACTCCCGCTTCATGTTGCAGTTCCCATACCACCAAGAACCGTGTACTCGTGTTAGTTTTGGTTTTTGCTATAGTCCTGTCTCCGCCCCTGTCCTGTCATTAGTGTGTTATCTGATTGTGGTCACCTGTTTCGTGTTAGTTCTTGATTAGTTTGCTTATTTGTACCTCATTGTTTCAATATATTGTTGTAACATCTTATCAGGCTTTATGTCCATACTGTAAGTCAGAGCCTTATCTCCCTCGGTTTCTGAACCGTGTGTTGTAGTTTTATGTTACTTCTTCTGATTATGATTATTCTCAGTTTATCGTCGTCTACCCATGCTATGGACTACAATTATGATTATTGTAACCGCCCCAAATAAAGCACACTTGCACACTTGGGTCCTGCCTCTACACAATACATGTTACAAAATGTAAGACAAGATAAACTTAAGCATAAATGTATAAAAGCAAGTCTGTGAATAACAGCACAAAAAATACACAAATAATTTTTTGTGAAGATGTGAATTTTTGAATTCAAAATATTATTTTGATGCCAACTGCACTGCCCATCTAGCCTCACAATTAAAATGTGTAACATGAACTCTTTCTTCATAAGTTTTTTTTAATAATATTAATATTTTTCGCGCCAGCAGCATGCAAATCGTGTCTCAATTGCACATGCACAGAGTGGATGCACAGATTCAGTCTGACAGAGATGTGTCCATTAACGGTTTTCATTGTAATTGACCTATCTGATGTATTATAATTAACAGTTGATTAGGCTGCTTGTAAACGTAGCTTCTATCTCTCAAATTTCAGAGTCACATATTGGAGGCCCACTGAATGTATTTTCATAATTCAATCAGCGACCTCTGAAACTCCAGACTATGTGTCTGTCTCCCATAGCAACAGGCCACTCGGCTAGCTTATGAAAGTGCGTGTAATTTCTCTGGTCATTTTATGGCCATTCAGTTTAATTTAGTTTGAGTCTATTAAGATTGTGCTCTATCGATCTGCTTGCTCAGTGTGTTTGGACTCATTATGTGAGCTGTGTTGCTCAGCACTCCTTCTTCAAACCTACACGGCTTATTAACCTGATCAGTGTCCTGCAAACTGTAACACTTTAATACAATGACAACAAGTAAGCACTATATTACTATGTAACTAATGCTCTAATAATGACGGAGTAATACATGCACTAAAACTTAATGCATCAGGAAATAATAAAGCGTATACTTTAGCAGTCTCTGAGTAGCCATTAATAATGGTAATAATTAAGTATTAATATCTTGTTAACTCGTTCTTTTAATTTATGTCATGACTAATGCAGATATATAATATACTTATAGATTTACGTATACAGGGGGTTTATTACAAAACCCAAAACACTGTCCAAGATCAAGCTCAAAGGCAGGCAGTGGTCAAACAGAGATCCACAACGAAACCACACAACAGGGCAAATATAAAATAAATTCACGAACAAGGCAAAAGTCAACACAGAAATGGCATTAACAGTACTAAAGAATCAGAATCAGCTTTACTGTGCACAACTTACACAAACAGGAAAATGTTGGCAAGACTTCGCACTATCTGAATGTTTGACTGTGCTTTATATAGTCTGTAAACAGGAAGTGGTTAGTACTCAGGGGAGGGGGCCCTCTGTAGGCATGGAGGTGTAATGTCCCTGGTGGATGTGACAACAGAATTAATAAAGGGTTGTGTATAGAAGTGATTAGAACACTGTTTTATAAAATGTATATTTCATACCACACAAATTTAACCTATATTGTTTCATAATATATATTACTGGTTACACTTTATTTTAGGGAACACATATTAAGGGTTAATTAAGGTTCTGTTCTTTGTTCAGTAAAGCCCAAAATAGACACTTGTAAACAGTTTATTCACTGTGAATTAGACTAATCCGTAAACACTTTTATTGGTTCATAGTTGTGATCTGTTATGTGAAAATGACTAATAAATGCATTATTATTTGTGATAAAGTGCAATTAATGCTTGTTAAGACCTTGTCATGTAAAATACTGAGCATGAATTAATCATCTAGATTCATCTTCTTAGTGTAAGTTTTAGGTAGCATCAAGTGATCTACAATATATTACTTTAGGAGCTTATAAAATCTGAATAAGTCACTAATACTACAATATGTGTTCTATATTCTAAAGCAGGGATTTAGTTCTCACTAATTAGAAGCTAAAAAGTAGCAAACAACTTTTTAATAAGTCAATTTGTGCCCCATGTTTATGTCTTGTAGCAAAAAAAAGGTTGAATACCAATAGGCCAGTATACTGTATATTGCATCCATAAATTAATGTAAAAAAGCAATTGTCTTATCTTTGATGAAAAATAACACTTTAGAACATTAAATACACCATATTTGAATATTAGTTTACAGAATTAATTGTATTAGATATGAATACTAGAATATGAGACACATATTAGTACCTTAACTCATTATGTGAATTAACAGAATAAGTTATAAGCTTTGTTTTTCCTGATGTGATAATTGTATTAATTCATCATCATGAAAGCATTAGTTAAATATATTATATTGCTTATATATTAAATAATATATTGCTTATTTGTGGATATAATCAAACTATAAACTGCAGACATCACTTGGCACTACCTAAAAGCTAAAGGTCTAACATGGATTCTCGGGAGCGGTAAGTCCATGTAGCCATGTCCTGCATGTTTTTTGGGAAATGGGAGGAAACTGGAGAAGGAACTGCCAGAGGAACCCCTTATGGACATGAGGAGAACATTTTAAACTCAACACAGACAGTAACCTGAGCTCAGGGCCAAACCGGAGACCCTGGAGCTGTGATAATCAAAATGACTTTAATTTAATGTTTGACTTTTAATAATGAAAAATGAAATAAAAATAACAATGAAATGAAAAAAAAAGTCTGAGATGGAAAGTCATTTCTCATTTAATTAATGTTCTCACAATCTGCACAAACTATTACACTGCATTTACACGTTTTTGAAAATGTGAAAAAATAAGATAATGAATGTAATAAATTTGTGTATTTTATTTTTCCTTCCTGGATCTATTATGTACTGATTTACCAGTTGTGATGTGGACGCTCTTTTCTTTATACTCTGCACTTTTTCTTTCTTTTTATTAAAATAACAACAGTAGATATTTGGGATTGTGTTTGTACACATGAGCAGCAGACAGTAGTTCACAGGAACCTGTGACCTCTGACCCCTGGACTCCAACAGGACACTTAATGGACACATTGGTGTTTTCCAAAAAAAAAAACATAAAATAAAATAAAATAATGTTGTCTAGTTGTGGTTTAATTCTGCCTCTCTCTGTCTTTCTTTTTTGTTTTTCTCTATTCATAGAAAGCTTTTAATACACTTGTATAATGCATCTACTTTGCCCCTTTTTGCTTCTCTTTGCTGTTTCTATTTTAGATTTCCTGTGTTTGTCACAGGCCTAATGGCCCTCAGTAAGTCTGAAACGCAGGATGGAGGCTGTGTGTGGCCAGAATACAGCGTCAGAGATGAATTATAATGGAGAAACACACCAAAAATTCAGCTACTATGATGATTTTTTTCCACTAATGAGGTCATTTCCTGTTTTTTTCTAACGTTGCTTATGTGTCACAAAGAGTGTGTACGCATGCTTTTGTATGCGTCTTGTGTTTGTTTGTTTTTAGTGTACTTTATCGTGTGTTATTTTTGTCTTTGGCTGTATTTGTTCCACCTGAAATCAATATTTCACCAGAAAGAGTGGTGAGAAAGAGGCTGTGCCTGCCTCAGATCTGTCTAGGAAAACACAAAAGAGCTGGGATTAAAGAAAGAGGGTTCTTTATTTATTACAGTCCAATTTCTGTTGAAATATGATTTCGCAGGAAGAGATCAGTAAACACGTTTAATGCTATTTTCATTTTTCATGTCTTTAACTAATGTGTATATATATATATATATATATATATATATATATATATATATATATATATAAGGGATATATTATTGTCACTCAATATCTGTATCTGCTTAGCGCTAAAAATATTCATGGCTGTATTTGTGGCCTAAATTAGAAGTTTTTTTTTTTTTTTTTTTTTTAATGAACCCTATAACGGGATGGTGGCTTAGTGGTTAGCACGTTCGCTAAGCAGGATTGAGGGTTTAGGTACTCCGGTTTCCTCCCGCAGTCCAAAGTAGGCTGACTGGCATCTCTCAATTGTCAGTAGTGTGTGGGTGTGTGAATGTGTGTGAGATGGGTTGGCACCCTGTCCGGGGCGTCCCCCCACCTTGTGCCCCGAATCCCCTGGGATAAGCTCCAGGCTCCCTGCGACCCTGCGTAGGATGAACCCTATAACTACACCCCTGAAAAACGCCTAGAGGAGGAAACATCAGGACGGCCAGCATGTCATAAATAACTAAACTCTGCGAATGCATTGGTCTTTGAAAGTAAAACCCCTCCCACTCACGCAACGGTTTTTTGTTGTGTTGTGTTGGGAGGGATCCTATTCCCAATGCACACTTTTAGTCTATACTAGTAAGCAGGCTTTCTAAAAATAAAGCAGTAAATAAATAAAAATAGTCTACCCATTATAGTGCACCTTCTATTTTTTTTTTATCCAAGTAGAACATATTATCTGTTCAATCTGAATAATGTGTGTGAATGTGTTGCATCCCTGTATAACTAACTACCAGGTTAGTTTGTGATTATCAAACCAAATAACCAGCTTACTAAATGAAATGTATTATCCTTTCCTTTCATATTATTTGTTAAATTATTTTCCTGCCATTACTTGTATATACTTTACAGTAAACTTCACAGATTGATCATTTATGCTATCAATCCTCCTTTTTCAAGCTGGATATGAACGGATTTATTCGTAAGTCGTTAATATGAGCATTTACACAAGAAATTTGGTATTTTACTAGTATAGACGTGAGTCAAAATAACTTTCATGTCTACATCTGAGGAAGTCTTTTTGCCATTTACTTGTCATTTCAGCACTGTGAGCTTTGCCTTTTATGGAGTTTTGTGGGTGTCACTAAATGCAAATCAGCTGTGCTGTGCACGCGCCCGATAATTTACAGGTGATTGGCCTTCATCAACATACGCACATGAGTACGAAGAAAATCAGTGTTTCTGAAACTTTTGTAAATTTGGTGGAAATGTTTAGTTCAGTTTGGCTTACGCAAACATTTACACACAACTTTACTAAAAGGTTAATAAATGAGGCCCAATAAATCAATGATAATCTGTAATTAATACATCAGCCGTTGAGTCTTTATGTATTGCTAAATAATCAATTCATTCATTCATCTCCAGTAATCACTTTATCCTGGTCAGGATTGCAATGGATTTGGAGTATATTCTGGGATCACTAGGCCTGAGGTAGGAATACACCCTGGATGGGACTCCAGTCCATCACAGAGGATCACACACATACACGTTCACACCCAGGGGCACCTTAGAGCTATCATTTAACCAGCCGGCATGTTTTTAAGAGGTGGGAGGAAACCCGAGAACCCTGAGGAACCCACATGGACACTAAGCATTAAATGATCAATTAATTCATCCTATTTATCAATGAGTCTTTAAGTCTAATGTCAACCAGTAGCTTTATATTCAGAAATACTTTAAAAGGTGTGATTGTTATTCTGTATAAAAGGCTTTAATCAGTAATAAATGATTAACATGTCATCTATTAATGGTTTGTAAAACTGTTTTAAATGTTACATTGTAAAGTGTTTCCTGTTAATAGGGCTATTCCTATACATCATTTCCTGTGAGATGACATGTCATGTGCTTCCAATAAGGACCTTTTATTTATTTAATTGTTTGTTGTCCACAGTATTGGTGTGTTTTCTGGCACAGGAGAGAAAGTGATGCTCTCCGTCCTGTACAGAGAAAGACAAAAGTCATCTTCTGTTAGTCCTGCTGTGTGTGTGTGTGTGTGTGTTGTACCAGTAAAAGTGGGCGAGTGTCATTCCTGTGGGCGTGTTCCTGTTAGGGGTGAAAAGGTTGTAACTCTCTCTCTCTCTCTCTCTCTCTCTCAGTCACTCTCTTCACTCTCTCTTTACTCACTTTCTCAGCACTCAAACTCATTCTTTTTTGTGAATATCATTTTTATTGCAATTCTTTTTCACATCATTGAGCAAGTATACAATCAAGTTATGAGATAATTGTATGTGCATATGCAATACATAAATGAATAAGGGGGGGTGTTTAAATATGGTTATCTGTTGAAATCTAGAGTTTAATTCTAGAGTGGCTATTAATATGCATTTGTATTTTGTACTTATTGGATGTGTTTTTCAGAATTCAGCCTTGTGGCAGTTTAAGTGCGTTAAGTGCTTTTTCCATTTGTGTTGCATGTTGTGTGTTGTGGTAGAAGAGGAATAAAACAATTCAGGATGTGCTGTTTCAGGAAAATAATCAACAGCAGGGTGGTGTGATGTGGCCTGACATAAAATGGGGTTACTGTTACCACCCTGACGTTTATTATTTTCAATAACAATGTCCCAAAGTGCTTTAGTCCTCTTATACGACATTTTTTTTATTAATTGAAGGACAACACATCATAGTTTTTTTTATCAGTTTATAGTTACATGTTATATAGTTAATGTTGCAGAATATTAAACATTAAACAAGTCAGTTCCTAATATCACTTACGTTATAGCACCAACCTTTCTTTTTCTTATCACAGTCTGTCATGTTAGCAAGACTGTTACAAAGCACTGACACTGGAGACTCCTTCCATAAATGTTAAATAAACATCTCTTTACATAAAAGTTCACAATATCAACACATTTTGCTTTGTTAAATAACAATTTTTATTAGGATTAGATTATTTAGAGCGTCTATCATACAAATCCCTGTCAATGTATTTATTTAGAAAAAATACAGTGCAATTTTTTTTATATAATTCTATTTAGATTTCATATTTAAAGATTACATGTTTCTATATATTCATATTTAGCTTGCTTTAAATGTTTAGAATTCATCAAAAAAAATAATGAATATTTAAATATTTAAAAATTCAAAAAATGTAGTATTCTGCATATAAACATGAAATTAATTTTCATTTTTCAATAATATTGCTTGTATTTTTTTTTTTTTTTTTTTTTTTTTTTCAGTGTGTGAGTAACATTTCTTCCAGGACAGAGTGGAGGCAGTGAAACTCTGGGTTTAATGTGGGAATACACAATGGAGAGGATGTCAGCCTACCACAGGGCATCTCACGTATACACACACACACACACACACACACACACACCTGGGGGAAATTTAGAATAACCATTCCACCTATTGGCATGTTTTTGGGATGTGGGAGGAAACCAGAGTTTCTAATAAGAAGATTTCCAAACAGATTTTGCAAAAGCTGAACTACTCTGTGCGCCTCGTATGGCATTGCAGTGTGTGTGTGTGTGTGTGTGTGTGTGTGTGTGTCAAGTCAAGTGGAGTTTATTGTCATTTCAACCATATACAGCCAGTTAGTACATAATGAAACGAAACAACGTTCCGACAGGACCAAGGTGCTACATAAGACAAACACAAACATATGTGTGTGCATGTGTGTGTGTGTGTGTAATGAATATATGGCACTCTATAATGAAGTTCTCTACAATACATGTGTTTGTGCTGATCACCTCCAAAACACAGCTGACAGAGTGTACATGGCTGAATAATGTGGAATAAGGTCAATACGAAGTCGAGGGTGTTCAGTCTTTCTGCATACTTTATCAATACATGTTAATCAGTGTAGTAAGTACACACCCACACACACACATACACACACACTTTCACTCTGCAACACTATTTCACTCTCTCACACTCTCTGCTTTTTCTCTGTCTGCTGTAAATGTGTGTGTGTGTGTGGTTGAGAGGTTATGGACTGTGATTAGCACAGAGTCATGCTCTCACAACACGCCCTCGCTACACTTCACAAATACAGAGAGAGAGAGAGAGAGAGAGAGAGAGAGAGAGAAAAGCCATGATGACTGCTGTCATGTCTATCATGACTTCTCTGTTTAGAGTGCATACACCTGCTCTTTTATGCAGTTAATGTACACTCATACATCAGAATGGGGAAAAATGTGATGTGCCAGATGGGCTGGTTTGAGTATTTCAGAAATCTCCTGGGATTTTCATACACAAGAGTCTTTAGAGTTCACACAGTGTGGTGTGAAAAACAAAAAACATCCAGTAATTGGAATGTTCTGCTGTATAAAAACCTAGTTGATGAAAGAGGTCAGAGGAGAATGGGTTAGACTGGTTCAAGCTGGCAGTAACTCAATCACTCTTTACAACCACGGTGAGCAGAAAAGCATCTCAGAACACAAAAACATGTCGAAACTTGTGGTGGATGACCTACAACAGCCGAAGACCACATCAGGTCCCACTCCTGTCAGCCACCATGCAATGCCTGTGCGTGAACAATCGTCATCCATAATGTTACTGTAAAGTGTTATGTTTCTTTTGCTGTTGTGCCTTTTTTTAAATAATAGGTTGTTATTGACAGGGTGGTGTAGTGTGTTGCATTAGCGGGGTCGGAGCATGAACCACAGGAGATGGACTTTGAGTGCCAGGGGGTCATTTATTTTATGTGCAGGAAGGGAGAAGTGGAGAGTGAGGTGCAAAGAGGTGCTCTGGGCGTGGTGGTGCCAGTGTGCAGGCGTCCCTTGTCGGGATAGTTTACGGGACCCACCCTCTCAAAGACCAGGTGGTTGTAGGTCCTCACTGTTCTTGTTGCGCAGCCTCCATATGCTTCCTGATGATCGGTGCCACCCGGTCAATCTTTTCTTGCTTCTCTTCTTCGGAGCGGTACGGGGAGGGTTGCTCTTCCCAGGTCTCCTGCGTCACATCCAGCAGTCCTCGAGGTCGCCGTCTGAAAAGGAGCTCAAATGGGGTGAACCCGGTGGGGGCTTGAGGAGTCTCCCAGACAGAGAAGAGGACATACGGGAGGAGAAGGTCCCAGTTCCTCCCATCCTCGTCCACCACCCACCTCAGCACCTTCTTCAGGGTTTGATTAAAGCGCTCTAGCAGCCCATCGGTCTGGGGGTGGTAGACGGACATCCTCAGGTGATTTACTTGCAACAACCGACACAGATCTGCCAATAGTTTGGACATAAAGGGCATACCTTGGTCAGTGAGGATGTCCTTGGGGATTCCAGCCCGGCTGAAGAGGAGGAGGAAGAGGAGGAGCTCTCGGGTGATGTCCCGGATAGGAACATGACGGGACCCACGGGGCTCTGTGGTTAGAAGGCAGGCAGATCTGGGCACCGTCGGCAGCCTAGAGATTCGTCCTCCTCGTCTCCTGAAATACAAAGAGAAAGAGACGTTAGTGGCAGGCCAAAGCCCAAACTGATCTCCCTGGTCTTGGCCGCGAGCTCCTTTTATACTCTCCCATTGTCTCCAGGACAGTAGAGAGCCACCGCTGTCTTTATTGGCTGCCAGCCATGCCTGATTGCCCCGCCTCCGACAGCCATGTGCTCCCGTGCTCTCCATAACATGGGTGGTGCTGAAGTGGCGCTGTCCTTTCAGCACCATAGCGGCAGTAGTGTGAGGAGCGCTTGCTGATCTCCGTGCGCAGGCTGCCGGCCCGTCGTCACAATGGTTTTAAAAACAACTGCCTTTCTGCAGCATGACACAAACTGGCCATTTCACCACACCACCTTAGCATCCAGTGAAATTTCCATTCGGGAAAAGAAAAAGGAAGAATTTCACTTTTACCATCAGCAGCTCTGTAAAAAATAAACGTCTGCACACACTGTAGACTGGCTATTTTAGAAAAAAAAGACAACAATTAAGATGATGTTTAGTGACATTATGTTACATATAGTCAGTGTTGGGTGTAACACATTACTGTAATTACTGTAATACTGAAAAAAGTAAAGTAAGGGATTAGTCTTCATTTTTAAGTAATTTAATTACAGGTACTTATGATGTACTTGCATTACATACTGTTTAGACTTTCAACAATTCTGTATAAAACAATATTGAATTTAAAATCTAAATTTATCATCTAAAAATAAAATTTGTTTTCTAATTTTTAAATTCGTTAGCTGTAGGCGAGCACACGTGCGCACGAGTTCACACCAGGTGCCTGTGAAGTCGCTAAAGTTCAAGGCTGTCAGCAGAAACGAGTGGCTGTTTTGCTAAATGGAAATATTCCCATAACTTCATTTTTTTGACACATGTAGGCAAGAACATCACAGTAAAATGTAAGTTATATCCTGGGGAAAAAACACTATCAGCCTCTCTGTGAAGAAAACTTTTGAACAGAATGGAGATGTGTACATTTTTCTTATTTTGCCTAAATATTGTATTTTTTCATTTAGTACTGCCCTTCAGAGGCTACAGAAGATAGTTACATGTTTCCCAGAAGACAAAATAAGTTAAATTTACCCTGATCTTCAAATTCAAAAAGTTTTCACCCCCTGGCTCTTAATGCATGGTTTTTCCTTCTGGAGCATCAGTGTGCGTTTGAACCTTCTGTAATAGTTGCATACGAGTCCCTCAGTTGTCCTCAGTGTGAAAAGATGGATCTCAAAATCATACAGTCATTGTTGGAAAGGGTTCAAATACACAAAAAATGCTGGAAAACCAAAGAATTTGTGGGACCTGAAGGATTTTTCTGA
>CM040462.1:6488325-6528101 GCA_022758105.1 Pangasianodon gigas | reverse complement strand
CCAGCTGTGGATCATTCAGGTAACAACACAGTATTAAGAATCAAGGGTATGTAAACTTTTGAACGGGGTCATTTTTATAAATTCAACTATTCTTTTCTCTTGTGGACTATATGTAAACATCTTTTATGTGAAATATCTTATTCAGGTCAGCACTAAATAAACAATAACATGCATTTTGTATGATCCCTCTTATTTTGGTAAAATAATAAACATTTTGCAGATTCTGAAAGGGGGATGTAAACTTTTGAGCTCAACTGTATATGTAATGTGTAAACAAACCTTTAACAGCATGCTCCTTGCAGAGGTAAAATGTACTCATCCATCATATCCAACAAGTCATCTGAGAGGAAGGACTACTGCAGCCATACACACACACACACACACACACACACACACACATACACACGGCTGGAGGACAGTCAGTGTGTAATCCTCTCCGGCTGGTGGGACATTCGGCAAGGAACGACCTCAAAAAAAAAGTAGCTCTCAAGCCTGGAGTGTTCATCGAGTACCATTTTACTTCTCAATAGAAATCTTGTAGAGCTCAGTGAGTTGTGTGTGTGTGTGTGTGTTCATCCTATGCCTTTAGGCAGTATCACATTACACATTGCAGCAGCAGTTCAAGTGTTTAATTATTCACTTATGGAAATCACTATTTTGTTTGAAATGGGTTTGTTAGGAAGATTTTCAGTAATTAAAAAAAAAAAAATACACATATCTCTGACCTGACTCACTTTTTGTCATCTCATATCTCGCAATATGAGTTTGCTAGCTAGCCAGCTAGCATCAGCTAGCATCTGTGCTAGCATCATGCATTTGATTTAAGAAAATCAACTAATTCCAAATGATATCTTCTTTGTTGTAAGGCAGTTTTCTTACACAGTCACATGACAATGCTTGTTTGCTCTGTGTTTACAAGTGCATGACTAGATTCTCTCTCTCTCTCTCTCTCTCTCTCTCTCTCTCTCCCTCTGTCTCTCTCTGTGAAGTAAAATATACACATTGTGATCTAGTGGACCAAAACAGTAATGTTCAAAGTGAAAACTTTTACTGAAGGAGAGAATAGCATAAAAATTTCATTGAAAATAAAAGTAATGAATTGAACTAATGCTTGAATTCATTATTTATCATGACAGTTTTATTGCCCATGTCTAGCTGGAGAGATCTGTTACGTTTTAGAATGCCTCTTTGACAAATAAATCAATCAAACATGTCTCTGTAGTGAAAAAAATTCAGCTGTTCTTGATGTGACAGCTTTTTTATCTGTTCGGCATTTCGACTCCTCTGTCAGTGTTTTGCTGTGTCAGTTTGATGGATCAGTGTGTGGCAGCTGGGGCTGAAACAGAGCTTTTCACTGACATGCAGATCATCTGCTTCTGAATGAAGAAAAGAGACGAAAACAGAAACCTCCATCATTTTCATTCAGCTGTGAGTCAAAATGTAGAGTCACCCAACCTTTCGAATGAAAGCAGGTTCTTTTCATTCATTTATTTCATCATTGTTTTTTCATCATTTCTCATCCTTCTTAATAAGTCGTGATTTGTCCCGTCAATGCTGGGAGTGTTAGAGGGAACGCCTTGACTCATCCAGTTAAAATGTCAACAGAAATCATCCTGAATAAAATGTCATCCGAAAATCACTCTGCTATTTTGAGTCATTCAAGTCTTTAACTTATCACAAGCTGCAGTTTGTGATTATCTTAAGGTTATTACCATAAATAGTAGTTTACCCCTGAACTAAAAAAATGTGGTTTACATGGTTCATTTCTTTTGGACTGATGACTACATTTCCATTCATTAGTATTTGTGCTAAATTCAAATATTTCCATTTATACCACAGTGCTGTTGATTTCACAATTCTGATTAGTCAGAAGGTGTTGATTCATTTTCTATAACAACAGCTCTGACAATAATTCTGCAAGGCTGCAAGGTTTATATTAATACATTATCATATACATTATCATATCTATACCAACAGCAATCACACAGACTTGTATGATGAGTGGTCCACATAAAAAAAAAACAAAAAAAAAAAACATGTAACTGTTGGCACAATGTTTTCTTTAAGGAGATGTTATGTAGCATTTTTGGAAGGAGTCTCCAGTGTCAGTACTTTGTAGCAGTCAGAGATAAAACTGTAAATTTAAGTTTTCAGACACAAGAAAGTCTTCTGGATGAAGGACTTTGATTTTTTGCTAACATGACAAACTGAGTTTTTTTGCCCTAATAACTTCAAGAGAGAGAGAAAAATGCACAATTATATACAGTATATAACTTGAAGCAGTGAAGTGGAAACCTGGCCTACTCCTCTTTAGACTGTGCATTAAATACTAAATTAAAGTTAAAATTTAAAAATCAGAAATGAATAAGGACTAATAAGAAATAAGATAAGAAATAAGAAATATGAAATATATGTACAGGAATGTGCAAAAATGGATGTACAAAGTGTGCAGTATATTATGTGTAGTAACAATAGAAATTGCAAAGTGCGCTATGGTGCTGCTTCTGGGTTTTCTGTTTGTTTATATGGCCATGGGTGCTTTGTGTTGGTTCATGTCTTGTCATTGGATGTCTTCGTAATGTGTCAATTCCTCTCATCTGTTTTCAATTCTTCTTTTCATTAGTCTGTGTATTTAAGCCCTTGTGTTCATTCGTTCCGGTGCGAAGTCTCATCAATTGTAATTTTCGTTTCTGGGTCTTGTTTCTCGCTCTCTAGCTCATGTTCATAGTTTTCTGGTCCACGCTTGTGTACCTGGTTTATGATTATAGATTTTCCTCAGGTGATGATGGCTGCTGGTGCTTTGACCGTTGACCTTTGACCCGGACTTTGAGAACGCTTCCTGGTTTGCCCTAATTAATAAAGAGCACGCAGAGTTTAAGCGCTTGTGTCCTGCCTCTTCACCTCATCACATGTTACATATAGCTGCTCTAACATGAGTGATAACAGGAACTAAACATAACTATAAATGGATAAAATGTATGATGTATAATTTTTTTAATACGTCAAAATATTTTTTTTTAAAAAATACAGCAAATTATTGTGGTATAAGAGGAATAAAACACTTTGGGAGGTGCTATCATAGGAAAGTAATCAACTTTGGTAACTTCAATAGCTCCATTTCATCACATCACACCATCATTGATTATTTTCCTCTAACAGCACACCTATTATGTTTTATTCCTTATGTAAAAAAAAAGACGTTCTCATGAAAGTCCTAGCTCAGCTTGTGATCGCACGAAATAGTCCCTTTTGAACTGTCTGATTCACAGTCTGACATTAGAGGATGACATGTCAAATGGAAACTTTTAGCTACAGAAACTCTATCGTAGTAAAAGTAAATCAGAGCTTACGCCTGATGAGGAAAACAAACGTTTAAGTAAAATGTATTAGGTGTAATGCTAAGCTGATGTCCATTGTGAAAGGAAGGCTTGTTGTGTGGTGGCAAAAGTTTATCAGAGGCCAACTTTATGCAAATCCGGCCAAGAGTAGACTGGTGTCAAAACTGTCATAACTGATGACAAAACTGAGTGTGAAAGTTTATAATAATTACTATTACTAGCCATCTTTACAAACTATAGCAAGTACATAAAGCTCAACAGAACTGACCAAGTGGATGACTGATGCACATTATAATAAACAAAAGGCTCATCTGTGTACACAATATATCATGAGTCTTGATATACCATTAAATAAAATACAAATTAAAAATCAAATTGTGTACATCCCCAAAGACATTACATATAAGACACACAAAAGAAGGAGCTGTAGCGTGACCGAACACACCTTTATCAGCATGACACATTTGATAAGCTTTACTTGATTTCCATGCCAACAGACATTACAGCACCTCTAGACACTGAAATGTCTACCAGAAGCAAGCACAGAGATAATGAACAACATCTGCAAGCGGACACGTACAGATAGGCTGGGGTTACACTCGACGTGGCAAAATGCAATCACACGCTGAAAAGAAACATGACATATAATACAGAAGTGGGAAGGCTTTTCATTAAGGACATTGCTTACAAAAACGATCAGCAGTGGATGTCTCTTTTTTAGGAATTTGTGTCAGAAGTGAATATAATTCCCTGGTTCACTGATTTTCACTTTCATCACTGTGTTGTAGTCGTGCGACACTGAAATGCAATCAATAACAGCCATAAGCTGTACTCAGGGGTGTTGCTGTGATTGGAGAAAGGGGCTTGAATGTGTCAAAGATGGTGAAATCCATATATAAGTTTCTTTATTGATTGTTAAAGTATAATTATCGAGCTATATAGAATTACCAGTGTTAATACACTAAAATTATTAAGAGCTCACAGCAGGAACTAGGAATCATCTTGGAAATACCAATGCACCATTAATGCAAATGGTGTCTCAGGCTATTGAAACAATCTTATATATGTCCCTTGTCCTGTTGAAGATATAAATTGATAACAAGAAGCACCATTGTGTTGCTTTAAATCCTCCCCCCTGTCTTTATGCTGGTTCCGCACCACATACACGCCATGTTCATTTTTTGCACTTAACTATGATCAGTTATGAATCCAGTAGGAAAGATGTGTAGTTATGAAAATGGAATGTATATCCACTCATAATTTCTGACCCCAAACTTGAAAAAAAAACAAAGAAGACACCCCCCTTCAACTTGTAAGTCCTATTTGGAATGACAGGAAGGTCTCCTCAACCCAGAGTTCAGCATATGACGTCATGTCAACATGGCCGCTTGCACCGTCAACAGTAAATAACACATCACTTCACTGAATGAATCACTTCAATGAATTTATAATAGTAGAGCTATCAACAGACACATTAGTTGGTTAAATCTGTAACACTGACAATACAGTTCGCTGTTTTGAGAAAGTAAATACATCATAAACTCATGACCACTAAGCTTAGCCACCTAGCTTGTTTTTTTTCCCTACTTCGTAGCTCGAACAGATCAGGCATGAAATTATACAATTACGAGGTCAGACTTTCCTTTTCTGAGTTCAGTCGAATGCAGCATAAATCTGGCACCACTGAAGGGCTTTAAGGAGTTTAAACAGTTAAAATTTTGCTTATTTTTAGAAAGTGTGAGAAATGTGAGAAAGCAGTGATAAAACCCTGAACACACACCCGAAAAAAACCCTGACAAAAGAGCCAATTCATTTGAATGGGGAAGGATGTGGGATGCAAACAATGAGGGAAAAATGAAAGAAAAAATAAGAAACACTGTACTTTTGCTCTGCTATTTTCTTAATGTCACTTGTCGCTCATGGCTACAAAAAAAATCAAAGCAGGAAGCTGTTTCCTGAAGCAATTTGTTTCCTTTTAATTTTTGGTAAACAAAATAACATAAAGTCACCCAAGTTAAATTATATAAAATTAAAAAAATAAAAAAGTTCTGTGACTTCTGCTGCCATATATGAGTGTGTATTTTGACCAACACAAATTTGTGCACTTTGACACATATACACATAGATTAACTGATACAAACCAATACAGTTTATTTAAAATTTTGTTTTCCATTGTATATTTATGCATTTATTCATCTCATTGCCGATAATGGCATGAGTAAATATGTATATAATTCCGACTTAAGATGTCCCATTTCCGAGTTTAGCTGAATGCAGCACAAGTCTGGAACCACTGAAGGAGTTTAAGAGGTTTAACAAAAGGTGCTTTGTTTTATTTGTGTCATTGTATAGTATATAATAAGTTTTATTTATGTTTGAAATCCTAACCAGTGATTCATTCATAATCTAAAGCTAAGCGCTTTATCCTCATCAGGGTCATGTTGGATCCTGGGAACACTGCGTGCGAGGCGGGAATACATCCTGGATGTGACGTGAGTCCATCTCACGGCACACATTCACACCTAGAGACAACTTAGCATAGCCAATCTACCTACTGGCATGTTTTTGGGAGCTGAGACGAAATCAGAGAACATGGAGGAAACCCATACTGCTTTGGGGAGAACATTAGAGACTCCACACAGACAGCACCCAGAGCTCAGGATCAAACCGGGGACACTGGAGCTGTTAGGCGGAAACATTACCTGCTGAAACTCCATGACTTAACCCAGGACAGGGGCTGCAAATTAATTAGAAGCACTGTATACATTTTTTTTTTTTTTTTTGCATTTCATGTAACAATGTTTATCTGTATTGTCCCTGTTAAATAAAATAAATAAAACATGACTCATAAGTACTAACTTGCTGGTGTGAAGAAGTGCATGTGTGTGTGTGTGTGTGTGTGTGTGTGTGACATGTGCAGTAGGAGTGCTAGCACAGGTCTGGTTCCACATGTAAGCATGTGTAAGTATAGTGTGTTTTGAAGACCAGCATCTATTACAAGGACCTGTATGGCAGACAATCTCCATGATCTGTATCTAAAAATAAACAGATGTTTAAAAAGCATGTTGTTATTTAACAACAAGAAGAAAACATATAATTGTTACTGTAAGGAGACATTTATTTAACATTTGTGGAAGGAGTCTCCAGTGTCAGTAGTGGTTAGTAGGTTTTCCACTACAGGAAAGTCTTCAGGTCAAGTTCTGGTTTCTTCTGGTTCTGGATTTTTTTTAAGGAAAAAACAGAGAGGCTAGTGAAAGAATGACTGTTTATAGCTGTTATAACATAAGTGATAACATGAACTAACTTGTTTTATGGATGTTCCATGACATTAAATGTAACTCTAAGCAGTTAAAAAGTATGATGTGTCATTCTTTAATGAATAAAAAAGTTGTAAATGTTGTGGAATAAGAGGAATAAAACACATTAGGACTTTTGTTATTGGAAAATAATCCACTTCAGGGTGGTAATCACAAGACCTCGTTAACCTCCAACAGCACAGGCCATCATGTTTTATTCTGTACTTAACACAGAAAGTGTGTGAATGACTCATCCCCCCACAGAGTGCTAATGTATGTGCTTGACCTTACGGCACCTCTCCATGCATCCCTGCACAGCCATGAGTAACTATCATGCATGTGGACCGTGTGTACGTGAGTAAGAATGAGTGAAGAGTGGCTGAGACACACAGCTGTGCTTTCAAATGCCAGTCTTACAGAGCCAGATGGCAGTACAGAGAGTAATCTGTCCATTACCCAGCTCTCTGTCTCACACACACACACTGCAGTAGGACACCTAATCTCCCTCTCTGGTCCCCATACTCTCCATAATGAACCCTGTTCACACCGACTTTCTGAAAAGTTCCTCAGAACCGAATGCAAATATATCCAATTTTCAGTATAAACCATAATAAAAGTCATATTTTTATGAGTCACGGTCATAAATATTCATAAATATTAGTTGCTTTCTGCTTGCCGTGTCACCGTTCAAAAGGCCTGGTTCGACCAATTTTTGACATGATTTGCTTAATAATGTCACTTGAACTAAAAATACACATGCCTTTTCAACACCGAGAGGATCTTATTTCCAGGCAGGTGGATTTCAGATAGTCATATTCAGTTTCAATTTCCATTGCTGTGGTTGAATCAGCTGTGGCTATTAGTATTGTGTGCTTCCGCTCCATTATTAGATGTTCTCATATCTTGATGGATTTTAATTCAATTTTTACAAAACTGCAAACTTTTCACAAAACTTTTTCATTCCTATTTTTATGGCTATGCCAAGTATTGCACAGCAGCTGTAGGTGAGTGCTTGCTGGTCTGTGTGTTAAATCTGCTTTAGTGCCAATGTGTGTATGGATTGAGTTTAGGGTTTTGTTATTTGTTAAATCCCTACATGATATGACACCAAGCTATATCTCCAATGTCCCAATGTCTCCTACCTTCATGGGGTGAACATTACTTGAGTATTGTATTATATTTCTTGGTATATTTAAGTATTATTTTGGTGTATTTGTACTTTTTTTTAAAAACTGAATATAGTCTGGGGAAAAAGAAAGTACACCCTCAATCAGTTCTATGTTTTTAGTTATCAGGGCCTAAATAACAATTGTGTGGTAGTCACCGACTTCTATAAATAAACAAATAACCTCAGATGAAAACAAAAAAAAAAAAACAGATTTCAATGTGTAGTCATTTTTTTCCCAAAAAAGTAACCGAATTATTCAGAAACAAGGTGGGAAAAAATAAGTACACCCTTCCTTCTTCCACACTCATTAAGAGAGTAATTAGCAGCCAGATGTAATAGTTCACTGATGAAATGCACAAGATTAGTTAATCATCGAGAAGGGTGTCTACCTATATAATAGGAGAACTTTTGGCAGTTTGGTGTCCTGGGGCACTCAGGTTTGTGTCTTCATCATGCCGAGAAGAAAGGACATCAGCCATGAGAAGCAATTGTTGCTGCTCATCAATCTGGGAAGGGTTATAAGGCCATCTCCAAACAATTTGAAATTCACCATTCTACAGTGAGAAGGATTGTTTACAAATGAAGAGCCTTCAAGACAGTTGCCAGTCTTCCCAAGAGTGGGTGTCCCAGCAAATTCAGTCCAAGCTCAGACCATTTATTGCTCAGAGATACAAAGAAAACCCCCAAGAGCTACATCATGTGACCTACAGGCCTCTATAAGCACATTAAATATTTATGTTCATGATGGCACAATCAGAAAATGGACCTGGGAGACTTGCAGTCATTGAGACAATAATGAACTCCACTTTACACCAGAATTTTCTTGAGACCAATGTGAGGCCTTCTGTCTGGCAGCTTAAGCTGGGCCGAAATTGGGTCATGCAACAGGACATTGATCCCAAGCACACCAGCAAATCGACATCTGAATGGCTAAAGAAGAAAAAATCAAGGTGTTTGAATGGCCAAGTCAAAGTTCAGACCTCAACCCAGTTGAGATGCTGTGGTGGGATCTTAAGATAGCTGTGCATAAACGAATGTCCTAAACAAACAATTAACTGAGGCAATGTTATAAAGAAGAGTGGGCCAGAATTTCTCCAAAACAATGTGAGAGTATGATAAACTCCTACAGAAAACATTCACTTCAAGTTACTGTTGCTAAACGTGGTTCTAGATGTTATTGAATTATAGGATGTACTTATTTCTTCCCATTTGAATATTTCTGAATGGGGGGAAAAATGACTACATGTTGAAATCTGTTGTGTTTTTTTGTTGTCACCTGAAGTTATTTGTTTGTTTATAGAAGCTGGTGAGGACCACAAAATTGTTGAATGAATGAATGAAAATATAGAATTGAAAGGAGGGGTACTTTTTTCCCCCATGACTGTACTTGTAATCTTACTTAAATACATTTCCAAGAAAAAAAAGGACATATTGTACATTTCTATTTAGACTTTCAAGGTATATTCATTACAAACATCAAAGGTCTCTTCTTTCATCCATCCAATGACAGTACACTATACATAAATCGATTGGGCTCAGTTTAGCATCCAAAGAATCATGGCATTATTTGCAGAGACCTTCTCAAGCTACACAATGTAGTTAGTGCTATAGCTATCCATGTGTGTCTAAAGATAGATAACTCACCAGACTGCAGTTATCAGAATTCACTGAAAAAAAACTGAATATGTAGGCCATCAGATTTAAGAGAATATATTGCGTATAAATATTAAATTTTGGACCCAAGCCCTACCTCAGTAAAAAGTTTCAGTATTTTGGAGTAAACAAAGACTCGTATAAAATGAGGCGTCTCCTTTTGCCTCCCTAGAAGACATATACCCTAATCTAATTTGAAAAAAAACATGTTGAGGTACGTTTCACTAATTTGCTAACATTAACAGGGGTATATCTAACTAGGTTTTCTTTGCTAATGCTGGATTAGACTAGCATTGATCCAGTAGCTAATATAAACTGGTATGGCAGCAAGTCAAATTCTAGCTCATGGTAAATATTGGTGATTTATGAGATGTTTTACTTCTGATGAAGTCATTAGCAAACTACATAGCATTAATCATGCATATAAGCAACGAGACTGAATGAGGTTTTCAGGCAAAACTGCTACTTTACAACGAAAATCGTCTCCTAAAAGTTTTAGATAAGTAATAACAAACTTTTCACATATAAACAAGACAATTTCATCCGTTCAAATCATATACTTTTTAATATTAACATTTAAAAGTAACTTTTTTTTACTTTCACACCCCAGCCAGCACTACTTTCAGACATTTATGACATTTGATTCATTTTAAGTCACAATTTAATATTACGAAATGTAATGTTTCATATTTATAAGTAAGTCCACTTGTTGTAGCGGACATTTTTTCCTTGTTGGGAACAAAGAATCTGTCGTTTGCTCCCTGTAAAAAACAACTGTTTTGAGGAGCTTGGTGAAGTAGAAGCTCTAAAGTGCTACAGAACAAAACAAGACCAGAAACCAAAACGAAATCACATGGTGTTGTTTCCATGGTAACTGTCATGTGGAAGGTATGGCTTTTTTGGCATTTTTTTGGAGATGGAAGCCTTTTAGTTTGGGATCAGAGTTTAGAGTTCGGATGTAAAAGTTTTGTGTGTTTGTTCACACATTGTGTGCACTCCAGGTGTTTTTCTCTCTGTCCTTTTCCCTCATCTGTCCTGGTTTCAGAGAAAGGAGAGCAAGACAGATCTGTTCCTCCATTTGTCTCATCTCTGTTCATTAGCTAAAATCACAGGTCTTACTCTCTCTCTCCCCCTCTCTCTCTCTCTCTCAATTCAGTTCAGTTCAGATGAGCTTTATTGGCATGACAAATTGTTGCCAATGTTTTGCCAAAGCATTTAGATGGGCAAGGAATATTACCTGAACAAAGAACAAATGATAAGATGAACAAGTGAAGAAAAAACAAGACAAAAAATACAGTCTATGGGCTGTGAGTGGTGTGTGTTTGTGCGCGTGTTTGTGCGCGTGTTTGCGGGAGTCCGTGTGTCTGAGTTCGTGTGTGTGTATGTGTGAGAGAGTTCTTTTTGTGGCAGGCATCGATGTACCATGCCGCTAGTGAAAGTCTCTTTTTTCTCCAATCAAACGCTGAAGTTGTGTGTCATTCTCCAGCTTTTTGAAGTCAGGACAATTAATTTCAAATTTGGGATAGAATTGTTTTGGAATTTGGTCATAGTTAGGACAGGTGGTTAAGAACCTGCTTTCTCTGGGCAGATAGCTCTCTCACTCTCTCTCTCACTCTCTCTCTCTCTCTCTCTCTCTCTCATTGTATGCCATTTTGTCTTTGTCATCTGTCATCACTCTCTTCTCTTTCACTATCTTTGTCTATCTATCTGTATCTGTCTCTGTCTCTCTCTCACTTTCTCTCTTCTCTCTTGCTGTCTCCATCTCTCTGTCTGTCTCTCTTTGTCTGTCTTCTCTCTCTCGTCTTTCTCACTACCACTGTCTATTTCTCTGTGTCTGTCTGTCTCTCTTGCTCTCTATGTCTGTTTCTCTCTCTCTCTCTCTCTCTCTCTCTCTCTCTCTCTCTCTCTCTCTCTCACACACACACACACACACAGAGGCACACACACATACCTTACAGAAGTCACATGAACTTCACATGTGAATAATCATGTGACTCACATGTGAAACCTGCAGGTATTTTTACACACTTCATGTGCTTAACACATTTTGTCACAAGATTCGTTACTTTTTCACATGTAGTGCATGTGCATTCATTTTTCATGTGATTTTCTCACATGAATCATTCTTTTTGACATGTGAACACACATTGTTCACAGGATGTCACATGGGGTTACTGGAGCTCACGCACAATATCACAGCATCATGCTGAAATGCACTTTCATATGTTTTTCACATATTATTCACATATCACACTTGAAAAAAAAAAAGTATAAACATGTGAAATCTATGTGATGTTTCTGGATCCAGTCACCTGTAATGCTGTGGTCATTATTCACTGTAATGAATTTTATTCAGTTATTCAGAAACTAATTGGATAAGTGTGTAGTTACTAGTGTGAGGAATATAAATCTGGACCTAAGACCAGATCATGGGATTTTAAGCGGTATAATAAGCGAAAAAGAAAAGTTTCTGAATGTCTATAAAACCTTATAAATGTTTCCTAATGCAAAATCTGATTATGAAATGATTAAAATTATGCATTTTAAATTTCAGATAAAAAGTTCTAAAAGCCGAACAATACCAAGCTCAGCCAAAATTCTTTAATGCACTTAAAAAAAATCATTAAAAAAATATTTTTATTACAAATATCATATTAATTTTTGGAATTTGTAGGGTAATAAGGTGAAAGGAAAATGTTAAAAGACTTCTTGGTCTTCTGAAATATGAATATGAATATAAAACAGAAAGGTGATTTTGGGAGCTGTCATATTCCTTCCAGCTCTTATTTGCATACATTTAGGCTTGTATTAATTCATTTGGTCGACACTTTTATTTAAATTGACTTACAAGCGAGGAATAAGCCAGTCCAAGTACAGAGACGGACTGACTTTCCTGGTACAAAGCACTGCAGAACAAAGATCAGGATTAAATGCTCAAGGGAGCATCGATTATCTTCATATTTGGATTCTTTTAGAAAAATCAGCTGAGGGTTTAAGGTTTTGTTTAAGCATTATGCATGGCTCTCTGGCAGTTCTGGGATTTAAATTCAAAACCATCTGGCTATTAGCCCAGACACAGGTACACACACACACACACACACACAAACAAATGAAAAAGAAATAAAGCATAGAGTCTATCATCAAATCAGAAACAATAAATAAAGAAACTAAATGTACAACTTATATTTGGTAATCAAAACACACACACACAGTGTAATTTACATTATTATTATTATTATTATTATTATTATTATTATTATTATTACTATTAACTAATTCTCTATACATTGTTTAGTTGAGAACATTTTGTGAACATTTTTCTTCTTAGAATATTTTCCATACTATTTATAGACCATTTACAATTTTTTGTCATAACATTAACACTAACATTTCCATAATGTTTTTCTCATCTAACTAAGAATGTTCTACAAGTTAAGTTTCTTATCATTTTTCTGGTTCGTGAAAAATACTGAATGTCACTCTCTTTTATCAGGACATGGCTTCCAAAAGCATATGTTTTAGTGTGAAATCTGAGGTGAACTGGAGTTTCCTTTGCTTTAGGTAAGACCAGACATCCAGGAGTGTAACAGTTTCCTTCCCAGTCCAACATGTTAAGCTCAAATTAAAACGTTCTAAAGTGAATATGTAAATGTATTTGCCTCTGTGAATTAAGATATGCACGACTGCACAACAGAAATAATCTCACCCACATGAAGACCAACAATCTATTAAAGGGAATTTATAACTCCTCGTCTGTCAGACGTGTAATTTTGCTGTATTGAGACCAGGCGGAGGTGGGACTTGGGGAAGGCATGAGGTTGAATGGGCGGATGAGTCGGTGGTTATTTCTGACGCAGGCTGGCTGGATAGAGGAATCACTGAAACTGTGAGAATGAGAATGATACAAAGATTGAATGACAAATCACAAGCGGGTGATTATTTATGATCAGTGACGACAAGCGGTGCATCCTGAAGTTGCCCCTGCAACACTGATGACACCAAGATATAAATATATATGGAGGTGGAAGAAGCTGCGGCTTAATAGGGAAGGTGACGTTGCCAGCATTGGGATTATCTATTACAGTTTCATTCAAATCCAATTTACAGAGTGGAGAATAAATCTGGACACAAATAAACACAGCAAGCGTGATTCTAGCACTGATGTTTTATTTCACCAAAAATGGACTTACATCTGCAATGTGTTATTTTAAGGTGGTGATGAGTGACCTCAGTCCCTGGAGTTGATCCTGGTAAAAACAAGATGATATAAATGGTTTCATGATTTACTGTTTTTAATATCTGGATGAAGCAAGACAGGATTCTCAAACATTTTGCAGCCAGGAAAACCTTGCACTGGAAGAAAAAAAACACTCAAATATCACACATTGAATGCTAGGCAAGTACTATGTGTTATCATATTTAGTCATTAGATCCATGAGATATTTTTATTCCAGAATGTTCCATTCACAAACCCTAGCCTGTTGGATTACTTAAAAAGATTCAACAATTTTTGTTTCATTTATCAAATATAATGAGCACCTTTTTGGGCATGGTGGCTTAGTGGTTAGCACTGTTGCTTTGCACTTAAGGGGTTGGGGGTTTGAATCCCATCTCCGACCTGTGTGTGCAGAGTTTTCCTGTTCCCCCTGTGTTTCGGGGATTTCCTCCAGGTACTCCAGTTTCCACCCCCAGTCCAAAGGCATGTGCTGTAGGTTGATTGGCTCTTCAGTAGTGTTTGAATGGATGTGTGTGCAGTTGTGCCCTGTGATGGGTTGGCACCCTGTCCAGGGTGTCCTCTGCCTTGTGCCCCAAGTCCCCTGGAGTAGCAGGATGGATGGATGGATGGATGAGCACCTTTCTCATTAGTTTTAATAAAATTGCACGTTATTTAGCTGACATTTTTGTTTGTATTTAAGATAATGAACTTTGAGCGAATGGACCCCACTGACCCACATAATAGACCCCACCATAGAATTAAGCTACAAATGGTCAGGGTGACATCCGGGGTTAGAGATTGTAGCTTTTTTCACAACTTGGCATGTATAAAGCCCAAACACATCATCATAGTTGCTTGGTCAAGTCCTACCAAGCAACTGTGATGTATGAGATGGGGTTAGAATGATAGTAATTGTATAGAAATAAATTTTATTTGTCTAGTGCACTTCTGACATTAAAGGTCACTTCACAAATAAACGCAAAGAGACAAATACAAAAAGGTCACTAGAATTTTTCAGAAGCTGTAGCCTTGAACACAGCAGCAACTTTTTGGAGATGCATGAAGCACCACATAAAGTGAACACAGGTGGCTATGAGGTGGCATTGACAAAGGAGAACATTGGCACTAATCAGTGCAAACAGAGAGCTGATTAACCAGAGCAAAGCAAGCCATCTCAGCATCAACAACAGCGGTGCAGTGTGAAAAACAGATGATCTAAAACACAAAGCACAAAATAGAGCAGTGGGGCAAGGGGTGGAAAGGGGAGACATCATTGGGGCCAGGTGAGACAGGATAGGGCAAGGTGAGACAGGGTGGAATTGAGTGTGGCAAGGTGAGACATGGTGGGGCAGGGCTGGGCTAGGTGAGACAAGATGGGGCAAGGTGAGACAGGGTGGGACAGGGTGGGACAGGGTGGGGTTAGGTGAGACAGGATAAGGCAAAGTGAGACAGGGTGGGGCAGGGTGGTGCAAAGTGAGACAGGGTGAGACAAGGTGAGATAGGGTGGGACAAGGTGAGATAGGGTGGGACAAAGTGAGACAAGGTGGGGCACTATATAAATAGTTATTTCTACTCAAAAACATCTGGCAACCTACATCTGGTGAGCTATACACAGATAATTTGCATAATATGTATTTGGCATCCAGAAAATAGACTTAAGCAGCTGCGTAACGTGGCTCTGAATATGTGTAACTTTCCCTGCATAAATATTGATATAACTTCTGGACTTAAGTCACCAACTGAATGTAGCCCTGAGTGCATAAGCAATACATCTAAAAAAAAAAAAAAAGTTTGGAAAAACAAAGAAATAATACAAGGACAATCAATGCAAAAGTAGATGCAGAGAAATTTCAACCCAGCTTGCTTTAAGAGGTCAATGTTTAGGCCTACGTGGAAGAAATGGCTACACACATCTGTTTGGACTGCACAGGAAACTTACCACATTACAAGCATGTATAGATCTCTAAGAAGGAGTTTAGAAGCATTTAGGATAAGATGAGCTAAGAGCCATGGTTAAGTACTAGAAGGCACGTGCAAAGTCACATTCATATCAAGAAATGGGTGATATCCTGTAGTAGGCCATGGTAAAACTGATCAATAGGCTGCTTTAGATGCTATTGAGCTACCATGATGGTAACGCTTATGCGTTATTTACTTTTAACTTCAAATTGTTGTTAAACTCTAGCTCTACTACTGCTACTACAACACACACACACAAACACATATAACACAGTTACAGGAAATGTCTGCTCTGCCCAACAACTTGCCCACTCCTCTGTGTATCAATCACACACACTCTTGGTGCTAATTAACTGTGGGGGCTTCAACACTCTCTGATCTGATAATCCACAGAGCAAATGGATAAGACAAGAGGGGGAGTGAGAAGGCCATGACAGTAATGAATATGGTGTTAGGAATATATTAGACAAGGTAGAGCTATCTGTCACCCCTTCTTTTTCACTATCACACAAAAAGGAGAGGTCAGAACAAAGAAAGGGTCCATATCAGATTGACCCAGAGAACTAAGGCCAGTGTGGGCACCACAGCCCGTAGGTTTGCCATTTCACCTACTCATGACATAATAGAGCAAGCAGACAGACAGGCGATGTCTATTGTGTGTGTGTGTGTGGGTTTGTATCATCGCTGCTTCTCAGACATTGTCTCACCTGAGATGTTTACCATATGAAAAGCCTCATCCTTGTTCAGCCTCTACACCTAATGACAATATATTTTAATGAGACCCAAAAGCACCAGGTTTTGGATTGTGTCCTGGTCCTCCACACCCACTTGGCATGGCCCCTTTAAACATACACGATAAAAGGTGTCCTGTTTTTTTTAATGAGTTGGAGAATCTTTATATCGGTGTTTTAATTGATAAGGGAATGTTGTATACTTAAAAAAAACTAAAAAAAAAAAACCACCCACTAAAAATATGTTCTGAATGTACTGTGATTCAGACTTCCAATTGTGAGCTCACAATACTCCAATTATTTTCTTGGTTTGTGTACTTGTGGACTTTCAAATTAGAGATTTGAGCCTTCATGTGTCAAACATCAATTATATTATGTAAGTAACTGGCAAAAGATAATGCAAGAAAAGCTGTCATGCTATAACCAGTAATTAGTGTTCATTCAAGAGAAGCTCTATTGATCGCCCACAGACCTTTGCACCGTCAAGTCATTTAGCAGATAATGGAGAACGCTATACTTTACTTTTTCAGAGCTGTGGAAGAGTAGTGGAAGTGTGAACTGTGTGTGCACTTTGACCTATCCTCCAGCTGTAGAGGAGACTGTAGAGGTAGACACAAGCAAAGTAGACACCACTCAAAACCAGAAAATGAGTGGTGCAACAGAAGAGCATTTATACTATTGTCAATTCCAGACTATGCCACAGCCATCCATAGTTGGGAGCCAAGAGACCAAAATTGGCTTATGCCAATGCGTATGCTCTGTCGGTCATAACGACACTATCTGTGAGCTCATGTATGTGGAAGAGGGCAGATAGCTCTTCCCTCTGAGTCTGTTAAGCTGCCCTGTGCTGCAGCAGTTTGAAAGGTTGGCTAGCTTCATGTGTCATAGAGGAAGTAGGATGATACAAATTTGCAATGAGAAAAAAAAAAACATAGCCAAACTAGTAAATGGTAAACAGCAAACAGGTGAACACAGTGGATAACAGACCAATGACAAGACAAGGGCGGAGATACGACTAAATCCAAGACATAGGCACATGCCAAAACAAACAAAAGCACATAGAGGACAAAGAACAAGTAGAAGCAGTGCTTACTGTGCTAGGAACCACATTACACTACTTAATTTTACAAATTTGTGACAAACTCTTTATCGAATGGTCATAAGGTTTAATATGGACACCTTAATTCTTAGGATGGCATGGTACTGAATCAGGTAGCGTTGCCACCCCACAGCTCCAGGGTCCCCTGTTCACTCCTGAGCTCAGATTACTGTCTGTGTGGAGTTTTGCATGTTCTGCATGGGTTTCCTCAGGTTCAGGCATAGATGAGCTAAACTTAAGCTAAAAGTACATAATTGGCTTTATGAAACCAGCACTTAGATCATAAAATAGAAGAGCCCTGGAACAGAATTGTGTAGGAGACCATGCTTTACTTTGGAGAATATTTGGATGTATTCCAATGTTATACTTTTTAATTACATAGAGATTAGTCAATGCGTATGCGCCAATGGAACATATAAATGCTAGAAATGGTCTATTCTGGGGGGTAGACTTTAAATGTTGAAGCCTGTGAAGTTCAGTTAATTCTGATTACTTGCCAGAAACATGTGAAACAGTCTGAAATAGGTCTATTACGCAGATCTTGTTACTGTCTTTTTTTATTATTTTGTTAATGAAAACTGCTTTCCAGCATGTTCTTTTGTTTTAATCAATGGCCACTGATTAGGCAGGGCATGCTGCACAACCTATCTGATCCGTGCAGGGTAATTATTCTAATCACAATTCTACAGACAGGAACTAACCATAGTCAGTAAATTCAGGCCTGCTTTTCTCTGTGCACTGCAACTGTGAGAAATTTTCCGATTGCTGTGTGACTGCTCGTTCTGTCATATGCTTGCTATAATAATAACTGCAACCTGTTTCACTTAGCTTTTCAACACAGTTGCAAATTTGTTCCAGTGATTTTAAGCCTTGTTGTTTTCTGTGCTTGCTTACCTTGCATGCCTTGTTTGAGTTTTAGCTTGTCTATCCTGCTCTGCTTTCTCATTTTGGATTACTCTTCACCTTTAAACCTTAAAAGACATCTTTATAATTAACATGTGGTCTTCAATGGCATCCAAATTTTATTTTGTAATGAAATTCTGAATTCACTTTTTTAGTTTAAACTTCTTTCATCAACATGTTGGCGTATTTTCATTTTGGTTAATGGTTTCGCACATTACCCACAATGCCATTTAACTACCTGTTGATAGTCACGCCAGTGGTGTTTTAGTTCTTTAGTCTGTCCAGCTCTCTCACCTCCTCATCTGTACACTCTGCTGAAACAGATCAGCTTCCCAAGCCTCCATTTTTCATGCTAATAGTACAATCAACACATTTGTGCTCGTCATCTCATAGAACTAGCTATAACTGAATTGCATTTAGGGATTTCTGAGTCAGAAGAACTTGCTCTTGAAATTTGACCATTATCACTTGAGAGATTGAGATTGTTGGAAATGTTCTCCCATAAAAATCCATACTAGCAATGGAGCACAAGCAATAAAAATATCTCCCTGTGATGTCAGTGCAGAAGCCACATTAGCACCAAAGTCTCTAAACACAATGTCTTTCAGAGTGGAGGTTTCCTATATGACATGTGTCTATAAATGCTGCATTGCCATTGCTACACATTTGAATACATTTCCATTGGGCAGACACATTAACCAAAAAGAACCAACAACTGAGACAGGCTACAATCCTTAAGGCAAAATGTTGAGTGGTTGAGAGTGAAAAGCCTTCATTGAGGACATAATAGTGGCTGTCAGTACTAGGAATTTGGAAGTCAAACTTCCAACTACCAGCTCAGAACTTTAAGCACTCAGCTACCCCTGCCAAAACAATAAAGCGGTGAAAAAAAGTGTCTTTCACCTCCGAGCGGCATGTGAATACATACGTAACCATAGAAACAATGAAAAAGACATCGGAACATTTGAACGGTGGGTTAGAAAGTAAAATTAAAAATGTATTTTTAAAATCCGCAATAAATGTGACCTTTAGACACAGAGTGTGTTATATCAGTGTAGCCTGAGGTTACTGAACACCAGGCAAGGAAGTAATCAGAAATGAACCATGCTATTCCTTCTGTTGATTTTTCACACTCGCAGCAGTAAGTTAGCAGTGGAAGTCACGCCCTTTAGTTGTGGCAGTTCCACACACAGCAGGTGCTGCCAGGCTGGACGCTGAGTCTTTTTATAAGAAGAGAAGGAAATGAAAGACTTACATAAAGTAGAAGTTCTATGGGCGAGTAATAGCTGGTACTTAACAAGACATCTCTTTAATTAGCTCTTTAATTTCACAGCAAAGTCTGACAAGTTATTTTGTGGTAAAATTAAGTGTGTGCTTCATTCTGCCACCATCCATCCATCCATGCATCCGTCCATCTATCCATATATCCATCCATCCATCCATCCATCCGTCCATCTATCCATATATCCATCCATCCATCCATCCATCCAATTAGCACTTCAAACATTTTCATCAATAGATATTGTCACAAAGCAGCTTTACAGAAATCCAGATGTAGATTTAGATCCCTAATGAGCAAGTCAGGGGTAAGAGGGACAAGAAAAAGACTAGGAACGAGGAAGAAACCTCGAGAAGAACCTGGCTCAAACAGGATCTCATCTTCTTCTGGGTGATATTCCTGCCTGTATGTCTTTTTCCAGAGTAGTCTTACTGCAGAGGAAAACACTCTGGTGGTGAAGTGGTTTCTGTGGAAGATGATACCCTAATCTAAAAAAAAAAAACACCTAGCACAGATCTGTTGCAATATTTTCTCTAATTATTTAAAAAAGAAATCTGTGTTCATAAAGTTCTGTATGCTTTTGCACAGACCCTTAAGAGTACTGCAAAGATGAACCAGTAGAACAGTGCGCAAACACACACACACACACAGAGAGAGAGAGGGAGAAGCACTCCATGGAGCAAAGCACAGGACTAGAGGCTTCAAAGCTGCTCTCATCTCTCCCACTCCTCCACTCCTGCCTGAGGGCCCATTGTCACTGAGCTGCCATCCATTCACATGCAAACACACCTGATTAACTAGCCAAGAATCTCTCGGTCTGCAATCGCCTGCTGACGTCTGCAGGCAAGGACCTGTATATACATACACACACCCCCGCACCCCCCACCATCCCATTCCAAACCTTTCCACATTTTCTAGTTTGTTTAGTTAAACAAAAAGCAGAAATCTGTTGGTTGCATAAGCATTTAATACCACCTTTTCAACCGCTCTTTCAACTGCAGCTCTTCTAGGATATATCTCTATCAGCTTTACACATTTGGATCCTGATATGTTTGCCATTCTTCTTGGCAAAATTGCTCAACCTCTGTCGAGATTGAATGGATACTGTTGGTGAACAGCAATTTTCAAGTCTTGCAACAAATTCCAAGTCAGACTGCAGTCTGGACTTTGACTTATCTCGGAAGTGGGAAGTCAGAGCTCGGAATTACATCATTATCAACCTTGAGGCGCAAAGTGGGGAAAAAACAGAGACACATGTTCATCTTTTGTTAGGAATAAGCTAGCCAGCTAACTGTGATGAGTGATGTATAGTTACCTTCTCAGAACAGCAAACTGTTTAGTCAGTGTTATAGATTTAATAAGCGAATATGTCTGTAGGTTGATTAAAGTACAAGTAAACACTTGTCTATATAGTGTAAATCATTTAAAGGTAAGAAGTGCTACTTTGTTTACTGCCGATGCTGTGAGCAGCCATGTTGATTTGACGTCGCTTGCTGAACTTGGAGTTGAGAAGACCATCCCAAGTTTTCAAGTAGGACATTTCTTTTCATTTGTCCTAGTCAGAGGTCTGAAGGTTTTACCCAAATGCAGCATAACATATTCAGGTTCTTGGTTTTGAACCTATCCAGTGTAGCTTTGAAAAAAGGCTCCATTTTAGTTATGTTTTAATGGGTGAATATCATATTTCAAAAATTCCAAATATCCCCAAATCCCCTAGAGTTCTAACAATGTGCCTTCTTTCTCCCTCTCAACACAGACAATTTTTATGATGTGTGTGTATATGGCAGACAGGTACTGAAGGCCATTCTCACTTCAGCAGCAGATTCCTCAGTGTGAGGATAATGATGCTTTTGGATGATCGAGCAGGTGCAGAGGGTGCACAACGATACAGCAGACAGACACAAGAGCTCTTTTGCTCTACAGAGAGACGCTGAGGTCCACCCAGGGCACAGGAGATGACTGACAAGACACACTAATAAGTTCATGAAGGGGTGAGAGAGACTGAAAGCGAGGGGGCAGAGCCAGTAAGGCTAAGAGATGGATGCACAGTGTGTTCTATCCGTAATATGAGAAAAGTGCTTCTGGGAAGGAAAGAGCAAAATTACCTTTACAATTCAGTGTGCGTTTCATTTATATTCATTCATCTGGCACAAAAAGAGGCAGAATCCAATCCATGCACACATCTGGACAGTTTAGAGATGAAGGTTTTGAGCTCAGCGGAGGTCCAGGGATTCAAAATCTAGTCATCATCAGAACAGATCTCACAGGGGGGCAAAGACTGCAGCTTTAATAATGAATATTGATTGAATATTGAATATTGAGAAACTGTATTGAAGTTTCTGGAAA
This sequence comes from Pangasianodon gigas, assembly GCA_022758105.1. Classification (NCBI taxonomy): domain Eukaryota; kingdom Metazoa; phylum Chordata; class Actinopteri; order Siluriformes; family Pangasiidae; genus Pangasianodon; species Pangasianodon gigas. The sequence goes on along the minus strand of CM040462.1, from coordinate 6,506,113 downwards.
TCCAACACACACACACATCTGACACACTGGCTGTAAAATTTGACCGTTGTCACTATCACCATCTCTCCACCAACCATGTTATCCCAATCAACACATCATGGAGTTGTTAGCTGTTCTACTTCATGTACTTCAGTGAAGAAGGCATTAGACAGCAGGGGCCCTGAAGAACCACCATGGAACCCTTTCCTTTTGCCCATTTTGCAAACCACAGTTAATGTCTGAGCAATGATGTGGAAGCAAATGTTTATCAGTCTGGGAAAACCCTTTGACATTTTCTACTAGGCATATATACCATTCTGAATGTTACACCTTTAACCGAACTGAAAACTGAAAACTGTTTCTTCTATCAGAAGTAAAGTTTTAGTATTTTAAGGTTCTCCTTACCCTCAAAAGTGAAAATGGAGAAAACAGCAGTTAAAGATTTCATTCCAATTCCAATGAAAGATGCCCAGCTTACCTGTATATTTACACTAATCTACTGATGGAAAAACATATTACAGCTTTTAAAGTTTTTAAAGAATTATAAGTTTACAATGAGAAATGAGGTCTCATTGGGTTCTTCAGTTGTTCTTTGGATAGAAAAGGGTTCTTAGCTTTCAATAACCTTTAGAAAAAATGGGTTCCTTAAGCATTTGGAGAGTTAAGGATGGCCAAAAGTAGAACCACTTTGGCTTCCCAAAATAGTTCTTCTTAGAGGAACAAAAGAAGCCTTAAGGGTTCTAGATTTCACATGTTTTAAATATCCACTAAACATATTGATAAGATCAAGACTTAATTTTATACCTACAAATTTTAAACATTTATGAGTAAATAAAAGGACAGAATTAAAAGATAAAGTAACAGGGTTTAGTGGGACGGTGGCTCATATGCATGGCTCACCAAGTGATTTCATCCCTGTAGTCACTGCACTGACTACTAACCCTTGACCGGACTTGCTTGAGAAGGCAACTTTAAAGAGAATGAAGTCCAGTTCAGTGGTGAAAAATCCAGGTGATCATACCCATATCCTGGAAGCTGAACTGGAAGCTAACCTTCAGATGCAGTTGTTTGAATAAATTGTTTACACAATTGTTCATTCAAGTGTTTCTCCTACCGCGTTTAATGAAAGAGGACAAGAAGGAAAAGAAGGGGAGATGGAGAGATCACAATGCATGTCTCACTAACTTCTGCATCTAAACATCTTATCACAATCTCGTTAGGTTAAAAGGTTGCTAATCTTGCTAGACAAGTAAAGCATTTCTCTAACCATGAAGCATGTGATAACTATGAAGACTCAGAGTGATAGAACTCACATATTGTAGGTTCAGAGTGATCTTTTGACAACTCCCACAGCATTACCATTAGTCATGCAAAGTGCATAAAATCAGTGACAAGTAACCCTTAGATTTCTGCAACTGCAAAATTTGCATTTAAATATTCAGATATGTGAGTCACACAGTTTCAGGCTCTTTCACATCGCCTCTCTTTTCCCCATGGTGTCACAGATGATACCCAGAAAGCTGCAACAGAGACCCAAACAGGTCTGTTGGTGGGTCAGGTGCACTGGATCACTGCAGTCCTCTGATTCTCTGTGAATCTGGAAAAGACGTACAGACAGATGGTATACACAAGATAGTGGATTCAGGCAGTGCACGGACCCTGATCTTCCAAGACCTGATTGAAGATGCATTGAAAAGGTTTTAGGAGTCAAAAGGATCAAAATTATATTGTGGTTAGCCCCCACATTTCTCACTCAGTAAATGGCCAGGGTTTGTTCAGTAAGCAGCAGACTTAGGACTGGGTGGGTTTTGACAAGTAGGGTGGTTCTGAGGTGTAAACATCTTGTTGGCCGTACTTCTTGCATGATTGTAACCAGGCAGGGGGCAACAGGGTGGCAGGACCTACTTTGTAGAATGCTTTTGATCAGGTCACTGTGATTGCTAGTCAAAATACTGAACCTGGGGTCATGCCAAATTTATATTAATGACAAGCTGCATAGACTGAAATAAAAAAGAGAAATGCTGACCCAGTTATTGGTCTCAACAAGTAAAATGGAAATGCTTTTTGATATGACTAATTATAATCCATGGCCATGGACACTTGGGGGTAGATAATAAAATGCTACACCATTTAAAGGCCCATGAATATTGGTAAGGCATTCATGGCAATATACATGTTGTTGGTGTGCATCATGCCACAAATGTCAGTTGGTGAGTCTACCAGCCACCCCTATGTGCACTCTTCCTCCCCCTTTGAAAGAATTGGTTGGGATCTTGGTGAGCCATTAGACTGCTCAGCATGGGGATATCATTTCATATTAGTCCTTGTGAACTATGTGATGTGGTATCACTGTTTTGATCTCCATAGTTGGGATCCTAAATAAGATCATAACTGATTAGTCACAGTTATGTTACATACACTATGCAAACTTTCTGAACTTTTGTGAATTAAAGCAATTTGAACCACGGTATACTAGCCACAAACTGATGGGTTAGTGGAGTGCTTTAATAAGATGCTTAAAAATACTATTCACAAATTCGTACACGATGATATGCAAATTAGGATAAATGGTTGAAAGCCCTATTACCTGCAGTCTGAGAGATGCTCCAGGCCTCCATGAGGTTGGTTTTCTGGAAACCCTGGGGAATGTTGGATGTTAGGGAGGACAGTCCAACTCCAAATGAAGTTCACAACTAACTGATTTATGTGAACACACTCTCTCTCTCTCTCTCTCTCTCTCTCTTTCTGTCTGTGCAGTGAGTTGAGTCTGGTGTGTGCCCATGAGAGAGCAAAACAAAAAGTCTTAAAAGAGCTGGAAAGCTATTTGCTTGAAAAGTTTTTACATTACTGACTGATTACCATGCCAAATAAAAAGCTCATGTGTGCTCTTACCCATGGGCTGCTGCTTTCTGTGAGCAGAGTACTGCCCACATTGTTACACGTGATGGTTATTCATGTATTCTGGTGGTATTCATAGTTTCAGCACAAGAGACTTATGTACAGGAAGTGTGTACTGTGTGTTCTGCACATGAAAATGACTCACCAGCCCACTTATTTTAACTGGTCTTAATTCCTGGTTAAATTACAATAGTCAGGAACACCCAGACTCTGGAATAGAATACTCGCTTACTCATGAGTATGAAAGCATGCGTGCACAAGCATGCATTTTAATGAAGCAAGGTGGGATGACTGTGCTTGCATAAAGAAACTATTTCTGAAAGGAAAGAGAAAAGACAAATACCAACCACCTTCTCTGTCTGCTTGGTTAGACAACAAAAAGCAGGTGTTTTAGCATAAAATGCATAAATTAGCATAAAAAGCTTAAAGTGCATAATGGAGATTACAGTTAGCATGAGCCAAAACATTCATATTTTTGGGCAGGACTGCAGGTATGTCATAGTCCTGCAGTGGTGCAAAATCAGTAGGTCCTTTTATGGGCTTTAAAAACTAGTTCCTCAGTGTATGAGAGTTTGCAGCAATGATGGAAAAATTCCAGTTATTATAGAGTTTTTTCTCGTTTTATGAAAGACTCTGAATTGCTTCACAGTTTTTTTTTTATACTTTTTCTGACTCTTTAATAAAGTTCAGCTTTTCCTTGTGAGACTGGTGTGACGCACATAGCTGAGGTGATGTCGCCTGTTGTTGCCGTGGTTACTGAGGGATTCCTCAGCATGCTGGCCGGAAAGCCCATATAAGGTAGAACACACACATACACACACACACACACACACACACACACACACATACAGAAAGAGAGAGAGCGAGGGAGAGAGAGAGAAAGAGAGAGAGAGAGAGAGAGAGAGAGAGAGAGAGAGAGAGGAAAGTATAACGTGCACACTGCAGATACTGCAGATATATTAGAATTTGAAAAAGCCTGTGTTCACACACCCACACACTGCAGAGACAAAGGCCTATACAGGTGATTCCCAGTCAACCACTGCATGATGCATGAAAAAGACAGGTAGAGAAAGAAGGGAGGATAAGAATGGGAAATGCCATGTTATTGACAACGCTGTTTTTTTTATAAATTTGTACTAGTTGCAATGTGGGTGTGTGTACATGTGTGCATGGGTGTGATTATTAAAAAACCTGGCAGCAACAAAACACCTGCCCGGTCAGATTTTAACAGCCATTTCAAATCTGTGTTTTAACACCTTCCTGTATAAATTATTTTAAAAAGAATTCAGATTCTCTAGATGTTTTAAAAAGTAAGGCATTCATTGGATCAGACACAAAATATTTTTTACATTTAATTTGGGATTTTGTGTAGAAACTTTGTAAAAGGTACATACTATGGCCAAAAGTATGAGGACACCTGACCATCACACCCACATGTGGTTCTTGCCCAAACTGTTGCTACGAAGTCTGAAGCACACATTTGTATAGAATGTCTTTGTATGCTGTAGCATTACAATTTCCCTTCACTGGAACTAAGAGGCCCAAACCTGTTCCAGCATGACAGTGCTCCTGTGCACAAAGCGAGCTCCATGAAGACATGGTTTGCCAAGTTTGGAGTGGAAGAACTCGAGAGTCCTGCACAGAGTCCTGACTTCAACCCCAATCAGCACCTTTGGGATGAACCTTGCACCAGACCTCCTGACCTAACATCAGTGCCTGACCTCACTTATGCTCTTGTGACTGAATGAACACAAATCCCCACAGCCACACTCCAAAATCTAGTGGAAAGCCTTCCCAGATGAGTGGAGGTTATTTTAACAGCAAAGGGGGACTAAATGGGGAATGAAATGTTCAACAAGCACATATGGCTATGATGGTCAGGTGTCCACAAACCTTTGGCCATAAAGAGTATATGCTGCAATGAAAATGCCAAATAATCCAGAGGGTAATATAAAATCAGGGTATTGATTGATGTTAAATTACAGTAATGATCTCAAGTGATGTGGAGGTGATCTTATATTTTCCCAAAAGCCGACTGTAAAGAAGTTCAGACACTATCCACAAAACAGTTAAAGTGCTTAGGAGTCTTGTCTCTGCAATATGAGTCTCTCCCCATTAAAGCAGATAGGAATTTTGTCTTGTAAAACTGAAAATACCCACCCATGAGTGTTGCCAAGATGACCACTGACAGGACAAGGACTTTGCTGAGACCATGGGGTGTTTATATCTGAGTGGAAAATAATGTTTAAATTTTTATTGGTTGTCACATCGCAACCATTGCCTCATAGAATCAGCACAAGCTTTTCAGCGAGTAATAATGCAATTTCCTGACTCTCCAGTGTTATCACTGAATGGCGAGCCATCATGAAAGCACTGTGCTGAACCAGAATGTAATGAAGGCCTGAGGACTGTCCCAAATGATTGCTATGATACACCCTCACACCCTCGATCACTTGCGTACTATATTTTAGAAAATAGTATTGGATATCTGTGATATTCATTCTACTGTACAACAGTCACATGATATCTCTCCTGAGATTTATAATTGAATAATTAACAAATGTAATAAATGTATAAAAGATATTAAATCTCTTTGACAGCTCACACAAAAGAGTTATGTGTATTCTTTAAGCAATAACTGCACTATACTTATTGTGCTAAAAATAAAATTAGGGTATAATCTACAGTGATTTTTGGAGTAATAAGAAACCAAATGAGAGTATTCCAGTAATTACTTTTCCCGAATGATTCTCATGTTAATAATCACATGTGATTTTTAGACACTTTTCATATTAATTTTCACACACATGTGGTTTAACATACACCCCTATTATGTGTGAGTGAGTCCATATTATCCAGTGTATGTGATGGAATGTCAGATTTATTTATTCATGGTCGGTAAGCGCTTTATCCTGGTCAGGGTCGAGATGGACCCAGAGTCTATCCCAGGAACACTGGGTGTGAGGTAGGAAAACAACCTGCATGGGACACTAGTCTACCACAAGCCAGCATGCACACACATTCACACCCAGGGCCAATTTAGAGTACCCATTCATCTACTAGCATGTTTTTTGGGAGATGGAAGGAAACGGGAGAATCCGGAAGAAACCCACACAGACACGGACAAAATGAGAAACTTCATACAGACAGTTATCTGAGGTCAGGATCAAACAGGGGCCCATAAACCTGTGACACAGCAACACTACCTGCTTTGCCCCTACGCCACCCACAGATTTAATCACATAAAGAAAAAAAAACAAGCATGACAGTGTGAAAGGTATATGTCATACTTTTTCGAATCCGATTTTGGGTCACTGTTATATGTGGTACTGAAATCTGATACATATCCAATGTCTGATCCAGATCCACAGTGACCCTGAACAAAATGAAGTAGTTACATAGAATGAATGAATGAATGAATGAATAATTGAGCACTTCAGCTTGTAGCATGAAAGTACATCCACCACCCAGCCCACAAGAGATCTGTACTGACGTTAACACACAGCACAGAATGCACAACATGAAATGAGCCTCTGACCACAGTCATTAGTGCTGAAACTCCTTATCACATTAGTGCGTAATTACTTAATCACAATTAATTTCTCTCTCTGAAGAAACATCCAGCGGGAACGATTAACAATGACGCATTTTACTTTAACAGCCTGACTTCATTATGGTCATAAGAGCGTTCTCTAAAACACACACATGCACACAGTTCCAGCTGGTGTGAGACCAACCTACATGGGAGATCCCTGATACATACCAACCTACGCACAGAGAGAGGTGGACAAGCTCAAGTACACGAGAGCACGTTCTGTGCCAGAGAGGCTGAGCAGGGAAGCCCATATTCATACAGTTTCCGGCCTCCGCTAGAAGAGAGAAAGCAAGAGATAGATAGAGAGAGAGAAATCCCTTAGACTGTTTGGCGGTAAGGGGAACCCATCTGTATTCTCCGCCCTGGAATGCATTAACCTGCAACCGCCTACCTCCCATCTGGATAAGAGAGAGGGAGGGAGGTGAGAAATATTCCTCTCTCTCTGTGTTTTTCTCTAAATATCTCTCATATATACTGTGTGTGTATATATATATATATATATACACACACACACTGTATATACACTGTATATATACATATACATAAATACATACAGTCTTAGGCAGGCTAATTTTTTTTAATACAAACTTTGTTATAGATTTTTACTTTATGACTTCTACATTATCGAGTCAGTACAAAAACATTTCAGATTTCCAAACATTAGTTTCCCAGCACAAAACTTACAGCTCTTTTCCTTATAAAACTGCACAAACTGTACCTGAGACTACTATTTTTTTTTTAAAGCGAAGGATCGTCACATCAAATATTGACTTCGTTTCACTTATTACTGTTTACTGCTCTTTATAGTACTTTTTTAATGTAGAAACATTTAGTTTCATTATTTTCGAAGGCATCTTAGCTTTAGAGCATTTCTTTGTATGTGCCTAAGACTTTTGCACAGTACTGTATATATAGGTCAGAAACCTTACAGGTGCAATTTGTAGTGTTTCTAGATCATGAACAATCATATAATCTCAAAAGTGATAAAATTAGTGCTATCTCCCTGTAAATGAGTAGCTCCAGCCACTTTGACACAATACTTTCCATCACTTCAACCTTCACTCTGTTGTGTTAAATATCCTGTGATTTTTTCTGATTCTTTAAATTTTTGTTTATTGCCATCCTTATGTAAAGCGACCTTGGGTTTGAGAAAGGCATTATATAAATAAACCATATTATTATAATTATTATTGAAATACATTTAAAGACTGCTAATCACAATATTTCTATCTTGCATCTGGCTTGCTTCTTCTTTCAAGACATTGTTTAAAAAAAGAATCATGGGATTGGTCGAACCTGATCCCATGAGTAATTTATATAAATTCGAACCATGTGGCTGGATTCTATGCAAATATAGTCCCTGGCCTTACTCTTTATAACTGATCATACACATGAGAGCTCTAAATATTACACACTGCTCCTTTAAATGACTTTTTCCATCCAATTTGATCCATTTTGCTTATGAAAAAGAAAATGCTGTTTCTAGGGTTTCCCATCATGCTTCTTATGATTGAATTAAAACCACCCACTCCTCACACTTTAAGCTGGCCCACAGAGCTCCACTGAATGAGCACACTAGAATCTGGCCATCAAGACTTTAGGCATGATATGGACCAGAACCTACAAGTTGATCACTTTTTCCTAAAAAAAAATCAGAAATCCAATTCCCAATGCTTAAAACCTTAAATGCGTCTGTTTAAATGTTGAAATTAGGCCACAATATACTCACCATTGACTTAGCTGACCTGTCTGAGCAATAAAACCATAGAAACAGATTCAAGACAAAAAATTTTAACCACATTATGCATGTATTAACAATGAGAACATCCAGCTAGCCTAACCACAACATATCAAATCAAATCATATCAAATATTACCCCATATTTGGTTTATATTAATGAAATTTGAGTTTGACTTGCATCGTCTGGATAGATAAAGTAAAATGACAGAAATATTTGTACAGCAGTAATGGTGGCCAAGAATATTTTTTCTGCTGCATGTGACTTCTGACCCAAGTTGCCAGTTTTGAATGCCTACGCACTTCCACGTTTAGCTCTGTGGATTAATGCCAGACTGACTAATGACCACGATGCTGTATTGATCTGTGAACTTCTAAAAAAAAATGGAGATCTGAAAACTCCAGATCTGTGTTTATCAAATTTCTCACAGAGCAATAGAGGGAAAGACATGGTGCCTTCTCCGCCTACTACCTTATGTCGAGAGAGAGACATCATCCGGCTGCTGTAAGGCTGAACAACAGCAGAATGAATATCATAAGCAGCAAATTAGCATCAGAGACCAAATCATGCTTGAGTGTTCTGCCTCCCAAATTGTCCTTCATCTCTGTAACTCTCCAAACTATGTGTTATTTCAGGTTTTATTTAGAGGGCCATTGGTGACTCTGTTTTGAAGGTTCAAAGCCAGCAATAGTAAGGGTGTAGGTTCAAATCCCAGGATTGTCAAAAACCAAAAAACAGTCTATTAAAAACTCTAACAGATTTCATCGCATAATAGAAATTGGATTAATGGGTTTAAAAAAAGCAATCTCAGTGATTTTGACTATGGCATGGTTGTTGGTGCCAAATGGGCTGCTTTGATTATTTCATAAACTGCTGATCTCCTGCGATTTTTCACATAAACCAATCTCTAGATTTTACACAGAATTGTGCGAAAAACAAAAAGCATTCAGTGATGCAGGTGGAAACACCTTGCAAATGAGAGAGCTCAGAGGAGTAGACGGGTTCATGCTGGCTGGAAGGCTACACCAACTCATATAACCACTCTTTAACAACTGTGGTGAGAAGAAAAGCATCTCAGTACACATAATACCTTGAACCCTGAGGGAGATGGGCTGCACTGGGCACATGTTAACCAAAAATGGACAGTTGAAGTTTGGAAAAACATTGCCTGGTCTTTTTCCAATCTTCTGTTTTGGTCAATTTGTGCCAACTACAGCCCATCCAACTCAAGGTTCAATGTATTGTGTGTCCTGTTCATGGCTAACAGGAGTAGAACCCGATGTGGTCTTTTGTTGGTGTAGCCCATTGACCTCAAGGTTCAGCATTTTGTGCTTTCTCAGATGCTTTTCTGCTCAGCACGGTTGTAAAGAGTGGTGATTTTTGTGGTGCTGTAGAAAGTCTAGTAGCGTAGCTGAACATCAGGACATTGCTGATTCCATATTGACTTTGCCAACTGTAGATAAGTTGCATGATTAAAAAAACTTTCCAAGGTCTGGACCTCAGTATCTTCATAGCTAGTTATAACCATGTCTTAAGGTACTTATTAACCTTTAGCTATGAAAGCTTGATTCTGGCCTAGACCTGTGTGCAAATGCAACCACAGTGTCACTGAGTCGATGACTGTTGGAGGAACACGAGTGTTGGTGTTTCATCAGAGAGATAAAGCCACATACCACATAACTGACAGCCCAGAGGCAGCCCACACTTGCTACTTTTATATGGATCACATTCACACAGTCGCAACTTACCTCATGTCTTAGACATGATTACACTTGGGCAACTTTTGCTCCAAAATTGAAAGATTGCATAAACTTTAGATGTCAGTTTCTGTCTAAATGCTTCTTAAACCTGGCTAATTTAAGCCCAGTGCACTCACCAAATCTTGCTAATGCTAATACTTTTCAGAGCTGTCTATGGCGTTGATCCTGCATCACGGCAGTAACCAGTCATAAATATCTTATATGCAGCTACAGTGCAAGGTTTCAGTCGGAGAAGTTTTGTGCAGTAGCTAATCTAACCAACAATACAAAAATTAACCCCTTTCAATGGTACATTCAAGAAATATATCCTTCATTACAATTTAAGTATAATTACAAGTTAAAAAAAACAACTCATTACTCCTGATCATGACTGTGTGGGCGTGTCAGATCACATTCTGACACACAGTGGTGTCTCCTTGGCAACATAAACAAGTCATGGAGCTAATTCTAGAAACAAAATTATGAATGAGCCGCAGCATCTTTGTTTTAACACAAGTCATGAGTCGTGAACGTTGTGTCGTGTGTTGGCGGTTTTTTTGTGTTTCTAATGGCACTGTACTCAGTGAAAGTGGTGAAAATAAGGTAAGTCTTGTGGAACTGTGTGTGGTATCTGAGTTATTTGCGTGCATTCCACATATGTGCATTTGCATCATGACTTCATTTGTGAAAACTCTAATCATAGACAGAACTGGAAAGTAAATATTACATGTTTTAAAAGATTTAGAAATAAGTGTAAGGTTGGCTGGGGGGGTGGGGTGGGATGAGGAACATCCAGCTAACATTTCAAGACAATTCTATTTCACACTTTTTGTTCAATGAATACTTTTAATGTACATTTTTCTGAGATCACCATCCAAAAGGGTCTGACTTTTGGAGCTCATTCATAGAAAACTGAACCTTCCTTCAACTAACTTTGTACAAATATACAATTTCATACAAAATAAGGGGCAGGCTCAATGGTTAAGGCTCTAGGTTACTGATAAGAAGGTTGGGGGTTCAAACCTCAGCACCGCCAAGCTGCCACTGTTGGGCCCTTGAGCAAGGCCCTTAACCCTCTCCAGGGGGTTTCATGGCTGACCCTGCGGTCTAACCCCAGCTTCCTGACAAGCTGAAGAAAAGAATTTCTCTGTGCTATAACATATATGTGACAAATAAAGGCTTCCTCTTCTTAAAAGCTGTTTATTGTCATGTGTACAGGAAGTACAATTAAATTCTTTCATACAGCATACACAGAAGATGGACATTGTAGAAGTTAAGAGGCAAAGTAGAATAGCATGTGCAACGTAGAAAGTGATGTGTGTTAATATATCAGTAGGTTTTTTTCTTCCTGATGAGGTCACTGAGCTGCCTGATGGCTTGGGATAGAAAATGTCCCTGAATCTCATGGTCTAAATGCTAATAGTTCTGTACTTCCTTTCTGATGGGAGAAGAGAGGTGATCAAAAACACAGCTAATGCGTTGCCCTAATGTTAGCTATTTGCTACTGATATGTTTCTCAGTATTACAGTTATAGTTGTTACAGTAATGTGGACACTAAATGACTCTTCACCTGATCAGAAATTTAGTAACCTGCAATGCGTGTAAACGAGGGGTGTAATGCAGTGCTAATCTCTGTATCTGTATCTGTTTAGTGCTCCAAATATCTCTATCTGTATTTGGATTTAAACCTGAGGTGAGCATGGCCTAATCCAAAAGGTTTTTTTTTTAATGGTTCTTAAAAATAAAGCTTAGCATTATCCACCTGGAAACCCTGGAAAACACTGAAAAAAGTCTAGATGTAGAAATGTCAGCAGTGTCAGCATGGTGTGTGAATTCTGGCTTTGACAGTTCCTCAACCTCAGCTACATCACTCCAGTTCATAACTGGTCTCAACTAGAGATGTGCACTGGAATTTTTTTTTTTTTTTAACCTGCTCACACTGATATTATTTTTGTTTGTACCTACCTGTGATATTCATTCATTTATTCATCTATTCATCTCCAGTAAGTGCTTTATCCTGGTCAGGGTTATGTTGGATCCGGAGTCTATCCAGGTAACACTGGGTGCAAGGCAGGAGAATTCAGCGCTTGGTGGAACAGGACGCCAGTCCATCTGCCTGCGATGTTTTGTAACAGCTTCAGTTGGTTCTATTTCCCAAAATATAACTAGTAGCCTAACCTGACTGCTCTTTGGCACAAAGGAAGAACCTCCCGCTTGTGCACCATTTTCGTTGCTTCCTGCTGGATCACAGCCCTGATGCAGACCTCTAGTCTCAACAAGTTTTCTAAAAGAAAAAGAATGCTGCACCTCTTATTCGTATCTGTACTTATATCTGTTTCAAACACATTCTCTAGGGATTCCGAATGATGTATTTGTATTGTATATGTATTTAGCCGAGTTTAGAGAGAATATATAAACACCTCATTCAAAATCCATAATGAGAATAAATTCACTCTGAGAAAGACAGGAATGCCTGAAGCTGCTTTCTAACAATTTTCCACAAAGTGACATTTGAGCTCCAAGAAACAGATTCTTGGAAAAAGAATGTCATCATAAGGAACACTGTGTGTGTGTGTGTGTTTGTCAATGCTGTGAAGATTAATGTATGTGTCATTGCTACTGCTGAGCAGTATGTGTGTATGTGTGTGATGATGATCATGAATGTGACCGTCAGGAGGTGGGAGGCAGAAAGAAGGCGCTGGAACACTGAGACTACAGAAAAGATCAAACCATCTACTCTTCTCTTGTTCTCCCTCCATATCATATTTCAATCCATCCCTTCTTCCTACCTCTCTCTCTCTCTCTCACACACACACACACACACACAAAATAGTGTCACTACATCATTATTAGTATTTGTACAAAGGCTTGAGATGCAAAATGTCTTACACAACAGGCAACGGAAAAACTGTTTCATCCTTCATTTCCTTTTTTTCACATCCACTTCATCACCCCTTTGCTTATTATCAGTTGTTTTTTTTTTTTTTCCATTGAGTGTTCTAGGAAGCGTCCCTGCTGTTCGGAAACGTCACCACATTTTATTTTTACTTTATTTTTCTGCCTCAACTCAGCAACAGCTGCTTTCAGACTGAGACGGGATTTTTCCTCTCTCCAGCCATGAGTCCAGCCAAAAAATAATAATGTGCGAATGCCCTATTATGTATGTCTATTAAAAACCACTGCTTATCAGTCCTTCAAGTCCTTATTCACACACACTTAGCCACAAACACAAAAAAAAATCTGTTCACACATCTGGGATGCAGCAGGGACACTGAATGAGAGACACATATAATGTGAGAGAGAATGAGATGAGATATTTAGCGATGACTCTGATGTCATATTGCATTATTTTCATTTGTCCATCAGTGTGGGAAACAAGTGGCATGTGTAACCGCTCCAAAAATAGTGTTAATCAGTGTGACGATATTATTAGACACCAAGGAGCACTTCACAGCTCCTGTAAATGATGTGTAGTGTGTAGAGGTGGGCGTGCATATTATGTCTGATGGTGTGTTAGTGTGTGTGTATGCATGTGTGTGAGGGGGCTGTCCACTATACTAGATTTGGGATCATGCTCGAAAAACAGTGCGTGAGTTGTGAGTCACTGAATTGAATTTAGTTTATGAAAGTTTAATGTAGATTTAATTGAGATTTATATGCTAGTTTAGTTTTAGTCTCCTGCGGGGTTAGGATTTGAATAATAACATCCCGAAATGATTCTTATTTATACCACAGCGGTGTTGAAGTCTCAATCCGGAGCTGTTGATTCATTTTCTATAACAGCATCTCTGACAGGACTTTCAGCTCTGCTTTTTCTTGTTTGTTATCATCATTTGTATGGTAGACGTTACACATAAATGGATTAAAAATGTGTGTAATTGTTGATATGGTAAAGATTTGTAACTTTTCCAACGTGGGAAAGTCTTCAGGACCTTGCACTTTCTAGTTTCTTGAGAAAAAAGAGAGGTTTTTCGCTATACTGTTTATAGCTGCTATAACAACTGATAACAGGTATTAACTTGGTTTGCAGATGTTCCACAATATTAAGTATAACCAGATAAACAGATAAAGTGTCATTCTTTAATAAATAAAAAAGTAGAAATCGAAGGCAACAGTATCAATAGGGATGCCTCTGCCGCCCAACATGTCTAGTCCTTCTTGTTACTAATTTGAAAGCCTGAAATACCCTTAAAGTATATTTCAAACAGGAAAGAAGCTATGGAAGAAAAACTATTTCAGACATTTGACCTTGCTGTGACCTTGATATAGTTTCACCATTCAAAAATCTACTCAGTTCATCTGCTGGACACATTAATATCTCCATATAAATCCTACAAACTTTCACTCACTCATTCTTGAGACATCACGCCATCAAGAATTGCAGACGGAAGCACAGAAAACATAAAGCAAGGAAAACATAGTGGTGGAATCAAAATTGTTAGTGTGTGTTATAAGAGGAATAAAACACTTGTTGTAGTAACAGTGTAGTAACAGCAGCTCCGCTTCACTTCGGGCAGCATCACACCACTCTGTTTTTGTTTTTTGTCCCATTGGGTATCACTCCTTACTAATTATATATCAATAACACAATTATTACAATGTTTCATTAATTGTTGATTATTTATTAATTGTGTGATTATTAATATGTGATTAATGAGTTATTAACTAACACATTAATACTAAGCAAAAAGGCCTCACTGTTGTCACTGCTCACTTATTCTCCTTCCATACAATCTTTCTCTCTTTCCTTTCCATCTGTTTTCTAATCTATAGTTTTATCTTTTTTATCCCAATGTACTCATTGCCATCTCCCACTAATAGCTCTTCCATTGTCACGCCATGTAAAAAGTGCATTCACTGAGTGTGTTTATTAAAGTTTTAAACTCAGTCCACAGACCGGAGGCATAAACAATAAACAGGCAATGAATAAAGAAAAAAGCAATAACAGGCTACTATGAACATCCAAAATTGTAGAAATAGGCCTAGAGTCAATAATGAAAGAATTAAACACACTAGAGATAAGAATTGGAAATGCCGACTATAACAAAGGAATGATTTAAAAGGAAGCGCTAGAGGTTATATACGCTGAGTAAATGAGAAAGAGGTGAAGACAATTGACTGAGCCAGGGTTTAGCACGCTGGAATCACAGAAAGCTGGGAATACTGGCTAGGTGTCGGGGTAACACAACAGATAATAACCTGAATGCGTAAAATCGTATTTCTAAGACACATGATCCAGATACAAGATGCACAAAACAGCCAGGTGTGAAAGGTGTTGTGTTTCCCACACACACCCATACACTCTTCTTTTGTTTGAGGAAGCGACACATTCTCATATTCAGTAAAATACACACAAATAGATTTTTTTGGCTCTCTTTTCCTCATTTACTTCTATTGTCTCTCTCCCTCTCACACATACACCTTCCTCTCTCTTTCATTTGTCACAGACACATGAATAATTAAAATAACAAGCTTGTCACAAGTGTGTGAAGTTTTCTGAAATGATTCAAGTGTGTCTAACTAATCAACTTCCATGACACATTTGTTTTAATTGCATTTCTTTTCTAATATCCAGTATAAGGTCTGTCACTTCATCTCCATATTACTTTAATGTGTGTGTGCAAATATAATACATTAATGATTGGGTAAAAATATAAATAAATAAATAAATAAATAAATAAATAAATAAATAGATTAGTGGATGGATGGATGGATGGATGGATGGATGGAAGGATGTATAAAAAAGAGGAGAGGGTTTGATAGATTGAAAAGTTCATTCACACACACACCTTTAAATCAAATAAAACAGGTTTAAAAATCTTCAATCATAAAACCCCTTGTGTGTGTGTGTGTGTGGGAGTAGGGAAATCCTGCCCTCGCACAGATATAGTTAGCGCAGGTCTGTGATCTCACACTCAGCTGATCAGAAACCCACACACGGAGGAGGAGGAGAAGGAGGAGGAGAAAGGCAGAGAGAAGGAGACAATGAGGTGAAGGGATAAATCATGAATGAACCACTTTGGCACTGAGACAGAAAGAGAAACCGGATGTCTTTATGTGGAATTCCCCATGAATAGTGTGTGTGTGTGTGTGTGTATATATGTGTGATCATGTAGGCAAGTCTGGGCAGTCATACATATTTCTGTTTTTGGATTAAATTGAAATGCTTTCTCTCTCTCGCTCTCTCTCTCTCTCTCTCTCTCTGAAATTAGTCACCCATTCATGGCTTTCACTTTTCTGTTCTTTGGTGTGTAAAACTATTCCACACACTTAATTCTCAGTATATGGGTTTAACAAACAAGGCCACTTCCTTTACAGCAGAAAGCAGGGGTCAGATGTCTTATCTTTTTCTTCAGGCTGTCATTTGAGGCTCATTGTCTAACTCCAAGGTGAAAACACATAATTGGGAAAAGTATAAATAAGTTATTGTTGGCACCATGATGTGTCAGATGCATTCTGTGGCACTGGAAAGTGTGTTATACCACAGACCTGTTGAACTCTCAGTTCTGTTTGGTCAAAAGGTGTTGATTAATTGTCTATAACAGCAGCACTGACAGTAGTTCCAGCTACAAGACAAATCGCAAGTTTATATCAAAACACTTGTTCGAATATGGATTCATTTCTATAGTAACTCTCATGTCTGTGCCGGAACTGGTGAGGAACACCAACTCCTAGACTGCTCCCTGAACTACAAACATGGCCGACTCGAACTCCAGTTCCCAACCCACCTCACAGCCTACAAAAATGGCCGCCATGAACACTCATTGTCATGTGAACAGTCGCCCGATTACTGATTACACACACCTGTGCTGCGTCTCAATTCGCCTACTATCCGTCCTAAATAGTATCCGAGAATAGAATTAGTGTGTTCCAAATCGTAGTATATTGAAATAAGTATCCCAGAGGTACCTGGATAGTCTACTATCCCTTCACACCTTCTTATAGTCACCGTGGTTTATACCTGGCTCGGCGTTCGTGGGATGTGAGATACGCCTGTCATCGGCGCATCATTCTGGATCAGAGGCAGTCGGCGGAATTCTGCACTCCCGCACGAGTGCGCGTCCGAAGCAGGGGTGTGAATCTTTGAAATATTAAATCGTTGAAGTATGTCCCTCAATCACAAACACATACTGTCGTCTCCCACGTTAAAATGGCCCTGGTTAATGCCAGATCTGTGTCTAATAAGACTTTTATTTTGAATGACTTTTTTACTAGTCACAAATTAGATTTTTTATTTTTAACTGAGACCTGGGCTGGAGCGGGTGAGTCGTCCGTCTTTGGCGAGCTCTGTCCTTTAAACTGTTGTTTTATCAGCACTCCAAGATGTGTTGGAAAAGGAGGTGGAGTGGCTATGGTTTTTAGGAATTGGTTTAAATCTCGGACTGTCTCTGTTGGGAACTTTTCTACTTTTGAATCTCTATGTGTTCTGATATAATCTGCTACCACTCCGTTATTATGTGTTTTGGTTTACAGGCCCCCAAAGCCAGATAAGGATTTTATAAAGGAGTTTTCGGCATTTGTTTCTCATATTATCACATCATATGATCGTCTGTTAATTTTAGGTGATTTTAATATTCACGTCTGCTGTCCTGGAAAGCCCATGGTTGCTGAGTTTATCCAGTTTACTCAGCATATAGAAAATGCTACACATGTACTTGGCCACACTCTGGACCTTATCATGTCGTATGGGTTTTCAATTGATAACATAATCATTGGAGATGCTTGTTTTTCAGATCATAAGCCCATTGTATTTAATGTCACCTTATCTAGCCTTCGGGGTACTATAAAAACTACAGGTTTCTATTCACGTTGCATAAATTCTCTCACTGCAAATCAGTT
>CM040462.1:6460030-6488225 GCA_022758105.1 Pangasianodon gigas | reverse complement strand
AAAATCTCGAGATTCTCTGCAGCCTCTCATTGACTGTCTGGAGGAAATAAAATGCTGGATGTCAAATAACTTCCTGCAGCTCAACAATGATAAAACTGAGGTAATTCTCTTTGGTCCCTCTAAAACCAGAAATTCTGTTGTTGGGAATTTAGAAAACCTCGCTCCATATGTTAAGTCTCATGCAAAAAATCTAGGTGTTCTTGGCTGACAGGAGTGGACCTTGATGTGGTCTTCTGCTGTTGTAGCCCATCCACCTCAAGGTATGATGTGTTGTGTGTTCTGAGATGCTTTTATGCTCACCACTGTTGTAAAGAATGCTTATATGAGTTACTATACACTTCCTGCACATCTAGCACCAGCAACTATGCCACGGTTAAAGTCACAGAGACCACTTTTTACCCATTCTGATGTTTGCCGTAAACGTGAACTAAAGCTTTTGACCTGTATCTGCAAGATTTTATGCATTGTGCTGCTGCCACATGATTGGCTGATGGGATAACTGCAGAAATGAGCAGGTGTACAGGTGTTTCTAGCAAAGTAGACGGTGAATGTATACAGATCTAGTGATTAAATGGAAGATTAGTCTATAAATAGGTTGTAGAGTGTCTAAAGCAGACTATCCAAACAAATAATTGTTACCTTTTAATTAGATATTAAAAAATATATATATATATATCTGTAGAAAAACGTGATGTACTTTGCAACCCTGTGACAAATGAAGGAAGAACTTTCACTTCCTCAATTAAAATTTGATGTTTTTTAATAAGAAATGGGTGACTCAGTTGTTCAGTACAGGATGTTTCTTCCTGTCTAGTGGAGAAACACCAAAAAGAGTATTTGTGGCCTGAGGTCTGGCACTTTATCAAGAAGCATAAGGATAAATTATCCCTCTTTTTTATTCACAAATTTGCAATGGATTTTCTTGGATTTCAAAGTCTTTAGAAAACACACATACAGTATGAAGGCACAACAAAGCCCTCCTGATGTCGTCAAATCAGTGTAGTGGTACCTTTGCACAGCAACCTTACCTATTCTAATCCGTGGCCATCTTGAGGGTTTCTGTAGGAAGAAGGCTGCATCATGACATCACATGCCCTCTCTGTCATTACCTCCTTTATAAAACAGGGGATGCTGAGGCTCTTACATAAGGCTGTCCTGATTTATGGCTTTTAAATTACAGTGCTTTGTTTACTTGATTCTGAGTCACCTGTTCCAGTCACTTCTCAGATATGTAGCTGGACTTTTTAACCAAACAACCTGTGAAACACAACTTTTGTATGATATCAGAGATATTCAGATGTTGATGAAGAAATCCTACTGGGACTGATTGGCAAATTTTTAAGGATTTTTTGGAATTTTTGGTAATTATCGCAAAACATGTTGATATTAATTGCTAGTTAGGTGTGTTTGGGGAGGAAAAAGCTCACCTACTGAGCAAAAGGTAACATGGCAAGCAAATACAAACTAGCAAGCCAAATCATAACATTCGAACATTCTGGTCCTCCCCATTCGCACATTGTTTCTTGGAGTGGGGTAGCAATGAATCATCCTTCAATACGCATTGCTAAGAACATGTTTGGTTCATTGCTTGTTGTTGCCTTTAATGCATTGCAGTCACCTTTGAGGAATGTAGAGAGGATATTTTGTAAAGTGACAATTAAATGGGATGGCTTTTAAGTAAACCACAACCTGGGAAATGATTGTATCAGAGGATTGATTAAACTTGAGCCAGATGCCTCTAGGTTTACATACATATAAAGTACTTTTTTAATGAGTCACTGTCATCATAAAAAAAAAAAGGGAAAGATATGCCAACGTGGTCAAAACCGGGACTGCTTAAAGGAAGACTTAATCATTCCTGGAATCTAGGACTCTAGAAAAAAAAAGTAGGTACAATAGACAGAAAAAAACAACCACACAGAAAAAAGGTACTCGATAAATAAGAAGTACATCTCAGAAGCTTTGACAAATGTGGACCTTCACTGACCTAGAACAAGCAAAGGCGTATATATACACTTTATGGCCAAAAGTTTGTGGTCACCTGACCCTCACATTCATATGTGCTTGTTGAACATCCCATTCCAGATTTAGTCCCGCCTTGCTGCTAAAACAGCCTCCATTTTTCTGGGAAGGCTTTCCACTACATTTTGGAATGTGGCTATGGGGATTTGCCCAGGCAGCCACAAGAGCATGAGTGAGGATGTGAAGAGGTTGCAATTAGTGCTGGTCAAGAAGGCCTGGTGTGCAGTTGGCATTCCGATTATCTCAAAGGTGTTCAGTGGGGGAAATTGTAATCCTACAGCAGACACAGACATTAGATACAATTGTGTGCTTTTAACTTTGTGGGAACAGATTAGGGAAGAACCATATATGGGTGTGATGGTCCACATAGTTTTGGCCATATAGTATACATTGATTTGAAGAAGATAAAACCCAAAACACAAGACTTTGATCAGGGGCACTGCCAAGGATAACCAGGAAAACAGGAGCCTAAGGAAAACAGGGGCCTAACAGTGAGTTGCTTGCAATGTCCATGATCAAGAAATGAGAGTGAAATTAAAAAGCTGGGTGAATAAAATAATAAAATTGTGGAAATGATGCTGACAGTAAGATAAACAAGTGCAGAGGCCAGCGACATTATGACACTGGAAATAACAGACATGAAGGGAAATTCTTCGCTGTGGCAGCAAGACCTTGAGCAGATGAGGTCAAATGTTAGCTGAACGTCAGGGGAACAATGAGCCTGTATAATACTGTATAATGCAGGTTTGCAGGGGGCAGGTTATGGAGGGTGGAGGGTCAGAGGAGCTGAGAAATGAGGGCTTACCATGTGAGAGTCTTCATGCCAGTTGACTGATAGTAAAGGTTAATGCATTGTAATCGAGGGCTTATTCAGCAAAGCATCAGACCTGGGTACATTAGTAGTAAAGAAGTCTCAGCAACTTTTGAAAAGGTATTTCAAAATATTTTCAAAACTTATTCACTCTAAACTTTTCTACACATAACAGATCCAATTAAATCCATTCAGTAAGTATTGGAACCTAAAGTCATAGGAAAAATGGTAAATAATCAAATGAGTGAGGGCTATTTCATTCTGCTTCCATCATCATTGGGAGATCACAAGTTCAAATCCCAAGGATCCATGGCAAGGACTCCACGAAAGCAAATAGGCCATGATCTCTGGGTGGGAGGCATGGCAGTAATCTCTTCCCTGTCAATGTGTTCAGCTTCCCTGGGACACAGCATTAACAGTAGTTCAAAAGGATGTGGTGGCTGGCTTCACATGCCTCAGAGGAAGTACATGTTAGTCTTCACCCTTCCTGGTTTGTAGCTGCTTTGTGATAGGGGAGAGCTGGCTAACCGGTTGAAATGTGTAAATGACCAGATTAAGAGAAAATAGGATAAAACCTTTGGGTAAAACTCCAAAACAAAATCCTTACCCCTATCCCCACTTTATTTGCACATGCAAAGAGTTATACAGTGTATAATTCTTACAAGAGCACAACAGTACAGGACATTACAGTGCATGGAAAAAAACAGTAAATATCTTTGCACATAATACACATTACAATATGCAAGTGCATTTGATATAAGCTCTACAGAATGTGTGTGATGAATGTATTGTTGGAATAAATAATATGTTAGAATAGTTCAGGTCCTCATAGGGGAAGCTGGATGTGTGAGTGTGTGTCCATGAAATGGAGATAAAAGTAATTATGCCTGATCAGAAATCCTATTCAAAACCCTGATTGCTTTTGGAAAGTAGCTCTTACTGAAAAGCTCCATATAGGTTCTCATGCTGCTGTAGCATTTGCCTGAGCTCACTACTGAGAATAGGCTGTGGTCTGGATGAGTCCTTGATTATCCCCCGTGCCTTCTCTCTACAATACTGAATACAGACGTCATGCAGATCTGGCAGATCTTCATCAGTCCAGACTTCTCTATTTCTGACCACAGATACCAGGTCATCCTGGGGAATCCCAGACATTTCCAACCCAATAGTGAGATATAATCTCTCCAGGATGTCCTGGGTCTTCCCCAGGGTCTCCATCCAGTGGGACACTCATGAAGCAGCTCTAGCAGGATCCGACCAGGGGGCATCCTGGACCTCAAGTCTCAAGTGCAGAAGCAATGGCTCTACTCCAAGCCTCTCACAGATTGTTGAAATCACTGAGAGTAAGCCCAGATACCCTGCGGAGGAACCTCATTCTCATTGCCTGCATGCAAAACCACATTCTTTGAGTCACTACCCACAGCTTGTGACCAATGGTAAGGATAGAGATGTAGATTGGCCAATAAACAGAGAGCTGTGTCCAAAAACTAATCTCCTGCTTTACCACAGATCAGATAGATAGATAGATAGATAGATAGATAGATAGATACAACTTTATTGTTATTGCACAGTACAGGTACTCTGCAATGAAATTCCGGTTCTCATCTACCAGAAGTGCAAATAGTAGCATTGTGCAGATTTAACAAAAAGCAGGTTGAATCAGTACAGTGACAATGACATTGCAGCCGCTGACCCAATCCAAAAGGATCATAAACAACATTAACTCCAAAAAGTTTCTTTAGCACATGCCAAATTGTCCTGCTCTCTCAATATTAATCCCATTAAAGTCATATATTATTATTATTATTATTATTATTATTATTCAGTTATTTATTTTAACTACAGTGAAACTAACAGGAAAGGTATGACGGCTATTCATGAGTCAGTGTGTCTTCATTCGCTCACTGCTCTGACGCTGCATTGAGATCAACATGCACATTATGAACAGTTAGCACCTGATTGTCAGAAAGCCGTGGTTAGCTGTGTCTGAGTCAGCATCTCCGTAAAAGCTTGCTTCCAGCCTCAGCATAGTCGTCCATCATTAGTGCCTATTAACCAAACACAAGTCCAGGCTCTCTGTTTGGGTTGGGCTAAGGATAAACCTCTTCAGGTTTACGTCAGAGAGGCTAGAATTAGATCCTGACTGAAGAAAATTTATATTAATAATCCAACTTTTACAGCGGTCCTCATCTGCTGACGTTGCAAATACAAGTGTGCAGCTCTCAGTTAATGTGTGATTTGGGTTTATTGATGCTCTGGCTGAAAGCTTATTTAAAAGTGCTGATGCAGAATTAATCCATGTCTCTAGAGCTGCAGTCAATATAATCTAACAAGGCACAAGGTCATCTTAGATGGCCATCATGTTCTAACAGTGGATGCAAAGCAGTTAATATATTAAGTGTATAAATGCAGTGGAATCACAGCTGGGGGTGAGGATGTGTGTCTGTGTTTCAGAGTCTCTTTGTTTGTTTCAGTGCCTTTGATTAAATTAATAAGCAACGACAAATTGTATAAAAACAAGGCAGTGGCTTGTTTTTGTCCTTCCTCTCATCAAGAAACCAAAATAATATTTAGTCAGCCCAGTTTGATCCAAATTCAATAATAAAGGCTATATATTATTTAAAGAGAGGACCCTTTAAAGACTATGTAGCTTTTATTATTGGGCTATCCAATCAAATCAAACAGTACAGATAATTCACTGAAGCAAACAGGTTAGATAATGATCTCATTTCAGCTTTATTTATTCTTTTATTATTATTTTTAATAGTGCCATTATAACTGTCTGAATTGCCAACATGGCTTTTAAGATATGTTTTGTTGTGACATTCACAAGTTCAAGAAAAGTTCTATTAGACCTAACTGTACGTAGGTGTGCAAGATGTCCAATGGTACACAAACTTTTGCACTCAACTGTATGTATTTGTATGGATCTTATGGTTGCAGCCATACATATCACTGTCAGGTTTTTGGTATAATTATACTATTAGAGTCCATGTAAATGCAGAGCTGCTACCTAAAGGATCTTGAGATTACACAAAAGACTTGTTACCAAGTACCATGCCCCCTCACAGTAAGGCCTATCCATGGTCTTTCCCTGAATCACGTATCATGAATGAGTATATCACTGAGGCCATAAAATGTGGTTGTATCCATCTCTCCACATCTCCCATTGTAGAAGACTTCTCCTTCATCAAGAAACACACATCATAATCAGGTATTGTTATCCATTGCCATTAGACCCAGCTGCTCTAGAACAGATCTAAGAGGCCAAGTACTTCATAAAATTGGACACAAAAGTGAGTACAATTTGATCTGCTTTTGATAGGGGGACAACCAGAATACTGCCTTCATAACTACGTAAGTTCAATATGAATATCTAGTAGTGCCCTATGGCCTGATCAACATCCCCTCCATATCTCAAGCACTCATCAATGTGACATACAGAGAAATGGTGAGCAAATGGGTAATCGTATATTTGGAGGACATTCTCATCTACTGTTGGAGAATGGCCCTATCCTAAGAACCTAAAGGAATTGCAATGTTGGTTGGGTTTCACACTTTTTTAAATCGATTAACCAAACATTTCACTTCAGGAGCACCTCCCGTAAAGTCCATGTTGAATGGTAAACCAAAAACTCTAAATTGGAACAAGAAGGCACTCTTGGTGCCCTTCAAAAGTCCATATATTCCAAGCACCCACAGGATGCAAGTAATCCAGTGGGTCTCTTCCTCTTTATCTTCTGCACATCAAGGCAGCTATATATCAATTACGTTGGTGTACTAATCACTCTCAATAGCCATTTTGAATTTGGATTTCATTACGTTGAGTCATAATTTTGATAAACTTTCTCTTTTTTTCATTATTAAAACTTAGTTAACTGTATAATTTTGTCTACAGCGAGCAGAGATGGTAGTACCTGTCCTAATATAGTACCTGCCCTTTCGTGGTATTAATTCACATATGCAATTGACATTCCTGTGTGACTTTCAGCTTTGGTAAATCTGACTGTGGGTGCAAAATGGATCTATTTATTAAGTTATTAGTTTTACAAGTGTTTTCACAGGGGCTCAATTTATCTCTGCATCATGCATAAGGGAGATAAAGGACTACACTTGATTTTACATTTATTAACCTAAAGTAGATCATTAAACATCGTGCTTCACCATCCCCATTACCTTCACCATGAAGAAATGAATCATCCAACCATTAATATACATTAGTAACAAATATGTGGGCATCTTAACAAACAGTCCATGTCACGCAGAGATGGAAAGAGGAAGAAAAAGAAATGATATTGTAGGCATGAAAACACGACCTGTGATTGAAAAGACACAAAAGCGAGTAATAATCTCTGTCTCCCCTTTTTTCTTTTGCTCTCTCTCTCAGAGATACAATACCAGGTAATACTCAGATCATATTAATAACTGCCTTTCCAATTTGTTCTGTGATGCTCATGTCATCATGCAACTTAAATGTAATTTGGTGGAGTTCATTTAAAGATAATCACTGTCCAGGTCGTGATCTCTGAGCTTCTAATGTGCCTTCAGTCATCTAATAAACAACTAATGTTCAGGAGGAAGACCATGGTTGATGTAAAAATGCACAAATGAGACTATGTTAGAGGGAAAAACTAGCTGGGTACAGTTGTGGGCATTCACAACCAGCTGAGAACATCTGAGGGATTAACTGAAACTCAAATATGTTCTGGGATAACATTGTGTGCTGTTTGTGTTTCTGAGTTGATAGTGAGTCTATAAAATTACAAGAAACTACCCTTTTAATGTGCAATAGTTTCCCATCAAATAGACCAAATAGATTCTACATTATTTTCTATAATTAACTAAGAAAGATTCTCATCCCCTCCTTAATCCAGGGTGGGCCCAAATCTTCCTTCTTCTGCAGCATAACTCTATTAGGCATATGAACTTTATGTTGTTTATAGCAGATTGTGTGTATTTCATCTCTCACACTATCTTATAAGGATTTGGTATGGTTCAGCACATATGTCATGGTTTCCCCTTTTACATCATGGTTCTCATGCCAGTGAACACAACGTGCTTGTGTTTGTATTTTGTTGTAGTTCTGTCTCCACCCCTGTCCTGTTATATGTTTATTTCTGATTAATTTGTCTACTTATACCCTGTTGTGTCAGTGTATCATTGCACAGTCATACACTGTATTACTGTGATTATGTCTAAGTCTTCTTTTCCATGTATCAAAGTATGTTAATTCCTCATTTTCCTGGTTTAGACTCTTTCCTGTTTCTTTTGTTTGTGATTATGGATGATCCATGTTTAACTTTTTCTTGCTTGGGTTTTATCGCATGCAATGGGATGGAATTATGATTTGCCCCAATAAAGCACATTGTGTTTACATTCTTGCATCCTGCTTCAAACCACCACTGCATCATAGGAAAAACAGGAGTTATTAGAGAGAACAACTGCTAGGGCACAATCACATGGAGGGGCAGAAAGATTTTGGCAGTACACTGGTGTCAAACTTTTCCAGATGGTGTTTTATTGGTTTGTATTTGAGGCATGTATCAATGAACAATCAGAAAAAATCTTACCAACAAATGCTTTCTAGTTATTCCAGTTTCCAGTGCCTTCATTGGCAAACATTAAAAAAAAAAAAATCACTTGGATGGAACTTGGCTAATATGACACTGCTGCATCCTCCCTGACCCTCTGTTGGTCCCTGTCCCACCTCGTCCTCGACTGTCCATCCCAATCTGCTCTACTTCCCCACTATGTGTCATTCCTCTCACAGACATAGAAAGAATGAGAGAGTTTGTGTGGGATGTTACGACGAACAGACAAGCGAGGTGGCATCTCTGCGTTGGCAGGGTGCTAATTTAATCTCGGCTTCGTCATGTTGATGTGAAATCACCACATGCATCACGGCCGGCGACGGGCCTCCGTCACACGCCGTCTGGGCTCCCAAGCAAACTGTGCTTGATTTAACGCAGGGAATTTACACTTAAGTAAACAACATCACAAACAATAACAAGAGCATGATGTCCACGAAGAAGAGAGAAATAAGAGTTATTAAACTGATGTGGGAAAGGAAAGCTTTGGATATTTCACTTTCACTTCATTTTTAGTGAATGTATGAAGGAAAATGTTCAGAATTTCCCTCCAATATTTTTTTAGACAAATATACAATGTTGTGTAAAAAGTTTTAAATGTCAGGTTTATTGTTTGTGCTGGGATTGAAATTGATTTGTTCTAAAGTAATGTTGTTTTTCATCTGTAAAATAGAATTTTTTTTTTCAAAAAAATTGTTTTTCTCTTCATATCTTGACACCTCTTTACAGAGTACATGGTTGGAGTGCAAAGAAGGCCTCACGCTTGACCAGACTTGGTCATGAGGGCAGGTCTTTAATCACCAAGACACCATGGTCCTTGAAACACTGTGGCATTTTGTGCTTTTTATGAGGTTTACTGTTCTTTCCTGTGAGCGGGGCATAGATTTGAGGGAAGTTAAAGAAAATGTAAGTGAATGGCGAGCAGAACTGACCCAACATTATCATTTGTTGGAAATGTAAATGATAGTATGGCATAATGGTGATAATGGTGATGTTATAATGATGATCAGTGAATACTACAGAAGCCAAAACTGACAAACCTGCCACCAAAGTCTTGCCACATGATTGTAGTAAGTTAAATTAAGCCCTTGGGTTGGAAACAGATATCCAAAGCTTGCTTTAATCACATTTCTACGAGATCACCATTGTGAATTTGTTATAATACATTGAATGACACTGGTTTCACATTATTGGCACGTATGAAAGAAGTAGCTCTTAAATCCTAATTTAACCCATGTTGTGGGAAAGATATATACCCAGCACTTTACATATTGCATAGTGTAGAACACCAAAAACATAGCGTAAAGCCCCAGAAACATAGTGTAGAACACCAAAAACATAGTGTAGAGCCCCATAAACATAGTGTAGAACACCAAAAACATAGCGTAAAGCCCCAGAAACATAGTGTAGAACACCAAAAACATAGTGTAGAGCACCAAAAACATAGTGTAGAGCCCCAGAAACATAGTGTAGAGCCCCATAAACATAGTGTAGAGCCCCATAAACATAGTGTAGAACACCAAAAACATAGTGTAGAGCCCCATAAACATAGTGTAGAACACCAAAAACATAGTGTAGAGCCCCATAAACATAGTGTAGAACACCAAAAACATAGTGTAGAGCCCCATAAACCTAGTGTAGAACACCAAAAACATAGTGTAGAGCCCCATAAACATAGTGTAGAACACCAAAAACATAGTGTAGAGCCCCATAAACCTAGTGTAGAGCACCAAAAGTCAGCCAATTCAACAGAAGATTTGTAACACTTGTACTATACCATAGTTGGCCATCATAGTACAGTATCACTAAATAGACATCTATTGCTTTGATCAACTCTGAATGAAAATGTCAGTTAAAAACTGGCCTAAAAAGTTGATGAAAAAATGATTTGTGTGAGCTCCCATAGCCTTTCATTTAGATTTAGAGCATTCGATTTACACATTCATTTACTGATTGTCTTTTTTCCATTTTTTCATTCATTATCTTTTTCATTCTTTCCTGCATTCTTGCCTTCCTTCATTCTCTCCTTTCATTCCTCCTTCCCTTCCATCATTCACTCATTCTTTCCTTCCTTCATCCATGTATCTACTCATTCATATCCAGAGCAACTACCAGAAGTGTTTTGTAGTCTCCATAAAAAACATATCCTCATGCTAGTACATCTAGATCAGTGTGTAACAACACTATCAAACACTGTTAGAGAAGAATTAGTACTAGTTAGTACTGAGAACACAGCCAGTATTCAGCAGTTCGGACAGCCAGGGGAAGTCTTAATGAATGCCTTCCTTGTAGCGTGAGCAATGGTGGGTCTAGTCAAGCTGTGCTAGAGGCTTGAAGAAAATATGGTCCAGACCAGGGTTTGATAAGTGCCTTGAGGTAAGTGGGGGTGATTTTTGGCAGCTACAGGAAGCCAGTGGATGGAATGCAGCAATGGGGTTGTATGGGACCATTTGGGGAGACTGAAAACAAGTCATGCAGATAAATTCTGGAATAGTTTCAGGGGTCTATTGTTGAGCAAGAGAAGATCTGCCAAGAGCAAGTTGCAGTAGTCCAGTGTCTAGATGACAAGCAACTGAGCAAGCATCTGAGTGACCTCCATGGAAAGAAATGGCCAGATCCTCCTGGTGCTGTAAAGGGGAAACCTGCATGAATGAGTCAGGTAAGCATAACCTATGAGGAGAAGATTGTTGGATGTCCACAACTACCCAAAGGTTGAATGCATCAGATGGTTTCTACACAATGCTGTATAATGGTAAAATAGTAGAAAGCTGTCACTGAAACGAATCTGGGCTGCAGTTTTAAGATTATACTCCATGCTCCATTGGATTTTTATCTATAAAAATAAACCTTCATCATTCAAAAGGCAAATCTATCATTTGGATTCAATTTTTAATGATCAGGCCAGGCTTTCTGTTTTTCTCAGGTCAGTGACATAGAGGGTGGACATGGAGGAGTCAGCTGCATTCCAACCAAACAGCAAGTATATAGTGCTCATCAGTGCTGCTCTGTTCATTACTCTGAATAGCTGGCAGCACCTCCAGTGCTCTGAATAGCTGGCAGTACCTGAGGTGCCAGTCTGCTAATGACGCACTTCAGATATCAATGCATATTTAAATAAGGTGCTTTCTCTCACAACACGACATGGGATTCTTCTGAAGTGAGAAATTCTATGTTTGCCATGGTTTATTTTTTCAGGCAGACCAGAACACACTGAATGGCACCACAGGAGAGTGTTTAACAAGTTCAGTCTTTTATTTAATTCCTCATTAAATTAGTGGATTTATTCCATTTTCATTAAATGAGTTATGGATGTGGTATGTGCTCTGGGAGATGCGATGTAGAGGAATCATTTTGCTACTTTTCCTCCTGTGTCACCATGCACTGGGGTTCTCTGGGCTTTATTTTTCAATAAAAATAATATCTTCCCCCCAACCCACCAAAGTAGACCAGCTCCTCAAATATTATTCCCAGATCTGGAGACTGGAGGGTTATGTCAAAGCTCAATTTTGCCTTATTTTTTGGTATGCTGTCTTGTTGCATTGTTGGATACACCCTTATTTCTTTTCTGGAATTCAATGTATTTTGTAGAATTTGGGGTGGGGAGAGGGGCGCAAACCTTTGCCCTCACCCAAGAATACCTAATGTCAACCAAAAAACCTACAATAGACTCTACCTCAGGCCCTAAAGGAGATTTCCTTGAGAACTTCATTCACTCACACATTCATTCATTCATTCTCTCATTCATTTTTTCCTTCCATCGGTCATTCTTTTGCTCATTCAAATTCAAATTTTATTTGTCACATGCATAACCATACCCAGTAGGACTTGCAGTGAAATGCTTTGTACAACTGTTCCAACATAAAAAGAAAATATAGAAAAATATTAAATATAAAGAAAAATATATACATACTAAAATATATATAAAGAAAAATATAAAGAAAAATATTAAATATAAAGAAAAATATATACATACTAAAATATATATAAAGAAAAATATAAAGAAAAATATTTACATAAGAAATATATGAAGGGATTTATTAAAAAAAAATTCATGCATGCATTCATTCATTCCCACATTCATTTTTTTTTCAGTCACAAATTTATTCATTCACACAATCATTCGTACCTTTCAGTGATTCCTTCATACATTCCCTTACCCATTCATTCTTTCATTTATCCATTTATTAACTCCTTCATTCTTTCATTTCTACATTTCCTCATTCATTCATTCCTTCATTTGTTCATTCATTCATCTAATCATTCTGTATGTGTGCAGGTCGTGTTGACATGTATATGTGTGATGACAAAGCAAATATTGCTCATGTGCTAGAGCAAACTACATTCACACTTTCAAGTTTAAAAGCAACCGAACACAATACAACACCTTTATCTTTAGCTCGGGGCGATGGCTCTATCTGAAGGTGTGAGAGTTATTACAGGGTGCCAGAGCCTCTCTGCTTAGAGACAGGGACTGTGACATTGTGTTTTTTGCTGTGTGTATTTCTGTATGTGTATATACAGTATAACGTGGCAGAAGGTGTGTGTGAACGGACCCACGCTGAGCGGCCCAAATAAACCACACCATTATGAGCTGTGTTTCTGAGGTGATGCTGTCTGTTTCTAATAATCTTCCAGGTACTGTATTTGGCTCTATCACTTTTTTGTGTGTATAAATATGGCTAGCAACTTGTGTGCCATAAATAGGAGCTGGCCCCTAAACCACAGAGGAAATTCAGCACTTCCGTATCGCCCAGTTTGGGTTTATTTGTTTAGAAACCATTGGTGTTCACGATCTCAGTGCTCTGAATAGCTGCCAGTACCTGAGGTGGCAGTCTGCGAATGACGCACTTTAGATATCAGTGCATATACAAATAAGGCGCTTTCTCTCATGACGCGATGTGGGATTCCTCCTGACTGAGAAATGCTATAATTGCCTCGGTTTGTCTTTCAGACAGTTCAGGACAAACAGAACTGCAATGCAGGATTTTCGATTTTCATTTAATTAGTGTGTTATGTGTCTTGGGACTTGGAAGATGATAATTGTGGAAGTTTCCTCTTTCATCACTATGCACCATCCTCCAAAGCTTTGCTTTATTTCTACTCAAACAGTGGTTGCTCTATGTGGCCTTGGGCAAAAGCCTTAACCTTGAACTGCTTGTCCTAACTGTAAGTTCCTCTGGATAAAAGCTTTGCCAAATGAATCAATATAAATGTAGTAATAAATCAGATACACCTCTTCCTTTCTTGAAGAATATGCTGGTCTGGTTCCTAATAGAAATTTTTTTTTTTCTCTTCACAGAACACAATGTTAAATCTGTGAGTAACAGAATAGAGAGTTCTCCTATTAGAGAGATATCCAGCAGCTACCAAGGATTATTACTTGGTATTAGGATCTTGCATAGTTAAAGGTTCTTTGGTTTGTAAAGGGGTTCTGTTTGGACCCAGATAGAAAGCCATTCAGTGGTAGGGTAGTACATTAAACCCTTAAGAGTTTCTCAGGGGGACAAATCCTCAAGATTTTCTCAAGATACAACAATCCTTAAGGGTTCTACATTTAATGTTTTAGCATGTATATATATATATACATATAGCATAAATATATATATATATTTAGTAATGAACCACATATATATATATGTGGTTCATTACTAAAATCCCCCAGAAACAGAATTAAGAAGGTTATGAATAATTGGAGTC
Organism: Pangasianodon gigas; assembly: GCA_022758105.1. Classification (NCBI taxonomy): domain Eukaryota; kingdom Metazoa; phylum Chordata; class Actinopteri; order Siluriformes; family Pangasiidae; genus Pangasianodon; species Pangasianodon gigas. The sequence goes on along the minus strand of CM040462.1, from coordinate 6,474,107 downwards.
ACCACTTCATTGTAAAGCCCAATCTATTTAGATGTTGTTAATTTATAAAATTTATTCTTAAAATATGACAAACTTGACCTAACTAATATGAAAAATCTGGACACTAAGGACCATATTCAGAGCTGGCAACTTAAATCAGCGACTTAATTTCAAAAGTTACACGGGGAAATGCAAGCTAGTGCTTGCGTTCAAGCAAAAAGAAAATGAAGGATAGAAAATGCAGACTGAAGAAGCAAACAGTATGTTTTCTTTTTCTTTCAAATGTAATATGATGTGACATAAAAGCACAACTTAATGAAGCCACAAGATACTAAATTAAAGTCATGAAATCATAATGCATGCATGGGATGTGGCCTTTTTTTCACATTTTGATATCTTGGGATTGTTGACTTGATAACATAATGACAATGTTGTCTGTGTAAGTCAGAATAATGCACAATTTTGGTACTACTTATAACTCCTCACTATATGTGTATACTGTATGACCCTAACTGCTGTACCGAGTTTTGTTGGACAACAAAATGTTCATTTACTAGTTAAGACGCACGTGCCAATGGTGTAATCAGAATCATGTATAACAATATAATCATGATGTTTTAGAACCAGTACAGTACAATGAACAAGTTCATATCAGTAAAATAGAATCTATTGAAAATAAATGAGGTTCTTATGATGGTAAACCTATGTATGTTGTTTGTAATGTGCTGTCTGTAATGGTTGTCAATATGCCCAAAACCAATCTTTATTAAATACTGAACAATCTTTATTAGGTTGAATAAGATATTTTTCCTTCTCCATCTTATAGCCTGAAGTGCCCTGTATGGTACACAATGATAGGTGTGAAAGTGGCACCCAGTGATAAATCAAAGTGCACCGCCTTGTGCTAAGAGCATTGTGCTGCATTCTAGACTCCACAGAATGGGAGTCAATTATCACCAAGAGAACAACAACAGCAAGATCCCATTTAATGGTGTACTCTTCTGTCCATCTCTTCTTCTCAGTCTTCTCATTAGGAAAGGAGGCAGGGTGTGAACCTGAACAGATGAGTGTATTCTCTGATTCTAGCTTTAAAGCATTGATTTGATGGAAGCCTTATTTTCTGTCATTCCGTACAAGTTGAACCTCTAGTCCAGAAACTCAAGTGGCATGGTGCTCTTAGTGTGTGTGTGTGTGTGTGTGTTTGTACGTGATTGGTTATGTATTAGAGAATAGAAAAGCATTTTTGGACATATTTTTGGGTTAGAAATAGTATTATATTTAATACGGCTAGAACAAAAATCGAATTGTTTTTATGCTTCAGAAATAGCACTGGGTCTAATATGCCTGGTACAAAAATATATTACCTACTACTAACACATAAGTCACCAAGAGCTCCTAGTTCATTTTCCATGGACTAGGCAGGTTATGCTTATCCAAATACTGTATAGACAAAATATCAGAGATATTTTTTCTAAAGATATTTTACCTTACAGATGGAACACTTTTTTGTAATAAATAAACATTACAGTGAAATTCCTTTCTTTGCATATTTCAGCTTGGTAGGAAGTTGGAGTCAGAGCTCAGGGTCAGCCATGAGACAGCATCCCTGGAGCAGAGGGGGTAAAGGGCCTTGCTCAAGGGCCCAACAGTGGCAGAAGAAAGGCTGTGCTCTAGATTCTCAAAACTGGAGAAAATCAAACACAAAATGATATGGCCAATCAGACTAAGGACTCATGTCTACCTACCAGTCACTCATGTCTCAGAAAGTTCTGGATCTTGCACTAGTGTTCAGGTGCTCTACTGTGGCATATGTTAAGTTTCAAAGCAGCTAACTTCAACTAGCTTCCACCAAAAGTTTAACTGACTTTGGGAGAGTTGGCGATTTAAGTCAGCAGCTTAAGACCAAAAGTTCCGTCAATATTTATGATGGGAAAGTTAAGCATACTCAGAGATGGGCTGAGTTTCTGGGTGCACCAATTAGATCACCTGCATGTAGTTCACACCTCCAAGGTTGCCAGATTTTGTCTCCTCTAATGTCTTCCATCTAGAAAAAAAACCTTTCGTGAACCTTTATGAGGTGATACTATTAATTAATTAATGTCAATTTTCTGTATTTAATATTGGCCTCAAAAAGCATTCCATCATTTTTTCGTGTATTTAGAAAAAGCCTTTATTTGTCACATTACAGTGAAATTCCATTTTTTGCATATTTCAGCTTGGTAGGAAGTTGGGGTCAGAGCTCAGGGTCAGCCATGAGACAGCATCCCTGGAGCAGACGGGGTAAAGGGCCTTGTTCAAGGGCCCAACAGTGACAGTTTGGTGGTATTGAGGCTAGAACCCCCAACCTTCTGATGAGTAGCCCAGAGCCTTAACCATTGAGCAACCACTTTCCAGAGCTCAAAACATGAATTACAATATAGGACAAGAAAAATGGCCTGAAGTCCAAGATTTACGATTTATGCAAGTGAGACACAACTCTGTTTTTGCATACTTTGCCCTGAATGGTTAACTCTCACATAGATTCTGAAAAGTGCTTAAGTCTGTAGTTGTGTATGAGGTTTGAATACCATTTTCAGTTTTAAATTCTAACTATGCCCCTATACATTGAAGCACAAATGGTAGTTCTCATTCGCACAGAGAAGGGAATCAGACTGAGCTTTTATCTTCTCTTTTAGCCCACAATCAACAAAATCATTGAATCTATGCTGAAAATAGAGTTATAGATAACGGCGCTAACCCAATAAGCAATATCAATTTTCAAGCTTATTCCACTTGCAAATTGCTGGATAATGATGTGAACCTATTTTCATGTGGGCTCAAATTTGTGTGACTTCTGCACACTGAAATAAGGTGTTTGTAATGTTGTAATTATATAAGTTCAAAAAGCAATCAAGGCTTCGGCTTGTCTAAAAAAACGTTCTCCTTTTTTGGCCTGACTAATGATCTTTTCATAGAACTCGAATGCAGAATATTGGGACCTTGATTAAAGTGTACATCTCACTGAACTATCCTGCACTCATGTCAGTTTTTTCCCTCATATTTGTTAACATTTTGTACCATCAAAGTCATATTTTAGCATTTAAAACAGAGTTGATGACCAGGTGCAATGGGCTACTAACTCTTATAATAAGATCAATGGAGCCACTACCACAGTTTTCCATGTTTGTGTCATTGCATATGCATTTAGTAGAGTTTCCCTGTATTCCAATTTTTCAAGGCTGAGAATTGCTAGCATTATGAATGCTCATTGTGGTGTTATTTTTGGAGCAAACATGGCTAACACATTGACTGCTATGTTCAGATTATGAATTAATTTGTCAAAAATGTGCAATGAAAATACTCATCAATTTTGTACTGTGCATGTAGTATGCAGTATGTTGTAGCATTGCTGCGCTTCTGTGAGCAAGTGCTAATTTGCATACCAAAGAGCCTCTGTAGTGTCTTCATTATTGTGATGTCTAATGTCTTTGTTCTGTTAGATCAAGTGTTATTTGTTAGTGTAGTAATGTGTTGTTTGTTTTATGTTTGTGTTCACCATTTTGATTAAGCCCAGTGGGACCTGTGGCTAACCACCAAAGCTATATTTGAGCTTTATTCGTGCTGTAATATCAAGTGCATTGTTTCAGAGTCAAGCTTTCCTTCTCCATAATGATGCCATAATACTAACAACAGAAATATTTTTAGTATGTCAAACATACATATTACCATGGTAAGCATAAGTCTTCATTTTGATCAACTTTCTCATTATTTTGCAAATGCTAAGACACAATTTTATGCTTTCTCATGCTTAAGACTTGTTTTATTTTGTCCTATGGCAGAAACAGGCTTCTACAAATTTAATACCTGCACTTTGGTTGTATTAATTTCATTTCCAAGTGACTGGAATGAGCAGACACAAAATGACTTTCAGACTTAAGCCTGTTTTACACTGCGAGATTTCAGCAGTCTTTTAAGATTAGTATTTGTTACACTGTACGAGATTCCAATAAAATCTTGGCCGAATTCTATGGTGATGGTGTGATAATGTGTTCTCCATGTCAGCTTATATGATGAAGATACTCTAATGATTACTATGTCATCAATCAGTATGATCTGGGCTTGTGCGGAAAACAAGCTCACATAAACACAAAAAAGCAAATCATTGAAAGTGAGCTTGTGGCAGTAAGGATATTTTTACTGTCCACTAGCATGGTACACCTGTGTTTGTTTGCTAAAACACTTTTAAAAGAAAAATCCACCCTGAACAACATATTAATGTTTATTAGCATGTGATCTTCAATGGCGTCTGATTTTGAGTTTCCTTTTTTGGTTTTTAACTTCATTCATTGACATGTTGGTCTAATTTCACTATGATTACCAGTTTCCTACATTACCCACAATGCCGTTTGACTACCTGCTGATAGTGGTGTAGTCGGATTTAGCCCTCGCTTCATCTCTATGCTAAAGAAAGCAATGCAGCGGCACTTTATTCCTATAGTCTTTCAAACTCTCTCACCTCCTCATTCCATTTTCATGCTAACACCACCGCCATCTTACTAGCTAGCTGTATTGAATTCTGGAACTTTGAGCCCAGAGTTTGCTGTCTCCACTACTTCTGTTGGATTTTTCGTTAGTATGACGTTAAATGGCAAGAAGAAAAGAAGCTCTTGCTCTTTTGTTTACAGGAGCTAACAGCAAAACCTGAGTGTTATCCCTTATGTCTGAGATCACTTAAATTGTTTCTTCTAATAAACTCCATTATAACTGCGCTAGCAATAGCACTGTTCTCATGTGACTTCAGAGCAGCACACAACCTCTAACGTCTCACAGGAATAACAAAAAATACAGCACCGACAAACAAATTAGCATCAGAATCACTGAATATATCACAAATATCTCAATACAAACATATTTAATGTGGTTCATGGTGGAGGTTTAATGTGCTAAATGACTGCATGGTGATTTGTCCCCTGTTTTTCTACCTGTCCTCTCTATACAACAGCCTGTTACACTGCTCTCACTTCCTGTAATATGTTCAATTATTTTCAGCACTTTGTGCAAAAGTAAACAGTCTGTTTTTTTGCATTTTCATACTTTAGACTCAAAGTGGTGTCTTTTTAAAGTTATTGAGGATGCAGTATAAATAAAGATGACTAATGGACAGATGTTGGCAGGTTTACTGATGGATGATGTACTGAAGCAACAAGGAAAGAATAATCCTAATGCTGATACTGAAGTGCCCAGTGCAAAGATCTTTTCTCTGGTCTTCTAGAACTACTACTGGTCATTGTTCTAGAATTACTGCAGTCTGGTAGTGTTCCTATATCTCTATACTCAGGCAGTGTTCTAGAATGACCACAGATATCAGACTAATTACATTCACTCAGTGTTCTAGAATGGCTACAATTTCAGTAATATTCCTATAGAACACCTGTAGAATTTTGTAATAATCTATATGTTCTAGAACTACTGCAGTCAGGCAGTGTTCTAGAATGACTACAGTAAGTCACTGTGTAGAACTACTAGAGTTGGTCTGTGTTACAAGTATTCTAGAACTTCTAAAGTCAGTCTGTGTTACAAGTGTTCTAGAACTACTAAATTCAGTCTATGTTACAAGTATTCTAGAACTACTAAATTCAGTCTGTGTTACAATGTTCTAGAACTACTAAATTCAGTCTGTGTTACAAGTATTCTAGAACTACTAAATTCAGTCTGTGTTACAAGTATTCTAGAACTACTAAATTCAGTCTGTGTTACAAGTATTCTAGAACTACTAAATTCAGTCTGTGTTACAATGTTCTAGAACTACTAAATTCAGTCTGTGTTACAAGTATTCTAGAACTACTAAATTCAGTCTGTGTTACAATGTTCTAGAACTACTAAATTCAGTCTTTCTTACAAGAGTTTTAGAACCACTAAAGACAGTCTTTGTTACAATGTTCTAAAACTACTAGAGTCAGTCTGTGTTACAAGTGTTTTAGAACTACTAAATTCAGTCTGTCTTACAAGTGTTCTAGAACTACTAGAGTCGGTTTGTGTTACAAGTGTTCTAGAACTACTAGAGTCGGTTTGTGTTACAAGTGTTCTAGAACTACTAAAGACAGTCTGTGTTACAAGTGTTCTAGAACTACTAGAGTCGGTTTGTGTTACAAGTGTTCTAGAACTACTAGAGTTGGTCAGTGTTCTAAAGGCAATCATTGTTTATTAAATTTACAATATTTATAATATTATTTATATATTTTTTTATAACACAATACCATTTTAGAGCCTTTGTAAAAGAACTATTCAGAGAAATTCATCTTCATTTTAACACTGCTGGTCAATTAGGGTGTACAGATCTGGCAACCTCAGTCATAGCTCATGCAGTAGAAAGTACCAAAGAATCTGAAGAAATTCAAAACATTAAAAACATCAAAACTTTGTGACTGCTAATTTTCCAAATGTGCTAATTTTCCAATAATGCAGCTCAGCCACTGCAGTGCATCAGATACTATAGACACAGACTAACTCTTCCTCCTTTTATAGGGTGCCATTACTTTTGTCCTAAATCAATGGCTACTCCAACATGTCTTAATTTATGTATTTATTTTTAATTACTTTCTTGAATTTAATTACTTTCATATTCATCAAGTCATGGATATGAAATGATGGAGCCAATCGATCGAGTTTCACATTAGTAGCTCTCCTAATATGTAAATTTACACAAACTCAGGAGCTTTCGTATAAACATTTCTCTGAATGAAGTGGATTTTCATGAATACCACATTTCTTTCTAACAATTCTTATATATCCACCTTGATAAATGAGGTGAAATGTGAGGCATATTGCGAGCACATTTTGTCCGTCACTGTTCTAGAAGTTAGTCAGAGTTTTAGAGCTACTACATAATGATTTACCTGAGCTAAAAAGTTGAAATATCATCAGCATTAACAAGGTCTTCCCACACTGTGACACTGATGTCACACTGTGCCTCAGGGAAACACCATTTGTTAGCGAGATTTTCGTCTATCACACCTTGTGCAGCTTCTCTTGACAGCTAGCCTATGAGTCCGCTAATCAGTCTGTTAAAGTTTGACAATGAGCTGTGAGCCAATTAACTGGAAGCAACTGGAAATGCTTCCCTTGGTTATTAGAGCTCTGATGCAAAAAAAAAAAAAAAAAAACTTTGTTACAACTGAAGACTTTAGTGCTTTAAAATGATCTAGAATGCTTGCTGGACTCGTTTTTGTAAGATAATTACAAAATGATTGTTGTGAATAATCAATAACTCCACAGTGGTTTTCTTCTTTCACATGTACAGTGTGTTCCCATGTTTCCTGTTAAAGTGCTCTGAGGTCTAATTACATGGTGATGGTCAGAAATGGTCAGTGCAGCAGGAGTTGGGTTATGGCTGTCCCTTCGTTCTGAAATCTCAGCTTGCATCTGTTCCCATCGGGGCAAGCCAGTGGAAGTAGAGTGAACATGGCAGCAGTCGTTCATGCTGAACACCTAAGTGCTCCCACCATTCACCGATTGTCCTCTCATGAGTCATGTTAGGAGGTATGTAAGTGCTTCTGAGGGGTTTCCAAGGACACAAGGAAAAAAAAATCTCTTTCCAGTCTTCTCCGGAAATCAAGTCTAATATTTTATTAGTAATAGAGCTCATACTGAGGGACTATTTGATAAAATTTTATTAATACAGATGCTAGTATACACTCACCAGCCACTTTTTTAAGAACACCATACTAAGACCCTGCTTTGCTCTCAGAACTGCCTCGGTTCTTCATCAGACATGATGCATCATACAGTAATTGCTGCAGATTTGTCAGCAGCACACTCACGCAGCGAACCTCCCATTGTACCACACCCATTGGATCAGGCCAGTTTGGGATGACTTGTGCTTTGTGACATTATAAGGGTACATAGAGGGGTAAACTGTGGCGAGAAAGGGATGCACATAGTCAGCAACAATACTCAGAGACTCAGGTTGTGGCATTCAAACAACGATTGATTGGTATTAAGGGACCCTTATGTGCCAAGAAAACACTCCGCACACCATTACACCACCTCCACCAGCCAGAACTGTTGACACAAGGCAAATGTATCCATGGATTCATGCAGCTGACACCAAATTTCTGACCTTGCCATCTCCATGTCACAGCGAAAATGAGATTCATCAGATCAGGTGACGTTTTTCCAATCTTCAACTGTCCAGTTTTGGTGATCCCATTGTAGCCTCAGATTCCTGTTCTTGCCTGAGAGCAGTGGAATCTAGTGTGATATTCTCCTGTTGTAGCCCATCTGCCTTACGTTTTGAGATGCTTTTCTGCTCACCACGGTTGTAAAGAGTGGTTATTTAAGCTACCACATCCTTCAGCTCAAACCAGTCTGGCCATTCTCCTCTGGCCTCTCTCATCACCAAGGCACTTCTGCCTGCAGAACTGCCACTCACTGGAGGTTTTTTGTTTTTCGCACCATTCTGTGTAAACTCCAGAGACTGTTGTGTGTGTGAAAATCCCAGGAGAGTTCTGAAATACTCAAACCAGCCCATCTCGTACCAACAACCATGCCACAGTCAATGTCACTGAGACTACATTTTCCCCATTCTGATGTTTAACGTGAATATTAACTGAAGCTCTTGAAATGTATTCACATGATTTTATACATTGTGCTGCTGCCACATGGTTGGCTGATTGGATAACTGCATAAATGTGCAGGTATACTAATAAAGGGGCTGGTTGCTTTTATCTGTAAATAAATGATTTAAAAATTTATGGACTGTTTTTCATTTTAAAAATTATTAATTAATTAATATTGGGTCTTTAAGAAAGTTCTGTATTTCTCAGAGGCTCAGCTTGTATTGTCTTCTATTTCACTTATAATTCACTTTGTGAAAAAGCATCTGCCAAAGAATAAATGTACCTGCATTTCATTTACATTTCTCTCAGTATATAAATTATTTTATGTTACTCTCCTGGTTGATTATGACATCCTGCATCAACTTAACAAAAGGAACACAAAAAGTGAAACATTTAAGAGCTTTTTAATGACAGTGGCATTAATTCCGTCAATTAACTCAGAGCTTGTAATAAGACGGACACATAATTTTACTGGATTTGATTGTATAGGAAAACTCCACCATGAAACACATTGAATATGTTAATAGTGAAATATTTGTGATGTGTTTCATTATTCTGGTGCAAATTTGTTGGTGTTTTTTTTTTTTATTATTCCCTTGAGAAGTTAGTGATTATGTGCCGTTCTGTCACAGGAGCAAGAGCTTTGTTTCTCACTCACCATTTTCCAGCAACTTTCAACATCATATTAATGCAAAATCGAACATAGACCTAGTGGAGACAGCAAACGTTGGACTCAAAGTTCCAGAATGCACATTTGCACTGAGATACAGCAGAGAATTGGCTCAACTAGTTAGCTATCTACAGGATGATGAGCATGAAGGCGTCGATGATGGTGGTAATAGCATGAAAGTTGAAGCTTTGGAAGCTGATCTGTTTGAGCAGAGTGTACAGATGAAGAGGTGAGAGAACCGAACAGACTAAAGGACTAAAGCGCCGCTGCATCACTCTCTTTAGTGTAGATATCAAGTGAGGACTAAATCCCAATGCAACACTATCAGCAGGTAGTCAAACAGCATTGTGGGTAATGTAGGAAACTGTTAATCAAAGATGGCAGTGAAAGTTGAAACTAAGTTTAAAGGTTTAAACTAAAAAAAAATCAATTGAAAATTTCATTAAAGGAATAAATCTTAGACACCGTTGAAGATCACATCATAGTTACAAAGATCAATAAGCAAGTTGTTCAGGGTGGAATTTTCCTTTAAGAGAAAATTTGAAAAATGATAATAATTAACATCGTATTTAAGTGGTATTATTTGTCCATATGCAAAAAAGAGGCCAAAATTGTTACCTCGAGCCACAGCACTTGTTTACAAACACAATTCACTCTGCGATTGATTTTTTTGTAGCAAATAGTTGTCTGCTTTATGGAGTGCTTCACAGTCTAAGAGGTGTATTTATCCTGACGGAGCTGGGTTTTTGTCCGGGGCTTTCAGAGATGCCAGCGGGTTTATTGATCATGAGCTCTATTTGCAAAAGCAGCATGGCGTAATCTTGGGTTTTGCCAGTGAATGATTGATAGGGCTGATTCAGAAACATGATCAAAAACATTAACGCTGCTTGTTCAGAGGCACAAGAGGCACCCAACAAACATGTCATTTTAAACTTCAATCACATCCCATACACTGCTAGTCAAACGCTTCTATGTTTCTGTTACAGTTTAATCACTATTAATGCCACAGAGAAAAGAAGAAGGAGCTGAAATTCCAATTAAATAAAGAAAAATATTATGCAAGCGTTCCAAAGACCTGAGTCTGTGTAATGAAGGACTCGTGACCTTAGTATTGTATATGGTTCTGTTATATCTGGATTAAGAACAAATGGGAGCTAGAACCTTTTACTATAAGATCAGTATGTACAGTACATTGCTCACAAGGTATGAAGTAGGACAGTACTCAATGGTACACAGTGTGTCCAATTTCTCAGCATGTAGAACAGGTGATTGTGTGATTTAACATGTGAATGTGTGATTTCATGCACACTGTCCACACTTACGAACAGTGAATATAAAGCTCTTTTTTAAGTTTTCAGAAAATATAAATTAACATAAACGTCTGTAGCTTTCTAGACTATTTGTCATTCTCAATCTTTAATAAAGTTCTATGTAAAATTTAACAAATAAAAAATAACAAAAGAATGAAAGTAAAAATGTTTTTGTGGTAGATCCCACAGATTTTTTGATTGTTTGTTTTTTAAATTAGTGTTTTGGGGGATTTTTTTTTAACCTCCATGAGCATTCAGCAGTCCTAAATTGTGTAAATTTTGTATGGTCAGAAATGATATTTTCTAAAAATGTGTGTCTTCAACCTGAATGTTAAAAAAACTTTGGACACTGGAAGATTTAATGTTTTATTATTATTTCAGGCATATTGTTTCATAACTTATATAAGTATAACGGACATGCAATGCTGACAACTCGACTCTTATAATGCATAGGTGGAGGAGAATGCTGCAGTATCTCTGCTGCAACTAATTAGCACTTTCCCCTAAGCCATTACATTCCATTACAGCTAACCATTTTCTCATGCATGCTGCAATTTGTGCTTGAAAGCGGGCCTTTTGCAGCATTACATTCTTGTCAATTAAGTTTTGTTCCAAGTTGTAGCTGCCTTGGCATTTCACATTTTCTGCTTGTCTGAATGAACTGACTAGTTTAATGCACCTTTAAGCAGAAGTAAGACGTCCTCTGTACTGCAATATTGGGCCTTGAAAGCTGCTTTGAGCAAAAGTGTCTTCTGAATGAATAAATGGAAATGTCCTGTTGAATGTAATTCACGTCTTTCTCCTTTTCCATCTGTGTGATTGGCCTTCCTCAATTCTGCAGCATATATAATAAACACACACCATGCAGGAAATATGAAACTTGGAACATGGTAGAAAGATACTGTATATGAAATATGCATACATAGACAGAGTTACATATACCGTCCCCTCCGGAACTATTGGAATGGCAAATCTTTTGTTTTTGCTATACACTGAAGATATTGGGGTTTGAGATCAAAAGATGAATACGATATACGATAGATCAGAATTTCAGCTTTCATTTCCTGATATTTACACCTAGATGTGTTAGCATATCTTTTGGTGAGCAAAAGTATAGTAAAAAATAGTCTTAAAGTAAATAACACTTAATATTTGGTTGCATATCCCTTGCTTGCAATAACTGCATCAAGCAGGTGACCCACTGACATCACCAAACTGTTTCATTCTTCTTTTGTGATGCTTTTCCAGGCTTGTACTACAGCTTCTTTTCTTCTTTTCTTTTCTATTTTTTGTGGGTTTCTCCCTTCAGTCACCTCTTCAGGAGGTGAAATGCGTGCTCAGTTAAGGTCTGGTGTTTGACTTGGCCAGTCTAAAACCCTCCGCTTTTTTCCACTGATGAAGTGCTTTGTTGTGTTGGCAGTGTGTTTTGGGTCATTGTTTTGCTCCAATTCAATCTTATTGGATGCATTTCTCTGTAAATTGGCAGACAGAATTTTTCTGTAGACTTCTGAATTCATTCTGCTGCTACCGTCATGAGTTACATCATCAATAAAGATTAGTGAGACCATTCCAGAAGCAGCCATGCAAGCCCAAGCCATGACACTTCCTCCACCATGCTTGACCGATGATATTTTGGATCATGAGCTGATCCTTTCTTTCTCCACACTTTGGCCTTTCCATCACTTTGGTAGAGGTTAATCTTGTTCCAGAACATTTGTGGCTCATCTCTGTATTTCTTTGTGAATTCCAATCTGGCTTTCGGATTCTTACTGCTGATGGTTTGCATCTTGTGGTATGGTCTCTGTATTTCTGCTGTGGAGGTCTTCTTCGAACGGTGGATTGTGATACCTTCATCCCTGCCCTGTGGAGGTTGTTGGTGATGTTACTGACTGTTGTTTTTTGTTTTTTCTTCACAGCTTTCACAATGTTTCTGTCATCAACTGCTATTGTTTTCCCTTGCTGATCTGTTCCATGTCTGGTTGTTTAGTACACCAGAGGTTTCTTTCATTTTCAGGACATTCCAAAATGGCTATGCCCAATGCTTGTGCAATGGCTCTGATTGATCTTCCCTGTTTTCTCGGCTTCAAAACGGCTTGCTTTTCTCCTATAGGCAGCTCTCTGGTCTCCATGTTGGTTAATCCGTTTTAACAACAAATACAGTTTTCACAGGTGAAACCCAGGGCTCAAACCAAGAGTAAACAAAAAGAAACAAAACAGAAAAAAGGAAAAGAAAAAATACCTTCCACTTTAAGTCACACCCACTTTGGGATAAATCCAAATACAGATACAGGTACTAATACTCTAATATTTGGAGCACTAATCAGATACAAATACAGATACATTTTGTTGCTTGGGCAGATATTATTTGGGTGGTGCATCTCTGCACAGTGTCTCTGCTGCAATGAAAAATATCTAGTGGTCCTTTTTGCATGGAGTAGATGGAGGAGGACAAATTGTGCATAGCAACAAATAGGCCACTGTCACTCAATGTAATATGACTTAGTGTAAATAGAGATTTGAAATAATGCCTGATAAAGATGCACAAAATACCCAGTACTTTGCAGCAAATCTAGTATATGGGTTTCTCAAAAGATATTGGCTGCTAATATCACACACACACACACACACACACACACACACAGAGACCTCCGCACATATCCAAAGGATGGTGCTGGAGAAAATGGACTTCCTGACAGTCCATATATGGGCAAAGGCAAAGGATGAGGTGTGCAAAGATGAGTCAGCGCAGCTCTCCCCACACACTCACACCTTATATCTGTCTGAGTGTGTGTTTGTGTGTGACTGTGGAACAAGAGAAAACAGGCAGAGATGAATAGACTGTAATAAAGCACAGACAGACACGAGGTTAAATGGTTGACACTGGCGACGAGCCGCTAAAGCAACAGGTGGACTTGGTCAATATGCAGGTCACACACACACACACACACATAAAGAGGAATCAGTCATGGGAACTCGGAAGCATTATGAATGCATAACACGGTGCACATCGAGTGCAGCTGTCTGCTCAGGTCTAATGTGTGTGCATGTGTGTGTGTGAGAGAGATAGAGAGAGAGAGAGCGGGAGAGAGAGAAATGCTTTAGCATGCACGTCTTGCAAAGCGGAAGCAAGTTCCATTAAAGGCACATTGTGTGTGTGCCTGTGTGTGTGTCTATTATGTGTGTGTCGGTTATAATACACTGCAAAAGCAATGCGACAGAGAACTCTCTCTGCAGACCTTTTCTCATACGCTCAGCTGCGGAAGTGAGGGAGCAAAAAGAAAGGGGCTAATTTTATTTTTTATGCACTTGGCCTCCTACTTCTCCCTGTTTTCGGGGCAGAAGGAGAGGCACTGCAGTGCAAAAGAAATGAATCTATACTGACTCATATCCACATTTAGCATCGCACACACCATAAAAAATCTCATTTAAAAGAAGCCATAAAATTACAGCATGTCATCGCCATAACCTTAGTCATAAGAGTCAGAATCATAGTCTAATGCATAGTGTGAGAGAGTGTACTG
>CM040462.1:6375316-6459930 GCA_022758105.1 Pangasianodon gigas | reverse complement strand
CCCTGTTTTCGGGGCAGAAGGAGAGGCACTGCAGTGCAAAAGAAATGAATCTATACTGACTCATATCCACATTTAGCATCGCACACACCATAAAAAATCTCATTTAAAAGAAGCCATAAAATTACAGCATGTCATCGCCATAACCTTAGTCATAAGAGTCAGAATCATAGTCTAATGCATAGTGTGAGAGAGTGTACTGCAGCTGGCATGACTGTCAGAGCTGCTGTCATGGAAAATTGATCAACATCTTCTGACCAATCAGAGATGAGAATTCAGCAGTGTTGTAATGGAAATATACATATATACATGCATACATACTGTACATACACACACACATACATACATACGTACACAGACACATACATACATACTGTATACTTTGCATAACCTAAGAGTAATAAATACCAGATTAACAATTGTTACATATACTCATTGATGTGCTGAAGTTTTCTGTAAGGCAGCGTTTATTTAACATTTATGGAAGGAGACTCCAGTGTCAGGATTAAAGCTTCTTAAACCTCTTCCACCAGAACTCAGGGTTTTTTTTGTCTTATTAACATCAAAAGACATCAGAAATAAAGGCTGAATAGGGAATGACTGTTTATAGCTGCTATAACACAATTGATAACAGGAACTAACTTGTTTTGTGGATGTTCCTCAATATTAACCGTGCTGTGTTATAAGAGGAATAACACTTCAGGACATGCTTGTATTAAAAAAAAAAAAAAACAACTTATGTGTGGTAACAGTAACTCCGCTTCCTATTACTGCACTTCCCAATGGGTTTTATGATGGAAATTTCCAACAAAACATGCAAATTATCATCTCCACACATCCTTACATTACATTTTCTTTGCACATTTGTGTCAGCTGATCTGCCATACGCAACAAATATGCAGTAACCGTGAGCATCATTGAAATGTAGAGGTTAGGAAATTTCTACAAATTATGAAACATTTCTGGGAACGCAAGACATTCCTTAATCACATGTTCACTCGAGGTACCACACTTTTTTCACCACACTTATACAGTATGTGATTTCTCACAGTAACAGGTTGGAGTTGGACAAACACCATAAAAATGCGAATTAAAAAAAATAAGAATATGCACATTTTTGTTTATATGATTCTGACAGGAAATTTCCCTGAACATCATACATCATCGCTGAACATCGTGTGTTTGGGAGACAAAAACTTCAGCTTTCATTTAAAAAACTAAAAGAGCCAAAAGGTTTCCTTCTGGTTACTGAGGTTAAGGTTTGGGTTAGATTTAGGTAGAGCAAAGCATTAATGTGTGTTATATATATATATATATATATATATATATATATATATATATATAATGATGTATATATATATATATATATATATATATATATATATATATATATATATATATATATATATATGTGTGTGTGTGTGTGTGTGTGTGTGTGTGTGTAAGCCCTTGGTTTTGGGACTGGAAACCTAATATTTTTTTCATCTACTGTTCCATCCCTGATAATAGAAGGATAATTAAGATCAGATGAGATTGCTGTTTAATTAAAAATCGCATCATCATCGCACTCTGTGCCAAATGCACAACATCACAGACAACGAGGACTACTTACACACCGGAAGTGTGCACAATTACAGAGAGCAGGCCATACATACAGGAAGAGAGAGATATCTATCTGAAACTCTCAGCTCTCTCATTTCATTCATCCCAAAGCAAATACATAACACTTTTTTATGAAAAGTTTGTTAAAGCTAGTACAAGGGCTGGAGTTATGCTGGTTGTAGCTTTTGCTTATTTACCTTTGGCTACTTTGGCTCTGTAGTTAATGTGGTTTATTTATTTTTGGTCACTAATGTGGCTAAAGTGGGCAAAAATAAATAGAAAATACGGTGGATGGGTTGCAATCATTATGGCACTTGTGAAATATTAACTGTCCTTAATGAGCTTACCTTTCTACAGTGCTATTATTTGATGCCACAAATTACTATTTCGATATTGATATTTATTTGGAAATAATGGTTGTTGGAATCGGTTTCATATAACCGCAAACAAATGCTACTAATCAAGCTTGAAAACAACCAGTCATTACAGTTTAAATCAATAACAAGTGCTGTGGACAGCATGGTGGCACAGCAGGGAGTGGTGCTGCCTCAGAGCTGCAGGGTCTAGGGTTCAGTCCTGAGTACTGGTCTGTGCTGAGTTCCACATGTTCTTCCTTTGAGGGTTTCATCTTGTCTCCTCCAGCCTCCCAAAAATATCCTGGTTGATGGATTATCTGTGCTGATCTGATTATCTAGTGTTGTTTGTGTGTGTATGTGAAGTGCCCTGTAATGGATCCCATAGAGAGTGTATTCCTGACTCACGCCCAGTGATCAATTAATTTCTCTACTTTTACTACAACAATTGCTATATCAAACCAACATTTGCAACCAACTCTGATATAGATTCACTCATATTGCTTTGAAAATGGCTCAAAATCAGCTTGAAATAGTTAAAGGTTAATATTTTTGTGAAGGAAGTAAAAGAACAGTGCTTACAAATTTCTGAGTGGTATAAATCTGACAGTTGGGGAGGATTCTGGGAGATTTTAGGAGATTTTTTCACTGGCAGATGGAGAAACAAGAACCATTCTCTTTCTCAGCCTTTCTCATTTATATTCACCCTCCATCTCAACCCTGATCTTATGAAAATGGCTTTCACATTTGAATAAGTGTGAGAGATGTGGTCGGATTTCATTCGGTTTAGTGCATGCATTTTTGGAACGGTTAAGGGTTCTTAGCTTCCTTAAAGGGTTAGTAAGAAATAAGTAAGTCCATTTATTTATAAAGCACATTAAAACAAATTACTGTACCTACTATTTCAACAGGACTCTCCTCTTATGCGGTCTGAATTTAACCTTTTTTCCAAGAGTGTAGGAATTAAGTCATAAGAAAAGGTATGAATGCTAAGCCTGTCCATTACACTAAACCTAAACTTTTTTACATTTTTATTTAAATTGGGTGAACATTAGTACAAATTTCAAAAAATATTACAAATAATCACGTGATTCATGTGTGAAAGTTACAATTGTGGTTTTTAGACAAGTCACAGGTTTTACACATTTTCACATGTAATGGACTGTTCAGATGTAATGCATGTGTTTTTGCTTTCACATGAGATTTTTACACATATATTCAGTTACTTTCATGTGATTTCTACACACAATTAATTAATGTTCACATGTTCATTTTCACATGTGGGGCATGTGTTTTCATTCTGCACATGTGACTTTCTCACTTGAATAATATATATTTGTAATACATATATTTTACAAGTGTACAATCATATTATTGACATGATGTCACATATTTGTTCACATGTGCACCTTCAGTGCATATCATGTTGAACTGCACCTTCATATAAGGGGGAAACAATGGGTCTTGGAATCTTATTAAGTTTCATGTAATTGCAAATGCATGCCGCCAATCAAGCTTGAAAACAGCCAGTCATTACAGTTTAGATCAATAATTAGTCCTGCAGGCAGCTGGGTGGCAAAGAAGGTAATGATGCTGCCTACATCTCCAACAAAAAAACTAAAGGTAAAGCATTTGCAGTGGGTGTGTGACAGCTGACAGCGCCAGAGAAGAATTGCACACAAAAGAATCATGTTCTCAGTTTTCACTCAGCCAAAAACAAGAGAAAATGTCACTCACAAATACAGGCAGCTATAAAGGGTACAGTTAAATCTAGTATTTACAGAGTGCAAATATCTGGTGTATGACATCTATATGTCTATATGAAATTACACAACCAGATACAGTGCTAATATATCTCATTTACAGGCTAGCACAGAGCATATATACACACTTTACTAAGCAAGCATCAAGCTGGTGTATGCAAAGTTCAAACGCTGAAATTCAACAAGGTACAAAATCTAGCATAATACTGTAGTACACAAGGTTGAAAGGCTAGCATAGAGATAAGAACTGATAACGTACAAAACTAGCAAAAATCTGGAAGACATGAAGGAGTGTCAGCTGTTGACTGGGACTGATGTAGTGGGCTCAAATATACAGCCATTGTTGTTATATTCTTCAAATGTGATGACATTCCTGATCTGCTAATCTCCATGTGGAATCTGGTCCTCTTCTATAGTACAGAGAGACATGTAGTACAGAGAGAGAGAGAGAAAGAATAACTCACTGCCCCTTACAAATGCAGAGAAACCTGCCAAGATACACCTACTACACAGGTGATAATGCTTCAGCCACTACATTTTCAGGACTGTGGTTGTGAAAAATCTCTAATGGGTACTTTTGTGCAAGTAAGGCCCATCTCATCAAACATGGATTGAAATACTAACAGGTTGTGGTCACTGTAAACTAAGGCCTCCTGAGTGCTAGACCCTTCATAGATTTCAAAATGTTGCTGTGTGAGTGACAAGGCTAGGGTCTCTTTCACACTGAACAAGTTGTTCAACTGATGTCTGTTAAGTTTACTGGGAAAATAACATGGGGTCATCTGCCATTGATCCTGAGCTCCTGAGTTTTACATGTTTTCCCCATGTCCGCATGGGTTTCCTCTGGGATCTCCATGTTCTTTCAACCCTCCCAAAACATGCTGGTAGGTGGACTGGCTATGCCAGCTGGGCTAAATTGCCCATAGTTGTGACTGAGTGGGTGAATGTGTGTGCATGGTGTCCTGCATTGGACCATGGTGCCATCCAGGTGTATTTTTATCTTGTACCCACTGGATCCACCTTAACCCTGACCACGGTAAAGCAGTGACTGAAGATGAATGAATGAATGAATGAATGAACTATACCTTCACAAAGCACTCCAGTTTACAAGGCTGTTCAAAGTTAGGAACAGCAAGCACAGGAAAGCTGAATCCTGGAAATCAGAAGTGTTACGGGGAGGGCTTGGTACAGAGATGGAACCAGTACCGAGCAGGCCCCGCTATCCAAATGGATAAAAGATGGCAAATATTGAACTGGAATGCGAGACCAGGAGGAAAAGAGGAGTGCGTGTTGGCCAAGGCATGACCTTGAATAAAGACAGCAGGGTGCGAACCAGAGAGCTTGTGTGCCTCACACTGGCATGCTAACCACTACACTCCCCGCAGGGGTAGGCACCTTAAGAGCATGTATTTGGAGGGGCAGTGTGCTGCCAACAAGTCCTGGCTCATGCCCTTAAGCTCTGCCGTCAGGCATGGAGAGAACTCCACACTGGCCACTAATTGGCCACACTCAACATCGTGAATAGGCATCCCCTCACCACAACTAAACTGATGGTTCAGCAAGGAGTGTCTCTTGCTGAACCTCTCTCTCTCTCTCTCTCTCTATATATATATATATATATAGAGAGAGAGAGAGAGAGAGAGAGAGAGAGCGAGAGAGAGATAGCAAGTTTGGATATAATATTGAGGAGCCCTGACTCTAGTCCTGAACCTCAATAAAACTTCTCTAAGGCCTATGCTGAATCTTGCATTCTCAAAGTGCAAGGATTACCTAACATCACCACTCAGAATGAGAATGTCACTCTGATAATTGGCACAGACTTACGTCCACATGGCGACTGACAAAAACATGGGGTTTAAGTAGTGCCGTGCGCAGGTGCCACACGTTAGCGATGACTGCCTGCACGGGACCAACGTCTATAAAGGACAGCGCAGGAGGCCGCAGATTTGCATGAGAAGGCACCTGCTATGTTATAAGAAGACCATTTACAATCTTTAGAAGGGCTAAGTGAATCAGTAAGAAGAGCAATCACAGTAGCTTTTACAAAAACCCTGTTAGATCCAGTCATTCCAAGGAACTTGGACAAATAGTTCACACTTTCTCTTCTGTTGGACACACTTGGCCTTGTCCTACTTCTATCCCAAGCTGTTGTAGCTTTTGCACATTCACCTTTTGAGACGTAAGTAAGAAAAGCATTTATCCAACCATTGAAAGACATCATGGAGCGTGGACAGATGCTCTGGCTGATTCTTTTCACAAAAGGAATATCACATGCTCCCTCCAAGACACGTGCCACCAGCTGCCACATCCTTTCGAACTGCTGCTCATGCTGTATCACAGAGCACCTGAACACACTCAGAAGAGAGTGCTATCTTCCCTCTTCGGCACACGTGAGCTTACAGACACCCACAATTGGCTAGTGTCACTGTGATTGACAGCAGAGTGAGAGTGTGCCATCCCTCAAACCCAGTGAGCATGGACAATTTTGCTTTCTTTGGCTAATGGCTGCATTTATAATCTCCCAGCAATAGTGCAAGCACTTTTTTGTTGCACCACTTTGGAGCCACTCTGGGCAATTCTGAGAGAAACAAACTACATCATCCAAGTACACTTTCCAACCGTCATCTCCAAGTAAGATGTAATTAATCAGATGCAGAAAGATAAGTGGTGCATTTCTCATTCCTAATCACATCACTGTATATTGTAGGAGGTTAACAGTTGTAAAAAAAAAAAAAAATACAGAAATGTCCAAAGCATGATCATAATGGGACTCGCCAATAATCGTTGAGTAGTTCTAACCTGCTGATGTATTTGGATGAATCTTTGCTATCAACACAGTCTTCAATAAGAGACAGAGGGAAAGAATCAGTTTGAGTGATGGAATTTACTTTTCTACAAAAATGGACTGTTCCATCAGCCTTGAGAACTAATAAACTTGAAGTCCAGACACTGAACTAGGGACAGTGAAACTAGTGCATATTGAACCTCCTTCTGCATGAGAGTGTGCTTAGCTGGATTAATGCTATATGCAAGCTACATAGTCGGTTTCACTAAGGTTTGAGTCAGTTCTGTCGTCCTGAAAATTGAGCTTGCAAAGATGAGCTAGAAAGAGGAAGTGAAACTAATTATTAACAGGCCAGAATGACTGATGCATTGCCTTCATCTTTGACTGAACAGCTGATAGGAGGTCTTAGCAATAGAGCATACAGAGTTCAATTGCTCTCTGGCCAGACTGGCAAATTGGAACGTTTGAGGGCTGATTCAACTGGCATCAATTTTTGTCGTATATTTTGCAGCCAGGAACCACTTTAATGGTAAAAAAAAAAAAAATCCAGTGAGCCCCTCTGTGCAGATTTATTTCATGAACATAATACACCTATTCAAATATTCGGGACATTACTTAAATGGGTACAATTTTTTTGGCTAGTTATTGGAGCCAGAGAGCTTTTTATTCCTGAAATGGGTCAGGATTTCCACCACTGTAACAAAATGTAAAAATCATGAACCTCCTGGCTATGCTTCATAAACCCCACTTTGAGTAGCATGGGGTTATACTATATTTAACATGAAATTATTCACTGAAGAAAAGTGCCTTTTTCTGACAGAACAAGGAGCATCCAGTAATTATACAATGCAAATTAAAAGGGCATATTTTGTGTGCCTATTACAGGTATGGATCTTGCATAATGCTCACACTAACACTTACTGAGCCATAGCTTTTGTTTTGAGAGCCTAAAAACCCAGATCACTGTGTAGTAATACAACAAGAGCAAGGAAGAGCACCTTGTAATGGAGAAAGACCCATTTTTTTCTATCTCCATCTTTTTCATCCTTCTCTGATGATGCACATCTTTTGCATCTTCTTGTGTGAATTAATAGCACACAGAGGTTTTTTGTGAAGGTAAAAAAATATAAGGTTCTGTAGAAAAAAAAGACACCACGTCAGCGCTCTTTTATAAGTGTGGTTATTTTTGCCACGTTTTCTTTTAGCAGTTGCACCATAGTAACATGTAGGTGAGCAGGCTACTTTAAGGACAATTATTGCAATCAACAGTATCTTGTTTTATGCTGGCCTCTTCTGTGCTAAGAACTGGTGTCATCCCACACCTTCATTAGAATAGGGTTAAATTCCTCCAGTGGACTCCTCTGGTTCATAAGAGTTTTGCAATTTCCGCTCATGTTCTCAGTAGACCTTCTTGAACCTTCTTGTTCTAATGGACATACAACGCTTTTAGTAAAGAAGTGAGTTGAGAAAGTATTTTGTTTATGATAAATCTTCATTTCCATCATATACAGTAATATTAAAAAGGGTTGTTCTACAGATTCCCTTTTATTCCCCATGGTACAAGCAAATAAATGCAGCAAAGATAAAAGGTGGCTTCTTAAGGTACAGTTATGTACTGATGTTTTTCAAGAAGGTCTAAAATTCTTCTGGCTTTGTAGTTATAGGGACCTGATAGGATGTGTTGAGCTTAAGTCATGTACTGCCATCCACAATGAGATGTCTGATGAGATAATGACAAGATACAGTAAGCAACATGGCTGTCTGACGATGGGAGGAAAAGGAGTAGATTAGTTGAGTGTCATCAGCATAATTATGGTATGAGACGCCATATGACAGAACGACATCACTATGAAAATGACTATAGAGGAAAAAATGGAAGAGGACTGCAAACTGAGCCTAGGGGGACACCAGTGGGAAGTCTGCATGGAGAAGAGGTGGATTCATGTCTTCATGTCACTTGATATGATTGCCTCCCATGTTGGGTACAAGTCCCTACCATGCTGAGTCAGTGGTTCCATGGTTTCTGAAGGACATTATGGTGGAAAAAGAAAAGCATCATCACAATAATCATATCAAAACCTAACTATCTGGTATCATTCAGAGGAGGATGGGTTTCTCTTTGGGGTCTGGCTCCTCTCAAGGTCTTTTCTATATGCAATTATTGAGAGAGTTTTTCTTTGCTATTGTTGCATTTGCCTTTGGATATAAAGAATACAGCATACAGACAGGAATACTATGCTATATAACTTTATAAAATCTAATCACAGACTAGAGTACTGAGCTGTAGTCTGTGTTGGGCGGAAGTTTAGGAGCAATAGATGTGTTTAGCAGGGGCGGCCAAGTGTGAACGTACCCACACAGGCCTGCCTACTGCACTCCGTTCAACCTAGTATTTATAGTCTAGGCTTCAGCAATCATGATTACGTGTTTTGGCTCTAGTATTCTTGTTAACTTGTTGGCCCTGTGCAGCCTCCACAAAAAACGGGGTACCCAGTGCAAGGGAACTCTCCCAGAACACTCAACGATGCGTAGGCTGGAGAGGATTGGTAGGTTTTGTACTCCATGGGCACTCCTCTCCTTCTTTCTACTGCCTTATCACTCTCCCTGTCTCCCTCCATCCCTCCTCTCTACATCTTAACTAGCTGAGTCACCAGAAGCAGACCCACGCTAGTCACCTCCTTGTTTCTTCACCTGTTTTTCTCTCCAGGTCTATCAGTATTTCTTTGCTTCTATGTCTGTTTTCAAACCAATTAATAAATATATACTACATTTCCTTGACATAAACCTTAACCCCATTTTCCAGCTGTTTAACCAGATCCCTGATTACAGCTCCCTGACTCATCATTTGCAGTAAAGTTTTCCCAGCCTGACCTCAGGATTTTGGTTTTGTCACTCTGCGTATCACAGACCAAGGTGTTTGGACAGCACTGAATGCGTCCCTTCATCTCCCTTCTCAACATTTGTCTATGCATCTTCCTCTCTGTGGAGTCAGTCCAACATGACCTCTGTGGTCTGCGCCTCATGCAGGTGTGCTATTTCTCGGTAATTGTTGTATCCGGCCAGCTGGCTGGTTGACCTGCTTTTACGACAGACTCTGTCCCAGATTTTCACATAGATCAGTTAAATGGTCACCATCAATATGTGCAGATGGACACACACCTTCTGAATAAAATCTCAAAAGCAGTCATGGCATCCACCAATGGCACCTGACAAATCAACCTGACAAATGAGCACATTGGGAAAATTAAAGAAAATCAGAAAGGTCAGAAATTATGTTTTCATTTTTTTAAAAAAGCAACTCCAAATTGAATTATTCATTTGAATTATTATTTAACCTCTAAACACATTTGAAAAGATTAATTTGAATTAAATGAAATAATTTTCCAAAATGTTTGTAAACACAATATTTATTCCAGAAATGTTCCCAATTTTTAAAGAATCTATGGAGGCCTTTGTGAAATACACATCTTTTCTCCTTTCTACTGTGTGGCACTAGCAGCACCCTCTAGAGGCCAGATGTGGTGATTCACACTTTCAGAAAAGAACAGAGACAAAACAGTAACCCACACAAACAAAACAGTGACCCTGTCAAAATAGAGATAAAATACTGACCTACAGAGACAAAACACTGACCCAATTTGAGCTCCAATCTACTGCTGAAATGTGACGGGATCTCAAAATGCCCCCTGTATGGATCCATTTTACCATTTTTCCCCAAAGTAAACTCTGATTCATAAAAGCTAGGGTCTTGTAGTAGTAAGTCAAGACAACTGGACTTATCATCTTGAATGTGTGTCAGTGCATGCCTGAGGAGCAAATTACACTGATGAAGCTAATTACTTCTACTTATGCTCCCTGCAACTGTTAGTATATATACCAAATACTATATATCTATATATCAAATTATCTATTAGCTCAAATTGCACTTTTATACTTTAAGGTAGATGCTAAAATGAAGTGCTCTGTGCAGTGAGGTCTCTCTCTCTCTCTCTCTCTCTCTCTCTCTCTCTCTATATATATATATATATATATATATATATATATATATATATATATATCACTGTCAGAAAGTTAGTGTATAGTTTCATTTTTGTCTCCCAAAGTACAAACAATGTAAAAAAAAAAATACCCTCAAAATATTTTTTACATTCAATACCCCTTGACGGTCCATTTATATTCCTTGACTACATCATTCAGATCTTTTAAATGAAGGTATAGAAGGTATAAATTAGTACATTTTTTAGTTCATGTTGATTACATTTGTGGGGAGGCATTTGTGATGAAATTACAAACTGCTGCTAGCCTATATAATTACAAACTGAACTAATTCCACTTAAATCCATTTCTCTATGGCACGTAGCTATTCAACAACTTGATTAAAGTGTGACATTCACTGTAGAAGCATATCACTCTCAGCTACCAAGGTTTTAGACGTCTTTTAGTAGACTGGCTGTTTTTCTTGTTGTGTTTAAGTTGGTTCCTTATGAAACATGATCTTTCCAAGAAGATGTCTTTTTTGGAGAAATATATTTATAGTTTCTTAAAGTTGTCAAAGTATGTTAGAAAAACTCAATTTTGTCAGTGACATCCGATGAGTTTTCCCAAGAGGTTGAGTTTGCTGTAGTCATGTGACATGAGCACACATTAAAATGAGTTTCCTGATCAGGCTCAGTTAGGACATATGGAAAAGATTCAGAAACTGAATTGTTAATACATATATCTGTGTGGTTTGTAAGACTATACGTTGGCTGTGTGTGTGTGTGTGTGTGTGTGTCTACTTGATGTGCTTTTGCTAGACAGTCTCTGACATACTGATGAGGTGATTGTGCTTTGTTGTGCGCTGCTGATGCTCTTATGTCCATGATGCCATTTGGAGTGGAGTGTTGTGGGTGTGCTACTAATCTACTGAGCTGACGCTGAGGGCCGTACATGTGCCTGTGGTTATGGTTGTGTGTGTTTGTGTGTGTGGTTGTGTGTATGTGTGTGGGTTTGTTAATATATTGAAATTAGCAAAACGTTCCCACAGCTGTTGTAGTGACTCTCTTTATCTAATGCATCACTGACATTTCAAGAAGCTTCAGCATTTCTTTGTGTATGTATATGCAGATGTGAAATATACATTAGCAATATAAGAACCATGCCGTGATTCCTTAATTACTTGTACAGTAAAATACTTAACCATAGATCAACTTGAAATATGGTCGGTAAAGGTCAAATCTTGATGATGACTGCTATGTCCGGGAGTCCAAGAGAGCATAATTAGCCCTGCTCTCTCTCTGTCTTGCTAGGTGCCTGTTAGCTCATGTATTCCTAATAGTGCACTTAATTCTCTCTTTCAAGCATGTTCAGCTGCCCCATGAGCAAAAGGAAGGACACACTAGCCTTCACTCCTGCAGTTGGTGATTTTCATGTAACATGGAGGTAAGACTAAATGAAGGGAGGAAATTAGGTGAAACGCCATCTAAAATAGCTTTGACTCAAAGATCCAAACCATCTTGTGTCAGCCATTCCAATCTCTACTCATCATGAAGCTGACCAGAGCAATTCCAACATGTCCACCACCTACAGAGAAAAATCTACTGTGTCAGAAATGGGAGATATCTGCAATTAGTTGATTCACTAATGGAAATATGATTGACTTGTCCTTTTAAAGGAGGTGGCTACCTGTCCTGGTAATGCATTCTTACAGCAGTCAAGGCCTTTCAGCATTACCTAACACTCCCTCAGTGTGATGCTCGGGATCTTACATCCAAAATACATGTCCTGTAGTCTTATTAATTACCACTGTTGATGGAAATATCCCATGTACAATGAACTGACACTGGTGTAGGCATTTCTTCTATATTAAGATCTTCTACCTCATTGTACATGTGTGTTAGAGTGAGTAAAAAGGGCCTTTATTTAGCTCTGTGATGATGCAGATAGGCTAATTGCAGTAATTAAGAATTTCCAAGCCCTCTGCCCCCTCTGGGCCTTTCTCAGCTCATCTAGGCTGGACCGTCACTGAGCTACTGATTATAATGTCTGATTATAATGACTAATTTGTTTTTGCTAGAAAGTTAATTCTGGAACCAGGTGAGGTATTATAAGGTCATCAGAAATGGAAGAAATAACAGCTATTGAAGTGTCTCAATATCAGAGAACAATAGAGAAGGTGGAGCTGAAGAATGCCAAAGCGTGGTGAATCCAAGAGTCGTGTTTACCACCAGCAAGTCCATTATTTTCTTAGATTAGAAAACTTTGACAGGTATTATTTCACTTATAGCATGTCTACTTACCATTTAAAGTCTAAAAACAATGCAGGCTTTGTAGATATTTTGCTTTTTATATCCCTGCCCACACACACACACACACACATATTAATACACTGAATTCAATTGTTTGATTGTTGCTGTGGTCTTGTCTCAGAGGCGTTATTGTCCTTTGTTTGTCCTGCATTATAGCCTGTACTTCCTTCACTTCTGTATCAATCCATGTTTTTTCTTATTATTGTTCAATGGCACAACAGTGAAACATAGCTTACATAACATAAACTGTTATTTCAAGGTTACATTCAAAGTTGATTACACAAGGAGCATTGTTTCTGTCTTAACTTTATAAATGGAATGACTTTTTGTAGCTGTAACATAACATAAGTGAGATCAGGAACTAACTTTACAATTAATAACATTAAATGTAACTATAAATGGATAAATAGTATGGAATTATTATTTCCTAAATAAAAAAAAAATTGTAGTTGTTGGTAAATTGCTGTGGTGTAAGAGGAATAAAACACTTCAGGATGTGCGTTTATAGGAAATTAACCTACCTTGGGATGGTAATAGTGACTGGTAGCCAATCAGTAGCATGCCATGTCATGTTTTATTGCTTACATAACAGACACATGCCAGCCAATCAGAATTGAGTATTTTTAGTGTGAATATTAGTACCACTCTGGCTGTAGTTAGGCGTGAATACTGAGGATATTTAGGACATTGTTATTGGAGCACACTTCAATGTCATAAGAACAAGTTAGCACAATTAAAATTGTGTTTCCAAACAAATACAGTGGTTTTAGTCCACAACAGTGGTGTGTAATTTGAACTCTGGGAACAAAATATGTGTTGCTGTATGCAATAGCTGGGGTTAGGAGTTAGCTAATATAGTACATATATGCAGATGCATACTGCACCATCAAAACTTTGTTTATGTATGATTCAAGTATCCATTTTGTTAGTTCATCAAGACTATGAATTCATTTTATCAATTTAGGACACATTTAGGACACTATCAATGATAGTCAGAAAGCTACAAGCTAACTAATTGTCCTAGTTAGAACAGGAGTATATGCGCAAATGGCTCATGACATCATGTCCTTCTAAATTGTCTCACACACACCAGGGGTTACATTTATCAACCATACGAAGGCATCGTTTTGTGAGTAAACTAATGTGATTTACATAGAATGTGATTAATCAGGTTAGTGAGGATGAGCGTATGCAGTAGGTGGTAGGAAAGTGTAAGAGCATGTAATCTGATTATGAGGCACGTCCATTCCTCTTAATCCCACTTAATAGGTGACAAATGAAATCTAATTTCATGCGATGATACAATGTGATGATGCCCATGACAAATAAAACTTTCCGCAACAGCATCTCTACTTCATTTTCTGCGACATTCATCTTCTTAGATGCAACAAGCAGTAGCACAAGCAGGCTTTTGGGAAAGTTTTTACTGTATATGACAATTAAGGGAGTCTCATTATGTAAATGAACATGGCCATGCAAGGAGTAATTTAGAGTGTGTGGGATTTATCAGCATCCATTGAGTACAGCTGTGCGTACACACGTGTGATACGTGCCACTTTCATTGTGCAGTTCTTACGCACAGACTCAGAACTTGTTCTGCGTACGCTTGGTTAAATGAGTCCCCCAGGTTCCTGCAGCTGCTGATAACATCACCTCTCCCACTCTCAGAGCTCTGCTAAGACCAGTCTCACGTGTGTGTCCTTGGGAAAACTTACTCACACCTGAGTGAGCCTTCCACGTTATTGCCTGTTACTTCTCTTTCCCTTCTTCCGGTTATTCTGCTGAGTGTTTGTAAGGGTGCCATAAAGGGAGGGGCTGAATGATTCAAACGCAATGTGAAACAAGAGACCTCGGGTCTAACAAGCTTGGCAGCGTAGACCATTTCTTTCTGTCAGTAACTACTGTGTAAATTTATGAATAAAAACACACATAGGCTGTATTGCTTGCACTGCCTTTTGGTATATAGATCAGTTTTTTTTGTCTACCATCTGATTGAGGTCACACTACTGTCAATCAGAGGGTCATGTTTAAAAGCATGAAAACTAGATCTGTATTTTTTATCAGCTCTGGTAAAGAAAAAACAGTGAATTAACATTTTAAGACCAACAGGTGAACCCTAGTCTGGTTGGTTCTGTGGTTATATACTTTACATACGAAGTACACAGCCATAATCACCGAACCACAGATGTGGCAAAGTTTTTTTTATATGTAAATCTCAGAAAAAAAGTTGATTCTGCCTCTACTGAAAGGTAACATAAATGATATTATCAGCTGTCTTAATTTTATGTGTATATGTTTATGTGGGTGGTGTAATTGGTCACATGACCAGTCCCATTTACTTCAAAGATTCACCTGAGAAACATGATATGCATTGGAGGTCTTTAATAGTATGTAATTGACTGTAGCTTCCAGTATTATAGCACAAATACTAACATAAAAACTAACATATTTAGTAGATATAATTTGTTATACTATTATTGATATTTTAATGAGATTAAATGTGCACTGATACATTTATGGTATTCACAGGAGATGGATATATAAAGTTATAAAGTTATAAGAGAGCAAAATAAACTTTTTATTAACTCTGCATCACTGTTTGCACAATGAAGAAAATGAATGTAAAGTTATTTACGACAACGTTTTTAAACATTTTTATGGGCGACATGGTGGTGCCGAGTCACAGCTCCAGGTTTGCCGGTTCACTCCGGAGCTCAGGTTACTTTCTGTGTGGTGTTTCTGTGCATGTTCACTCCTTGCGTTTTGTGTGGGTTTCGTCCTGTCTCATCAAGCTGTACAGAACCATGCAGGTAGGTGGATTGGCTGTGCTAGATTACACGTAGGTGTGAACGAGGGTGTGAATATGTGAAAGGGTGCGCAGACTGTGGCCAGTGTTCCTGGGATGGGCTCTGGATCCACTGCAACCCTGAGCAGGATAAAGTGCTTACTGAAGATGAATGAATGAATGAATGAATGAATGAATGAATGAACAGTGTAAAGGAATTCATTACCTGATGCAACTTTTGACTGTTTATTTTCTCACCAGTCATAACTGTGAGAAAGAATATAACTTCATTAACTATGCTATAAGTTTGGAGAAAGCAGTAGCACACACTTTGTGCCACTGGGCTGTCCGAGGAGTAAAATTCAGGTGTTATGGGACGGAATCTGTGTATGTTTTAGTAGCATTTTAGTAACTGATATCTGCTACCTGATTAAGATGTGTGTCCTGCCATCCACAATCCTGCTAAGTGGTGACAGCAGACATGAAAGCAGACTACTGTAATTTATCCCTGAGTCAGAGAGAGAGAGATGGCCGAGCCTTACAGGCTTTCCTACCTGCGCCGTGGCTCTGGTGCTTCCGCCACTGATGAGTAACACCACACGAACATATTAATCACACTTCCTATGCTTTCCCTTTTCTTTTTTGACTTAAGAACAGGAGGGGGAGTGGAGGGGTTGGAAGGGAACACACACACACACACACACACACACACAAATGACAACTCTATAGAGAACTGTACTGTTTCCTTCAAGACCATCTGCTCTCTTGCGTGGTCTGGGGTGTGTGGAGACCCGCACAAGTAACGAGTCCCCCCTCACATGACCATAACTCATGACAGAAGCCGACAGGGGAAGCCTGAGCTTTTGTAGCTATTGTGTGTGTGTGTGTGTGTGTGTGTGTGATATTTGTAAATATAGCTTGTAGATGACTATGTGGTCATCCCTGGAGCTCGGATATCTTTACGTAACGTTGACTAACTCTGTGTGGTGAGTTTTTTGGATCTCACGCTCTCTCCCGCCTCTCCTCCAGGCAGAAGAGCAGGTGTAACCTGGAAAGCTCTGAGCTCTGCTCTGGCACGCCCCCGTTTGGTGCGTCCTCCGTTTGGTGCGCGCTCCCGACACGCACCCAAAGCCGCCCACGGCACTCTGTCTCCCTCGTGCGCGCTCCCGCTTTGTGTAAACCCGCATGTGTGTGGGTGTGGGTGTGTGTGTGTGTGTGTGTGTGTGAATCGTCAGCGTGCTCTCATGAAGTTAATGACACTGTTAATGACCCTTTCCTTATCTCATGCTTTCAATAACAATAATAATAATAATAACAATAAAGTGATGATTGTCTCCAAAGCCTCTTTACGCATCCCGCATCTCTCAATCTCCAGCACGTGCGGTGTGAACAGTGTGACGTTATCACGTTATCACATCAGGTATATTGTGCTTTTGTTTTAACGCGAGGTCACAAACACACAAACACACAAACACACACACTGTCCTTGTTTACGCATTTTTTGTGTTGAAATGACGGAACTCTTCATATCGGTGTGCGCTGCGCCGGTAAATCACGGCGGTCAGCAGGTGATGTAATGATCCACACTTCTCCGTGATGTCTTCTTTCCGGTCCCCAGCGTTCGTGTGTGCGTAGTTGCTCTCCGTCTTTCCACTGCTACCTCCCCTCTCCATCTCTCTCTCTCTCTCTCTCTCTCTCTCTCTCTCTCAGAGAGCACACACACATACACATACACATACACGCACAGCTCCCCCGCTCTCCCTCCCTCCCTCTGTCCCTCCATCCCTCCGTCCCTCTCTCCCTCCCTCCTCATGCTGTCTCATTCACTTCATCCACGCAAAGACTCCGACTCTCCGCGCGGGGGGGCGGGGGAACATATAAGTCCTGGAAGAAGAGGCCACGAGGCACACTGAGACTGAACCACTTGCAGTGCATAAAGACCCACAAGCAAGAAGACTCCGAAGCCGGGAGTAAAAGTACCAACAAAGACGACAGGAGCTGTTAGACCGCAAAGGAAGACGAGAGAAAGAGAGAAGAGAGAAGAGAAGAAGCAGCGCGCGCTCTTGCCTTGCTTTCTGAAAGCTGGGAATAGAAGTCTAACAGGCAAAGAGTTGGTAGTTAAACTCTCTGGAGTTTGGTCAGAGTCGCTTTATTTGCCGTTTATTGCTTGTGGAAGTGGACTGCACTGAAACTTGGAATCAGTCTGCAAAGAAAAAAAAAACAACAAACAGAGAAGCATAAGCTTCTCCACCGCTTTTTTTTTCTTTTCCTGCCCCCAACTTTGCCTTCAACTTCACCTGACAAGGAGAGTTTGAAGAAAGCGGGAGCGGACAAGATTTCCTGGCGGTGAAAAGCCTGTGGATGGAGAGACTCTATCGCAGATACGCGCACTTTTAAAGGTAGCTATGATGCCCTGTCTGATTGCTATAGTCCACGTGCATGGCATGGCTTTCTGTGTTGTATTTGCTGTATATAAGAGCACTTTCTGAAAGTTGGTGTTGCATAGATTTGATCTGATAGCTGCCTGAACTTCGGATGCATCGCATCACGGTTGCACGTTGGTGAGTTCCTACGCGCTCCCACGTGCGCAGAGCTGGTGACATGGAGTCGCTCTCCGTGGTGCTGAAACATCGCGCCTTCCTCACTGTCCAGAGCTGCACGCCATTTTACAAACTCTCATACAGCTTTTTGTTTATGAGTTTACCAAAGTGAAGAATGTAGCAACATTTCTGTGCATGAACAGAATGCATTTCTGCATTTTCTTTTTTTTTTCCATATATTTTTTGTTTGTTTTTGTTAAATTCAACATTGAGTTGAAATATTCCATCTGAAAATGCGCAACATAACTGAGAAAGCATGCAACTGAAATGCACATTTGGTTCAACTTAGAGGCAGTGTGCAACTGTTTGGAGTAAAAAGCAATGCTTCAAACTGATCTTTCTAACTAGGCAGGTGAACATGAGTGAACTGTAATTTGTTTAAACGTTTTTAAATGGAAATGTTATGGATCTAAATGTTCTTGTATCCAAAAGGTAAATTTGGATTTCTGTTCCTGAAAGTGAAGGAATTGCTTGAGACTTGTTTTGGCTTGGTTTCTCTGGCTTCGACTCATCATGCCTGAGAGACTCGTACTCACGCGCCAACGTGCGCACTTGTGCCATGCTATTCCACATTTTATGTAAGAAGATCTATGTAAGAAGATATATTTTCATATATACAGATATATGAAAAAAGAAAACACAGTATGGATGTAGCCTTCATGAAATCAGTATTCTGACATATTAGTATTTAGTGTACAATTAGGACTAGGATTATGTGCATTTATAAAATATAACCATTATATGATGTGTGCTGTTTTTAAAAAAGCTTCAAGTCTCTAAGCTCTAAAGCTTTTGACTGAGAGTGGTTGAGCATTTGTTGCATAAGAAGTGAAGTAAACATTAATGTATTGATCATATATGGTCAAAACTTGCTGACTTCCTGTCCGTCATAGCCTGCATACACAAATACATCTGTGTGTGCACACTTCCATCTCCATAGCAACCCAACTGATTCGAACAGTCTCTCTCTGTTGAGTGTCTCAAACGACTTTTTGTTTGTGTGTGTGTGCGCGTGTGTGTGTGCGCGTGCGCGCTGTGTGGGAACCTGCACGATCAAAGTGTTTGTGCATGCATTTAATAAGAATTCATCAGCCTTATCCACTTCTATCAAACACAACCTCACACACAGTCCCATACACACTCATTGAACACACACACACACACACATAGCTGTCACACACATTTCACACTGAAATACTGCAAGCATTTTAATGGCAGTTTTGGAGTGCTGCCTGATTTCTGTTAAAGTGTTTAGGAAAATGTTTGCAGCTTGTTTGTTTGTGTGTGTGTGTTTTTGTGTGTGCGTGTGTGTGCATGCATGTGTCTGCACAGTCACGTGGCACTCGAGTCTAAAACCCTACTGTGTGCGTTATTCTCCTCACTCAAGTGCCTGAAGGAAACAGAAAGCTAACTGTGTCGGTGGAAGAAAAAGAGAGACGTCAAATGAAGCAGCGACGCCTTCGTTTGTGCCTTCATTTCTCTTAAATCATATATGAAGCCCTAAGTCATGATTCTTCTCCTGCTCAGCATCAGGCGTGTTGCATATAATAACAAAAACATGGTCTAATATTAGTGATTATTCTCTAAAGCACTTGATTTAGGAATTAATGATATTGGGAACATTTAGGTATAAATCATACAGACTTGCTTAAATCTAAAGCTCAGACACTAAAACTGCGCTGATAGTTATGAGAATGTAACACGAGGTCTTGCTGCACGCATGGCAAGAGCTTTGTAGTTTCTATGGAAACGCCTGAATCATCTTCTCTGAGTGAGTCAGAAAAAGCCCTTGGCACCTGTGTGTGTATGTGTGTGTTAGGACAACCTCAAAACCACAATAGTCCAGCTGCACAGAACAGATCTCCAGACCTGTGACTGATCTGTAAGTCCATGTGACTGCAAATTAAGTATGTAGAAATGTTGGTGGTGAGGGGGTTACATGGACGAGACGCATCCGAGATAATCAGACTCAAGCTGCATAAGTGGCACTTGAACCAGGAGCAGATCTGCATAAATTATCTTCCGACATCCGCATCCGTATAGCTCTACTTTCTGTCCATGTTTTTTCTGTCATTCTGCCTGTACTTGAAGCCAAAAAAAATCATCTACAGATGAAACACCTAATTGCAGTCTGCCTTTCAGTAACGAAGCAGGGAGGAGGAGAGAAGGAGAGGGAGGGAGAGAGGAGGGAGGGAAAGGGAACGGGGAAAGAGAGAGAATTTTAGGGCTCTCAATTTTGCTTTTAATGGCTTCCGGTGTGCTCGATTCAATAGATGGCGAGAGCCAGCTGGAAGTGAGAGACAGAGCCATTAGAACTGGTGGAGCAATCAGATGGCACAGAAAGAGGAAAGAGTTACCCCATAGTACATGATACTTACACTGTTACACATTCAATATATGGAGGGGAAAAGGTAAGTAGAAAGGAGACAAATAAAAAAAATTGTGATGAGGAGGAAAATATTAAGCTAAACCCTCAAACT
Organism: Pangasianodon gigas; assembly: GCA_022758105.1. Classification (NCBI taxonomy): domain Eukaryota; kingdom Metazoa; phylum Chordata; class Actinopteri; order Siluriformes; family Pangasiidae; genus Pangasianodon; species Pangasianodon gigas. Next base: position 6,439,278 of record CM040462.1, on the reverse strand, counting down.
TCAAGTCACCTGAATGACCTGTTGAACCTTCCCTTCAAGGGGAATTAGAGTAAGAAGTATGTGCTGTCTTATCCTTCTTTCATTCCTCTACCCATTCTTCTTTCTTCACTCATTTGGGCTTGAATGCATCCCTTCTTCTGCTTTCTGCTCTTTGTGCCAGCAAGAAAGCACAAAAGAAGGAGCAACAAAACTTCCGGCTACTTCGGAGAAGCCCTGTGAGAGATCTCCCCTCCCTTATCTCAAACTTTACTCCTCCTACTTTTGCATGGAAGTGGGGGATGGTTGGGAAGAGAAGATGGTTGACCTTCAGAAAAAATTAGGCTGAGCACTTCTGGAGTCTCCATGACAACTAGAGAACCGGAAGAAAGGTGTCATTGAGAATGTTCCAGAACACCTCAACCATTTTTTCCTTATTAGTTGTTATTTTGAAGTAGCCATGGGAACAAGTCTTACATTTAGAAATATGTCATTTTGTTCCAGTGATGTTTTGACATTCTTCATCTCTACTAGATGGATGTCTGTAGATCATGCTTCAACTGCATAGTCAGCCCTGCAACTTTTGGTTGCTTTTGCAAACTGCAAGTGCAAGATTATCTCCCTGTTGACAACTTATTTTGGAGTTGAGGGTGAGAGTTCCTGCTGGTTTTCTGCACAAAACTCGGCGTATCCAGGCGACACCAGCCTGACGTGGACATAAGCAGAATCTTGGTGCACGTCAGTTTGACGTAAGCTCCCAGACCATGTGTTGGCGCGTGGGCAGGAGTGCGAGATTGAGAGAAAACAAGGGAACGGGAGCACAAGAAAAGCATGCTGTGAAGGCACTGTAATTAGAGTCACAGTGTAATTGCTGTCTGTTTTTTAGCCATGGTGATTTGAACAAGGCCATGCTGACAATGTGTGCATGTGTGAACACACACTAATGCTGATCATGGGCCTGTGGCTTCCCAGCAGGTTGTATAGTTATTGAGTGGCTAATTATATTTCTGAAAATCCCAATAACATAGAGACCTCCAGTCATGAATCCCACTTGATGCTGTTTGTGTGAAAGTCAGCTTGACCTGTATCAAAGACCTCTAATGTTGGTTTTGTTGTTTGTGTTTGTGTTCTTTTGTGCAGATCTGCTACAGACAGATATGGCCCCCTTATTCTAGAGAAGTTTTTAACCCTCCATCCAAGCTACCTTAGTGCAAAAAAGAAACAGCCAACAAAAAGAAACCCAGAAGCTCAAATATCAAGTAAGAAAATCCCTCACACAAGCAGTAAAGTGGAAGAGAGAGCTAAAGAGGTCTAGATCAACCCAGTGCACCAATCCATCCATCCTCTACAAGGGAGAAGATGGAGTGGAAACCCTTCTTGTTCACTGGCCTCTCTCTGGCCTTGTGTGTGTTTCTCGACCTGACTCTCGCCACCCCATCTGGACCCGCCTCGGCCACCTGTGCTACACTCGAGCAAAGCCGCTTTTTTGGTGTCTTCTCATCCAAAACAGCACTCCCTGCATCCCCATGCTCGTGGACCCTGCAGAACCCTGACCCTCGTCGCTACACCGTCTACATGAAGATCACCAAGCCAACCGAATCTTGCACACCGCGCCAGATCAAGACCTTCCAGTTTGACTCATTCCTGGAGACTTCACGAACCTACCTGGGCATGGAAAGCTTTGACGAGGTAGTGCGCCTGTGTGATGCTACGTCTGCAGTGGCCTACCTTGAGTCCAGCAAGCAGTTCCTCCAGCTCAAGAAAGTGGTGCCCCGCATTGGGACAGAGCTCCTGGTGGAAGAGGATGGAAATGATGACGAGGGCAGCCAGTTCAGCGCCGAGTTCCTGGTCGTGGGTAAGAGGAACCCTAGCGTGCCTGCCTGTGAGATGCTCTGCAAGTGGCTCGAGGATTGTCTGGCGACCAGTTCCCAAGGCAACCCCTGCGGAATCATGGCCACGCCATGCCAGTGCTGGGAGCCACCCAAGAGGAGGCCAGGCGGGTGCTACAGGGGCGGAGTCTACCTGGAGAAATGCACGCCCACTATTAGAGACAACAACAGGGATGCTGAGATCATGAGTAAGTGTCAGAGTGTGTTTGTGAGTGCTTTAATGGCATTAATGTTTGTTCATACTATGTAACTCTGTAAAAAAAAAAAAAGAAGAAGAAGAAACATGGTTTTGCAATATTGCCACCTCCTGGAGAAAACAACAAATTACACTCAGACACATTTTTGCTTGCATGACGATTTTGATTTTAAACACTAATGTTCCCACCTTCTACAAACTGAGAGCTCGTTCTTGCAGAACACTCTGTGCTCAGGGATCATAAACAGCAAATGTTTAGAGGCAGTTTGTAAACTAAAGCCAGAGTTTTCCACTCTCCCAACATCTCACCAGGCTTAAAAACCTGCTATTGAAGTGGTGATGTGAGTTATTTAGCCCTGATGTGGAGGCAAGCAGGTGTGTGTGAGATTGGGGAAAATTGAGGCGTTAGTGAGATGAAGCTAAGAGGCGATGTTCACACAATGCCTCCACCACCAGGGAGGGGAAGGCAATCGATGCATCACACTTGTGGTTGCCTTAGTAACCCGCCGGTTTCCAGCGATACGGCATGCATACAACACTGCAGGTGCTAAAACCCTTTTCAATCTGTTTTCTCATGCGGCGCGCTGGCATTTTGTACTCAAAGGCTTCTGTTTTGCAATCACCATCTACAGAAAAGTTTAACTTTAACTGTAATGTCAGTGCTGTTTAGATTTATTGACTCCTTGGCTGAATTCATGATACATTTTGTTTTCGAGGGACAAATGCCAGACCAGCTGCCGAAACCTTGTACCCACTGTGAAAAACTGAAAAACAGCAGTGTAGCAGGCTGCAGTTCATAATGTCGTCCACCAGGTGGCAGTATTGGCAATCTTGTCAGTCATTTATTTAGACTTTTGTCAAACTTTCATTGCACTTCAGTACACAGGTTCTTAAACCTGATCCTGGAGAACACCCTGTCCCGCACATTTTAGACTTTTCACTGTTCTAACACACCTGATTTAGATAATTAACAACACTTCCTGAGGTGAAGTGGGTGTATGAAAGCAGGGAAAACACTAAGATGTGCAGGACCAGGATTGGGGTCCTGTGCTTTAATTAGTATGATTCTACTTAATGACCTGTTCATCAACTTTCTGAAGAGTGAAAATATGTCTTGTCTAATTGCAGAGGGCTGGGCTGGTTGGGGCCGCTGGTCCGAGTGCAGCAATGAGTGTGGAGGCGGTGTCCAGGTGCGCAGCAGAGCATGCCAACCCGAAGATGGCATCTGTGAGGGTGTGGTTGAGGAGGCCAGAGCCTGTAACCCCCAACCCTGCATTGGTGAGCATGACTGTCCAGTAAAAATAGAAATTGTAAATGGAAAATTGAGTGGTGGCTAATGGAGGTTTATATCTACCTGAGCAGGTAAAGTACGTCAGCGTAGCCAGGCTCTGCGTTCCATCATCGGCCTGAGGAGAGACAACGGAGAGGAGATAACAGTTCCTCAAGCTGGTAACCAGATTTAACCTATATTATCTTACAGCTTTTTAAAGTTTCAACTTCTGTCCAGAACACTGTCTTAATGAAACTCTTGGTTATAGACGGAGTACAGGATCAGTGGTCTTCATGGAGCTCCTGTTCTGTTAGCTGCGGTGAGGGCTGGCAGAGTCGCACACGCAACTGCATGACATCTGGAAACAGCATGATGTGTATCGGCCCATTGAGAGAGAACAGACCCTGCAACAACTCTGTGGCTTGCCCAGGTACACACACATACACATATCAACATGTGTGCACTAATATTAGTACACTGATAATGAGTGCCTTTGGTCCTAGTATAATCTGTACATAGTGTTAAGATTGCTGTTTCTCCCATAATTAAGTGAACGGAGCCTGGGATGAGTGGGCACCATGGAGTCTGTGTTCATCTACATGTGGTCGCGGCTACCGTGACCGTGTCCGTGTCTGCAAGCCACCCAATAACGGAGGACAACCATGCACTGGGCCCAGAAAACAGACCAAATTCTGCAACATTGCTGTCTGCCCTGGTTAGTAACTATTGCACAGTACACACAGTATAAAATAAATACTCAAAGAGTAAAAAGAGTAGAATATTCTAGAATCCATAGAAATGCATTCTTCTGCAGTTCTGTCATTCTGTCAGGTTTATAGGCTTGCTCAAGTGTCATTCACAGTTTCAACACCAGATGGCGATGTAGTCCACAGTCTGTTCATGCACTGCAACGTAAAATGGCAGATCACTAGGTTTTTTTCTCTCTGATAGCCAATAGGTTGAGTGGTTTTAGTCTTTTCTTTTAAATCACGAAACAGGTGTTAAGGTATTACAAATATAGGAAAGTGTACTTGAGTGTTAAGTGAGAATAGGTAATAATAGATAAAATCTTTTGAGATTCCTACTTTACCTTGTGTGTGTTAAGTAATACATTGGCTTACAGATATAAAAACATGCCCCACTCACACCTTTCATATGGCTCTTAATGCTTTTCACAAAACCAATGGCAAAATACAGTTTTATTTAATTCAGAAGTGCCCTTCTACCTTCAACTACTATGTGAAAATAAAATGTAAAGTAGATTGGCTCAGATTTTGACACTGACTATTCCTGTCTCCTGTCTGTAGTTGATGGTTCCTGGAATGAATGGTCTGCCTGGAGTCCCTGCTCTGCCTCTTGCTCCAATGGAACAATGCAGCGTACACGAGAGTGTAACGGCCCATCATACGGAGGCTCAGAGTGCCGTGGAGACTGGCGTGAAACCAGCAACTGCTTCCTCAGAGACTGCCCAGGTATGTCCACACCTTGTAGAAGTGAAAGTTTTTGGGAGATCCTGGTGAGATAATGACTAATCAGCAAGAGTTAAAGATTCTGACTTTAGACGCCTTTGCTTTGACCTTGTAGTGGACGGGAGATGGCTCTCCTGGAGCTCTTGGGGCAGCTGCAGTAAGACATGTGGAGGAGGTAGCCAGCAGAGGCAGAGGGTGTGTGAGGGACCATTCTTTGGTGGAGAACCCTGCATCGGTGACAAAGCTGACGTTAGGCGCTGCAATGAGAAGAGATGCCCAGGTAAAACTAAAAAAAAAACATGATCTAAAATATAATAAAAGTATATTTGTATTCTCATACTACCCAGTAGTTCTGTCTTGTTTTATGATAGTATTGCAAAACTAAACTGGTCTGAACATTGTACCATGCAGAGCCCCATGAGATCTGTGGTGAGGAGAGCTACGGAAATGCAGTGTGGAAGAGAACTCCAGCTGGTGACACCGTTGCTGTTCCATGCCCCTCTGACGCAACAGGTACCGAGTAGAACTTTGTGACAACACTCGAAAATAATCTGATTCAAAGGGGACCTGCTAACATTGGTCTTTCTTGACCTTCCGTATGTCCCACATGGATCATTAGAACACTCTGCTTTGCTCTTTTCCAGGCCTTGTCCTCCGCCGATGCACCCTGGACGCTATCGGTTTGGCCTTGTGGGGAAACCCTAGCTACATCAAATGCGTCTCCAGAGAATACCAAGACATCCAGGCCCTGGTGAGACTCCACGTATCTACAGATCATGATATTTATTGCTATAGAAATTCAGTTAAAAAGTTAAACTATTTTCAACATGCCTGATAGTATATAACTATCATGTCTTATTCTATCCTCAGACCCGTGAGCAGTTCTCTAAGTCCCAGACAGGAGTGCAGGTGGATGGTGTGTCTGAAATGCTGTCCAGGCTGAGGATGACCTCAAACGATGCAACAAAGTACAGTGGGGACTTGCTGGCGGTCATGGAAATGCTGAGGAACACTTCGCAGATCTTCAGAACCGCTGGTTACAGTGTTGTTGATGTAGAGGTAAACACCACTTCAGATAACCCGTGTTTTTCTTTAGAAGCATCAAGAACATTGCTTAATTTGATGCCAAATGAGAACTGTCATTTCTCTTTAATTAGAATTACGTCCAGACAATCAGCAATTTACTGAAGGAGGAACACCATGGTAAATGGCAAGAAGCACAGCTGGTGAGTCTGTGTGTGTGTGTGTGTGTGTGTGTCTTCCATGACACATTCGGCATTCTCATTATTGCTCAGAGCCCATTTGCCAATGCAAGCGAATATAGATACTGACTCATTAGCAGAATAGCCCTGTGGTGTGGGCTCTAAAAGGTGTCGCACGTGAATTAGATTCACAGCTCTCCCTCATAGGCAGCAAGGGCCATTAGTCAACATTAAGAAGCCATTTTGGATGAGTTGTACCTAAGAGAGGAGGCTGATTCACTAGCTTCCCATGCTGGCGTCCCATATGGAGTTCACTGTGATTAAGCCTGTCCAACAAATAAAAGTGCTTCCAGACTCTTAGGGTTATCAGCTTAAGTTACAGATCTGATGGAGAACCAATTCGACATGCTTGAGACACTTAGACAAGATGTTTAACCCTGTGCTGAGCTCTATCTTCAGCTCTATGCTTGCACTGTGTCTCAACTATATGTCAAGAGAACCTACATTGTTCTCTTATGATTCCCTTATGCAGACTTTGCCAACTACATCTCACCATTAAGAACTAAGCTACCATTTGTCTGTTCAGAAACAAGGTCTGAAGCAGTATATAGACTTTTTCAGAATTCTCCCGCCTCACTGTTATCCACTCTCTTATGAAACGTCTTGTACTTCCACTGAAATTTTAATGTACTGGACTGGCACAGTGAGTTTAAGAGAAAAAGAATCACTCCGCCTACACAGCAATCTGTGTGTTGTCATGGCAGCTCATGAGGGAACAGGAGCTGTATAGGCCACGAAATGAAGGACACCTCGCGCCTACACACGTGCGCACATATGCGTCAGAGAGACGTACAAATTCCCTCACACCCACAAATGAATCAGCCACGGCACCGTTTATGGAACTCAGGAAGTATGTTGCTGAGTTCTATACATGGATAGGGTTATTGAAAATTTAAAAGGTGCTTTGAGTTCCAAAAATAATATTGCAGATCTTGTATGGTGCTGTGAAAATGATGTGAATATGAATAATCCTTGTGTTCTTCTCATAGATGGGGGTAAACATTAGGGAGCTGTTCGGCTTGATCGAAGACTTCATTGACATCATTGGCAAGCAGATGAGAGATTTCCAAGATATTTATGAGATGACTGAGAACTTTGGTAAGTTGGCAGGGCAAACACTTTGTGACTTTCATGTGTTATTCAAAGAACCTATATTTTGTGCTAATAGTCAATTTTATTGACTATATCCTTGTTGTACCTTGATATGGACCCAAATATGAGTCATTAATCTATATTCATGACTCTTTTCTACTTGTTGTACTGGCAGTGCTGAGCATCCAGAAGCATCCCAAAACTATGACTTCAGATGTGACCTTCCCCATGAAGGGATGGAGAGGCATGATGGAGTGGGTCCGCAATTTGGATGAGAAAATTGTAGTGTCACGCAACGCCCTTAGTATGGATGTGCCAGGTACATACACACGTTCTCTTATCAGCAAACTCATGAATATATATCTTTTTTAATATAAATATTTGCCAAAAGTTCTTGTTTCTAATGATGCAATTTCTTGCAGATGCAGAAGAGAGCACCGGCTTCATAACTGGCATTGTTCTCTATAGAAATCTGGGCCCTATCCTGTCTGTGCAGAGGTATGCCATCACACACACACACACACGCACACACACGCACACACACAAAATGTCCTTGCAACACTATCTTTGTCCTCTACAGTACCTTAGAGAGGTAAAAGAGAACAAACACTCATGTCTAACAGAGTTATCTCTCTCCTCAGCAACAGCACCTTGCTGAACTCTAAGGTTGTCACGGTAATGGTGAAGCCAAACCCCGGTTTCCTGTCTGCCCCAGTAGAGATCGAGTTCCCTCACCTGCACAATGTGAGTAACATCATAAAGATCGATAAATCTACTCTCAGGGATCTCTAGAAAATGTTCTAGACATAACACCCAAACTCATCTTGCTTTCTTTGCAGGACACCGTCAATGAGACATGCATTGCCTGGGATGAGAGTGAAACGTAAGTGTTAATTATGTAGCTGACAATCTCTATGCGTGGGTGGCTACGCATGTGCGTGTCTATGAATGAGCGTGCGTCTGCTCTGAATTTAACAGGCCAGCTGGCCATCATGCTTTCACAGCAGCAAAGGGCATTCACACTCGTCTGCCCCCAGTGCCATGTGTGCAAGTCATCCACACACACACACACACACACACCTCTTTCCTGACAACTGTACCCCGAAGATTAATTCAGGCCAAAAAGAGTTGACTTCAGGCATAATGATCAGTTGTGAATGTCTTAACAGTCACATTTAAGGGTTTCACAGCATTTGGAATCCAAAATGCAACCAAAATTAGCCTTGTTTATCAAACTTGAAATGAATGAATTTATTCATAAATTGCTCTCAAGAGCATTCACACAAGAAATTTGGTATTCATGAAAGTCCTGTTAGTTGAGAATAAGGTTTATATCCTACAAGACGCTCCTTAGTTTGTGTAAATTTATGTATAAGGATTCTCAGCTTCAAATCACATACGTGGCATGAATTACTGCGATTTTATATAAAGATTACGTTCACATGTTAAAATCCTTTACTATGCATAAGACAAATATAAAACTAGATATTCAATTAGGACAAAAGTAATAGCACCCTAGAAAAGGAGAAAGACTTGATGTGTAGTAGTATTAGAGTTAGTATTACCTGAAGATTTAGCACATGGAGCCCTTAGGAGGCGCTCTTTCACCATTTAATCATCACTTTATCATTTTCAGTTCTGTGAGCTTTGTCTTTTCTGGAGATTCTTGGGCATCCATAAATCTAAATCAGCTGTGTCTTGAACCCGCTTGGTAATTTATACGTGATAACCATTTATCAATATACACACAAGTGCAAAGAAAATCAAAACTTTTGTAAATCTGGCAGGAATATAGGTTTGGTTTGACATACAAAAATATTTAAACACAACTTTACTGAAAGATTGATAAATGAGGCCCAATGTACAGTATATGCTGCATTTCAGTTTCAGGCTGAAATTGGTCTGACTCTAAGTTCCAGTCCATATCACTGCATGGGATATGATCTCATACATGATAAGTTTAAGTTGTGGCTGTTCTAGCAGACAGATTCAAGTGCCACAGCAGTAAATAGGCCAGATGAAAGTAGAACATGTGGGATAGCACTAAGCCATTACTCATTCGCTCTCTGGATAGGAAGAGTAGTAATAGAGATCTGAATAAACACTTCCACAGGGCAGCTATATAGATAGACAAAAGAAAGAAGTTTAAAAATGGAGTCTACAATGATATATACACATTAAATGTGAAGAATGAATGATTTTAGACACACACTCTTGCACTCAAGACCAAGATGTACACATAGAGGAACTCAGTGAAGGTGGAGTTGTAGCTCAGGATAAATGAACTAGGCCACCTGAGAGATGTGATTGAATTTTTGCGCATTAGCCGAGCACCGAGCAGACACTCTCAATGACCAGTGAAGGAAATGTACAAATTGTACCATCGCCACCTCCATCCAAGCTTCACAACTATCTTTCTTTCACTGCGCCATTTCCGTGGTCGACACTGTGTGGTCATGTGAGCTGACATCCACTCTCCTTTGCTTCCCCGCCATCTCCACTGCCAAGGGTGCCATGGCAACCACATCTTCTCTCAGACAGAGAAAGAGATGGGAGACATTTTGGCTGCTAGACATTATTCATATGCTGTGGACATGGTCATGTGACATGGGAAATAATTCTCGTGCTGGCTTTTTATGACCTGTGACCTTATCTTTTATTTGAATTCATTAGTGAGGTAATTATGTTAGATAACTAGACCAAACAAACAATAAACAAGGTCTGGGATTCGGTTACAAAAAAAAATCTTTCTTTATGATTGCATTGGGATGCACTGAATCTGTCTAGATTCAGTAGCTCTGTGGCTCTGCCTCTTTCTCTCTCTCTCTCAGTCTTTTTTTGTCCCCTTCTTTGTCACTGACACCTATTATGTAGAACGCGCGTGCGGGGAGAGGCGGGAAAAAAAATCCCGAGGGTTCATTTTGCAGTGTGAGATCTCTCTGAAACGCTCCCTCTCTCCCTCTCTCTCTCCCTCTCTCCCCCTCTCTCCCTCTCTCTCAGTGAGTCGTTGCTGGGCTCGTGGTCGGCACGCGGATGCAGAGCGCTCGCACTCGATTCAGGCAGGACCAGGTGCGCGTGTGACGCTCTCTCCACGTTCGCCATCTTAGCACGGCCGAACCCCGAATCGGTGAGTCCACTATGCGCGTGTGCTTGCATTTGCGTGGGAGATGTGTTTGTTGTTGTGCGTGTGTGCGTTTGTGTGTGTGTCAGTGTGTGTGTGTGTGTGTATGTGTGTGTGTGTGGCATTGTTGTCTGTTGAAGCAGAAAAGAGGAAGAGAGCGAAAAGGTGCGTGTTGGGGTTTTAGTATAAATAGGCAGCAGAAGAAATCTTTATAGATGGAAACAAGTTAATGCAAAATGTCTGCACATTCATTATTATACAGTATTCATGTGGATATGCCTGCATGCTTCCAGTCTAGTCACACAATCAGCTATTGATTAACTATTGATTAAAAGAAAGGAGGCTGATTAACCATGAATCATCTTCCAAAATTTTAAAATTTTTATATTTATATATATAAATGTATATATGTATTTCTGCCCCTAACATTTTGTTTACTCAGGGGCCTATAGGCAAATATAGCACATGATTACCTTATCGAACAATTTCATTATCGCCTGAAACATTACTGAAAAATTAAAAGAATGGCTGCTGGGGTTTTTTTGCGCAGAGCTGTGCAGATCTTCTCTCCTCCTCATTTGATTGGAGGCTGCCTTGCTGCGCCTAAAGCATCTTGCTCTGCTGTTGCCTTGGTAACGGCATCCGCAGCCTGTGATGGAGCTGTCCGAGAGATAGGGGAGGAATAACAAGAGCGCTGGCCTTCAAAAGACTAATGCACGCACGTCTTATTTTGCAGTCGAGCTTATTGGATGTGATGTGTGTGCATTGGGTCAATTACAGATTCACAATCAAAGCTACTTTCATAGATGTAAAGAAAAAAAAATAGCTGCTTTCTATTCTTCGTTTTCTTTATTGATGCATTCTATCTATCTGATTTCATGTGAAACAAAAGCCAGTACCAGTAGCACCCCTCTCATTATTATATAAATCCAACATTCCCATAGAACGAATCAGCCATATTTATTTTCCACACACTGTCAACAGAGTGACTACACACTAATGGTGATCGTCTAGCTGACTGCAGACATGGCAATAAGTCTATAATGCACAAGAAGCATTTTCATGACTCCATGGCTCCAAGCTGGATGATTAAAGCCTGTGAGAAAGGACAGGAAGCAGACCATTATGAGATCTTAAGAGATACGCTCTACTTCCTCCCATGTTCAAATGTCCTTAACCAGTCTGTCTCGTGTGAGTCACTGGAACAGGACAATCATTAGCACACGCGCTATTCTCTGCGGCCTCCTTGTCCTGATTTTCTGTGTTTTTTTTCCTTCTCTAACAGACAAACATTCCATCTTTCAAGGGCAAAAGCTGCCCAAGTCATATTTGGGTCACACTAGCTGGATTTATCCAGTTATCCCACACTGGGAGAAACAGCATGAACTGAAATCACTTTCTCAGTTCCTCTGCTATAATTTACACAGTGTTCTGGTTCAGATCCGGGAGAAGGCACTGATAATTAACTGTCTGTGGGCTTAGAGACACAAATACATATGAGTAACACAACAAGAAGATATTGATGCATTCCTTATGTAATAATAATAATAAGAAGAATAAGAATAAGGTTATTCCATTAATTTGTTTGATCATAAACACTTTGTTTAACCTTAAAAACACCTTATCTTTTTAAAAACCCTTTTAACCCTTTTTTAGACCTTACTCTAGTACTTTTCTTTTTAAAGTGCTTTTTGAATACTTATGATAAATCATAATAATAAAATAACTTTATATAGTATTATAGTAAATAGTAAATAGTTATATAGAATTTAGTGCAAATCATGAAAATGATGATATAAAGACACAGTAATGAAGCTATAATATAACACATTCACAATAAATACACATCTCATATGAAGTGAGTTCACCCCTAATCATTTTCCAGGGTTTCATTCTTCCTCTCCTTTTTGCACTTTTTTTTATTTAACAGCTTTACACACTCTCAAATCTCTTAAATGCTATATTTTTTAATGGCTTATTGGCTTCTTGTACCTCCAGCTACTAAACCATAAGTAAAAGGGAAAATGATTATAATTTTTTTCAACTTTTTAAAATGGAAATCTGCTAGCAAATGATAACAATAAGAAATAAGACATTGTATGGATATATCTGAGGTGCAGAAGGCAAACTTTCTAAAATATAGATAGTTCAGCTATAAAAATATTATTATTATTATTATTATTACTGTTGTTGCTGTTGTTGTTCATTAATGGCCCACGCATGCTATATTCTCTTTCACACCATTTCACACGCCACTGTGTGCCTGCTGGCACAAAATGAGCATTTAGCTTCCACTCACCTACAACACAGATTATTACAGAGGTGAGAATTAGTCCACCTGGCCCTTGCAGGACACACACACACACACACACACACACACACACACACACTACATCTCTCCTTTATTTCTCCTTCCCTGAGAACTGCCCTACTTCTGCCATTCATGTTGCCTGAAGGGAATAGTGTGTGCATGTGTGTGTGAGACAGCTAAATATTTTGCATCTCCTCCTCCCTAGAACATGGATAAGAACCTGTTGCCATCGGTTACGATGATCGTGGGATGTGGTGTTTCGTCCCTGACACTGCTACTGCTCATCATCATCTATGTCTCCGTTTGGAAGTAAGAACATGAAAGAACACACACACACACACACACACACACACATTGATTCTGTAAGATCAATAGTCACTGATTGATAAACTGACTGATTGGTTTGTTTCTCTCAGATATATTCGCTCTGAACGCTCAGTCATCCTCATCAACTTCTGCCTGTCAATCATCTGCTCCAACGCTCTCATCCTGATTGGTCAGACACAGGCTCGCAACAAGGTATGACATCACTCTTACCCAGCGTCCTCTAGTACATTGTGTTCTATGTCTAATGTATTTTAATAAATGGAAAATCCTTTTGTAACATTAACCCCTGTTTGTTTTTCTCTCTCTCAGGTCATGTGCACCCTGGTGGCAGCCTTCCTCCATTTCTTCTTCCTCTCCTCTTTCTGCTGGGTTCTGACAGAGGCGTGGCAGTCGTATATGGCCGTGACTGGACGTCTGCGCAACCGCATCATCCGCAAGCGTTTCCTGTGCCTGGGCTGGGGTCTGCCCGCGCTCGTCGTGGCTGTTTCTGTAGGCTTCACCAAGGCCAAGGGATACGGCACGGTCAACTAGTAAGTCCTGCACTTCCATTTCTCCATCTCTCTTTCTCTCTGTCCTGCACTCTTCTGTTTTTTTTTTCTAAGTTACTAACATTAAGTGCTTCTTTTTGTCCTGTAGCTGCTGGCTGTCTCTTGAGGGAGGGCTTCTTTACTCATTTGTTGGACCTGCAGCTGCTGTTGTGTTGGTAAATGAAACCAGACACACACACACACACACACACACACACACACACACTACTAGTACAACAGACAGATCACATTCATGGTGTGGGTATACGGGTATATGTGAAAATGCCTTTGTATTGCTCTTGACCTCACTGTGTGCTTCTGTGTGTGTGTTAGGTGAACATGGTGATTGGTATTCTGGTCTTTAATAAGCTTGTGTCGAAGGACGGGATCACAGACGTGAAGCTGAAGGAGAGAGCAGGGTAAGAGCTTTACATTCATCATCATTTATTTAGGGTTTTTAATGTTTAAAAATATTCAGCCATTTATCATTTGAAAGCAACAAAAACAAGCTTTTTCTTTGATTGGACTGATGGATGGATGGATGGATTGATGGATGGATGGGAAGCTCTTGATTTCAGGCACCAAACTCAATAAATCCAAACATCACAGCCAATTATGTTAAATTAAGGAAGCCAAAAATCACAATTAATCAGCTCTATTCATTAACCCAGAAGAAATTCTGAATACAGAGAAATGAAGAGTCTGATGGATAAATTTAACACACACACACACACACACACACACACACACATTAGCTGTGGTTAACGCATCGTGCTGGTTCCTGCAGGGCGTCGCTGTGGAGCTCTTGCGTGGTTCTCCCCCTGCTGGCTCTGACCTGGATGTCGGCTGTGTTGGCCATAACAGACCGGCGCTCGGCTCTCTTCCAAATCCTCTTCGCCGTCTTCGACTCGCTCGAGGGCTTCATCATCGTCATGGTGCACTGCATCCTGCGACGAGAGGTGAGCTGAGACACAAACACTCGGCCGCAAATGCAGCCACTCACTGCACGTAATGGAAAATATACTGTATATAATGCTAATGCATTGAATAAATGTGTGCATATATGTTATAGGTACAAGAGGCTGTGAAATGTCGCGTAGTCGATCGTAAGGATGATGGAAACGGCGACTCTGGCAGCTCACTGCAGAACGGCCACACGCAGCGCTTGGTGAGTGTCTCACACACACACACAGATATACACAGATCAACACATTCAGTGCTAACTCAGGAAGCAGCATTAGCATTCTCATGCATTTTACATGATGGCCTGCAGCAGTCGCAAATAGCTGTTGATTTTAATTTTAATTCTCTCTGTTTTCTCCTCCCTCTCTGTTTTCTCTCGCTTATAGGGTGACTTTGAAAAGGATGGTGATTCAAACAGACCAGGTGAGATTGCCAGCTTAACACTTGCTGCTATATATATGTTGTTATTTTCACACTCCTTGAGATTGTCAGATTCCTTTGGAAATAGACTTGACAGTTGAGTAAGATTGAGTCTATAATTAGAGCGAGCATTAGCGGTAGATGTAGCATGAATCAACGTGACTAAAGCAGCTGTCAATCCAGTAATTTAGCTAGAACAACATGATCAAATCTCTAGTGGTATCCTAGGTTTAGCTAGAAGTTGACTTTTGTTTATGTATATATTCTGAAAACTTTGTGAAATTTATTGACAGCCCTATGCTTTGCTGTAGCACTGTGCTAAAATGCATCATATCATTTTTTTTTTCTAAGGTGGCATGAAGAGCTCTTCAGAGGAGAAGATGCCTCTCCCCCAGCTGCCTCTTCCCATGGGTCCCAACTTCCACACACTGCCCTCGAAGCCCAGTGCCAAGACACACATGCCTCCCATGCCCGACTACTCCAGCCACACTCTGACCCTGCGTCGTGATAAGAGCCGTGGAGGTGAGCCGCCCTGCTCCAAGCCCATCTACGTGTGCGACAGTGACATCTTCACGCAGATGGACCCCGAGCTGGTGCGCGTGCCGACTGAAGGTGGCGCTCCCGACGCAAGCGGCTACATGCTGATGCCCAACACCACGTCTACGCTGCGTTCCAAGCCCAAGGAAGACATCTCTTCTGCTAAGTACAACATCAGCGTTGAGCAGCTGCCTCAGGCACGCATCATGCATCTGGGCAGCGGATACGCCGAGCCACAGGCCGCCTACGCCACCAAGCCTGTACCTGCCGACCGTGCCAGCGTGTCATACTCAGAGCGCGACTCACCCCTGCAGAACGTGCACAATATTTCCAGCGAGAGCCATGTCACCAGTTTGCTAGGAGACACCTTCGACTCCATGAACTCCATGATGTCGAAGAGTGAGACCATCTCTACACTGTCCATGAGCTCACTGGAGGTCAGCGAGGGGGTGAGTGGAAATATATTGTTGCGGCAAAATATCGGTAGAAAAGTTATTAGTGAGTTATATAAGACTAAACACCTGACACAGCTTTTCTGGTTTGTGTTCCTTTATTTTAATATAGTTTCATAATATAGGTTTAACATTTACAAAAAAAAACGTGCATTTTGTACCAGTTGGCTCACAAATAACATTTTAATAAGAATGATTAATGCTTGTTCTTTCTTCCTTTTCTTCCCCTGTCTTTTCCTCCAACTCTCACATTGCAGAGGCAGAAATCTCGTTATGCTGAGCTCGACTTTGAGGTAATTATGTTTTCATAACTCACCTGCATGGCAGCAGTATTATTATGCTTGGAACCATCTGTGCCATTCTGAGGCAAAAGCCTTTTGAGAAGATTTACAGCCTTTGGCATTGTTTTTTTTTTTTGCTAATGAAAACTAATTAATGAGAATAGAGCATCCAACTGAACTATTCAGTCATAACTTAGACAACAACTTTACCTCATGAAAGATTTCAGTATTAGACATTTTTCCTGTCAGTTCTAACCCTCTTTGTTCTGCCCTGTGCTCTATGTAGAAGATCATGCATACACGAAAGCGCCATCAGAACATGTTCCAGGACCTCAACAGGAAATTACATCATGCTGAGAAGGACAGAGAATCACCCGCTTCTGACAGCAAGGTAAGATGCCAATATCTTGCTAATAAATCCTAATAAATAGGATTGATCTGCATCAGAAACTCTGTATGGCTGCCATTTAAAGCAGCCATCTGGCATTTCACTCACATCTCAATTTCCCACCTTCGTTCTCTTTCATCTTAATTTGCTCTTGCTCAGAAGGAGAGGTGGGGAGAGAGGGGGAAAAAAACAGAAGTGTTAAAAGAACAGGCATAAAATAGAAATCCTGAGACCTCGGTTTACTTTCTTAACTTTCGTGTATTAAAGTCAGGCTGTGTAAAAGGCAGTTGGAATCATTTCTCTTTATTTCTCCTCTGCAGTCTGTGAGGTGGAGCGTGTCTTCTGCAGGAAGTGACAAAACAAGCCACAGCGTAAGTGTCTCTTAAGACTCACTTTTGGAATAGGAATAGTTACTGCTTTAATGGGAAAATATTGTTTATTCTGTGCGATACTTCTCATAGCACTGATGTTAGAGCACTAACACAAGCCTGTTAATGGCTATATGGAAAATGCTGCATGCTTCTGCAAAATGCATTAACCTCTTTTACATTGTGCTGTTAGTCTAATGGATGGATAACATTACATACATACATCTAAATGTAGGGGAAACATTCTTTCCTATAATAGCAATGCCATGGAGGGACAATGTTTGGTTCCCTAAAACAACTTTTATAGCCATTAATAGCATTTCATTGGTGCCATAAAGTTCCATCAGGAAAAAAAAATGGTCCAACAGTACACAAGGGAGAACATTGGCTGCTGAGATTGGCGTCTTAACTCATCCTAATCCATCTCACATTTCCTCCTCCAGGATAAACAGCAAGCACTGGGTGAGCGTTCATGGGAGACCATGCCCCGATCACAGGCGTCGCCGCCATCGTGGGTGCGGAAGGAGCTCGAGCCTTTGGCGGCATCGCCCTTGGAGATGCCTTCTGTGGAGTGGGAGAAGCCTGGCACTGCCATTCCTCTGGTAGGCCAGGACATCATCGACCTGCAGACGGAAGTGTGAGGCCCTTACCAAAAAAAATCCTGTGTACCCTGGCTCCTTTTGGTTTGGGAAAGAAGAGGGAGAGGGCGGAATCAGAAGGGAAAATTGGGAGGTCAAGAAAGATATATAGAGTGTAGGGGTGGAGAGAGAGAACCAAAAACCATGTCCTGATATCCAAAGAATTAAGGAGGGGAATGAATGAGAAAGTTTGCATAGTTTGGGATTTGTGTAGCCTCAAGTAAGGGTAATTAACATGGAGGAGGAGGGGGGAGGGGATCTGATGGATGGATGGATCTGATGGAGTGGGTTTGGTTCTCCTCTGGGCACAGTAAGGTTCTCGTTTTTTTCCGCCAAGAGCTTCTCCCGTAACTCTTCCGTCTGGTCCAGGAGAGGTGTGGTCTTCATGCCTGTGCCTTTTGTTCAGTTTTCGTTCGACTTCAGTATGGAAAGGGCGACCGGTTGCTCGGCTCCTTGAGCTCGACCTCTTCCAGTGTCTCTGCTCTCACCATGAGAGAAGGACTGGCACCGAGTGACTTCCCAGCAGCCTCTTGGCTGTTTTTCACCCTGAGGTGAACGGACGCATGTTGCCAACTGTCTGCGCTGTGGTTATCGTTTTTTATCGCTTTTACGTAGCGCTGCTTCTCCAGAGCTTATTACAGACTCTTCCACTGAACTCTATTCAGAGTCTAATAGCATAACTTTCCTGGACTCAAGGCTTGAATAGGACTGTCAGAGCTGAACATTTATTTTTATTGTTTAAATTGTCATTGTTATTATGTGATATTGTTAAGATTTCATTATGACTCTATGATTTATATTTATCAGATTAATTTTCTTGTTTTGTTGTAATTTGTTTTCTGCTTGTATTTGTCTTCATTACATTCAACTGTGGAGTTTAATTTTCCAAGTACAATATAAAATATCCCACTGTTTCCCAAAACCTACATGAGGAACATAATGAGAGTATAAGTGGAGGTGTGGCATCACAGAGAACCCATGTGACCACCGTGAGACACCACTGCTACACCTGGAGCAAGCCCAGTGCACATTTTGGGTACCAAAGGCTAGGTGCGAGCAGCATGTGGACACATTAAAGGATACAAACACCATCTTTGCTCGGCTGAATGCCCAGTTGGATCATCTCACTATTTGTGTTTCCTCCATTTCCATTACCAGCTCTTTCTACAGCCTTGTGAACTTGACAACAAGGAAAAATATTTATGACCATAAAGACCCTAGCACTGGGCCTTGAGGCACCTCGGTATGTTGACTGAGGCTGTTCTCGCCCTCCACTGAACTCCAGCAGAACTTCCACAGTGCCAGCTGTAGAGGCAAACAGACTCTCATATTGTGCAAAGAGAGAGTGAATAATAAAAGTGCAATATGATGATGGACGCTTGATGCTCAAGTGAGGGTGATGTCAGACCCATGGCAGATTTTTATTATTTTTGGAATTTTGTACCATGTTTATAGAGCATATAGAGACATTTATGATAATACTGTCTAAGGACTGTATTAGCAACTATCAAAGATTCTTTCTCCATAAATTTGATTTGATGGATGAAAGCACATGACTTTGAGTCTTGTGATTAATATTTGGGAGATAAAAATAGAAATTATATATGAAGAATAATAGACTATAGAGTATGTTTCAGGTACATACCCCTGGTTTTCTACTTGATTCCCCAGATTGTTGAATAACAGAACACTGGTCCTCTGTATTGTCCTGTCTTTTGAAACACTGTAACCCTGTGTGCCAATAACCTTCCCTCCTGTTGCAGTCTTAGACAGTATGGATTATCAAAATCCTAACTGTTTGTGTCTTTTACATTTCTATGTCCTTATTTTTCCATTCTTTTCACTTGTACAGTTTTCAGAGCACAAGATGAATATGTCTGATTTCTAATAAAAAAAAAATCTATATTATAAAATGAAATGGTTCTTCATTTCCAGAAGCAGACGTTAAATTTGATGCATGAGACTCATAGTACTGGTTTTTATCATCTTCGTTAAAATTCTATGCCACTTCATAAATTACCCTTAAAGACATTGACAGTGCCTTAACTCCTAGCAAGGCAAGGACAACAGAAAAGAAGGATAAAAACTTAGAGAGAACCAAGAGACTAACCACTGGAACCCATCCTCCTCTGGCCAATATATGGAATACAAATTCATGGTTGATGATACTGTAAGAACATTAACAAATTAGTTATTAGTGAAAAACATACACTGCAAGTAACTGGTAGCAGGTTTGTTATAGTCAGTAAATCAAGGAAAAGAAAAAAGAGGCTTGTAGTCCCTGAGACATGAGCAGGAACTTGTAGACCAAAGAATGGCTGAAGCAGGATCCAGATTGGGAAGGAGGTTGTAGACATCATGATAGGACCAAGAAGCTTTAAACCTCAAAGCAAAGCTTACAGACCTTAGGATAGGAGCGTGAGTTTATGGACTTGAGGACAGGGGCAGGAGGTTTGTAGGCCTCAGGACAGCAGCAAGCGCTGTTTGACCTCAGCGTGGCCCAGAAATTGTAGACCTCAGGATAGAAGCAGAAAGCTTTAGAACTCAGGATGGGGGCAGAAGCCTGTAGACCTCAAGATGAGTGCAGGAGCTAGTAGACCTCATGTTGGAAGCAGGAGGCTGGAGACCTCAGAATAAGAGCAGGAGCTTATAGACCTGATTACAGGGGCAGGAGCTTTGTAGGCATCAGGACAGGTGCAGGAACTTGTAGATCTCATGACAGGATCAGGAGGCTATAGACCTGAGGAGAAAGGCAGGAGCGTCGTGGGCCTCAAGACAGGAGCAAATGCTTATAGACCTCAGGACAGTACAGGAGCTTGTAGACCTCAGTATAGAACCAGTAAGCTTTACACCACAGGATGGGAGAAGGAGCTGATAGACCTCAAGATGGATTAAGGAGGCTGTAAATCTCAGGAGAGGCGCAGGAGCTTGTAGATTATCAGGATTGGAGCAGTGGGCTGTAGACCTCAAGAGTAGAACCTTTTAGACCTCAGGACAGTAACAGGAAGTTGTAGGCCTCAGGATAAGAGCAGGGACTTGTAGACCTCAGGACAGGAACAGGAGTTTATAAACCTCAGGACATGCAAAGGAGGCTGTACACCTCAGCAAGCAGCAAGAGATTGTAGACCTCAGAATTGGAGCAGGAGCTTGTAGACCTCAGGATGCAAGCAGAACTTTATAGATCTCAGAATGCACAAAGAAATTTATAGATCTCAGGAAGACAGCAGGAAGTTTTGACCTTTTCATGGCAGGGGAGCTTGGGGGCCTTAGAAGGCGCAAAAGATTGTAGACATCAGCGTTCGATACTGGACTCTTGTGGGCCTCAGGATAGGTAGCCCAATAATTGGGGTAGAAAGAAAAGCATGAAAAGCAGTAACAAAACTGATTAGTGCAGTGCAGAGACATACTGTAGATGATCTACATGCAACTTTACTATAAATGTACATGTAGGCACCGTAGAACACCATAAGGGGTTCTAGAGACATCAGAAACTTTCTGTTCTATCATGAAAAAACTCAAGCCATTGTGCATGGATAGAATGAAGACATCAACAATATCCCAATTCACCAAGATTTCTTCACAAATGATCCACCATCTTAATTCTTTGGACTATAGGGAAGTGAACTACATACTTGACTGAACAGGTAGACGAGCTGTTCTGTTGACACTAACAATCTTATTGAGCTACTACTCAATAAATGAGTACATTATAGTAATATTTAATCTCTGAGTGATTTTTAGACAAGGTTCATTGGTTGTCTATTTCTTTGCACTGTCTCTTAGAGGAAATGGACACAAATAGGCTTCTTATAGTTCTCGGAAGAAAACAACAAAAACGGCCCATTTAGCAACTTCATAATACTCTTGTTTTTAAACAAATATAGTAACAACACAAAATTAGAACCACAACGTGAATGTCCTGGATGCAATCTAGGCAATATAACCTGTGGAGAATAGAAAACAAACACATTATCTCCAGGCTAGCCATTTTTATTTTATTTTCAAGGAATGGTTATCCATTTGATATCTAAGCCATTAAAAAGCTGGCTACCTATTACACAGAACTTCCATTTCTGTTATTGGTACATTTGTGATGCGCTCCAGCTTTACCCTTTATATAAAATGCTATTTTTTATTTAAAACAATACAATTTCACATGGAAGGCTTGAAATGGAGGCTAAGGTGTATGAGGACAAAGAAAGCTTTCCAATGTTCAAAATACGACCACTGTAACCCTGCAGAAAAATCATTTGCTAAAAAACTAATTACCTATCCAATAACACGCCTCTCATTCTTTCTAAATCAATGTATGAATTAATTATCAATCAATCCACCCCCTTACAATTTTTTTTTTTTTTATAATTTTATAATTATAATTTTATAATTCCTGTTGGACTTTTTCACACCTCCTGCAGAAATGAAGTTCCCAAGTACTTAATCTATCCTGCAGGACAACTTCTTATTTCCTGTAAATGAAAAAAAATTCTGCAGGTTATGTAGTCGACAAAATTAATTAAAAAATGGTAGACCTGCTTTGAGTGGGAAAAACATGCTGCTTAAGCACTCTTTCTGAAGTCTTTTAGTAGATATGTAGGCATCCTTATTTTAGGATAAGACATGTTTTAGTCGTGAACTACATGGTTGAGTAAATAATTCAATGAGTCATTCACAACGCACAAAAAAGACACTCACTTTTCGGACATACTGGCGTAACGATGTAATTTACAGAAAGAGCCAGTAAATGAATCTTTTTTGAGAAAAGATTTGATTTACTGAGATGACATCACTCTTGGGCACTGTAGTGAATCCACGAATTCAACTGTCACCAATCATCATGTGTCCGTAGAGGTATAGTCCCAATTTTATTAAATCATTTCTTTAATCTTTATAGTGTACTAAATTAATGTTCTGTTATGTATTTGTAACACAGCGGTTTCTGTAACATTAGCTCACTTACTAGCAAACATGGCTCATTTTTTAATTTACAAAAACATTTTTTACCTTTATTCTTCTTTTTTTTTTTTTTTTAGATTTGAAATGCAGTCTGGCTTGGAAACCTTACAGATTGCATCAGTCATTATGCAACATAATTTCAATAAATAAAATAATTCATTTGTGAAAATACTTTGCTTTTCTTGTGAACTTATTTCCCCTGTATGTATCCTGCAGGATACAAACACTTGCCATGTCCTGTAGAATTTCAGATCTATCCTGCACAATAGTCCTGCAGGAAGTGTGTGTTTTAAATAATTCCTGGAGGATATCATTCCTGCATATCATCAAAATGAGCTGAAAATTATTCCTGCAGGATTCTTGTAGGGTTTTTTTGTAAGGGTTTTTTGAAAGATGCTAAATAGTACAGTGAGGAAAATCCTTAGACCTATGTTTCTGAAACAGAACCCTCCTGTTTTCAGCCTTGCTGGTCTAACTCTTTTATCCTAATTAAATATTCAACTGAATAATGAGGCAGGAAATGGATAATACAGTCAAATATTTGCTTATTTGGCAAAAGCGAAGGCTAACATGGTAGCTTGTTTTAGCATCAAAAGTAAACTTCAGTTCATTTAGCTAGTCTCAGTGTACCATTGTTTGTGAAGCTAGAAGCTTTCCAGAAAGGCACTAAGGCAAGGATGCATCATCTCTCAAGCACTTGTATTATCAGTCAGTCAGAATTCTGTTCAAAATATTTCATCACAATTTACCTCGTTTACGTATTTACAGATAATTATTGCAATTTTGAAATTAATGAGTCAGTCTTCTTCTTCTTTTTCGTTAGTGATGACTACTGCCATGCAATTTTCCATATTTTCCTTGAGAACAAAGCCTGAGATAATGATGTAACCATGAAACAAGTTATGCAACTCACATATGAGTCAGTGACTCACGTAAATCTAATTTTCATTTTTGTCCTTCTGATGCCAGTACCTATAGAATCCCCTGATTGATCTGGCCTTTAACTATGTGCAGTAACCTAGCTTTGATTTCCAAACTTAAGTCTACAAACCTTACATTGGTTTCTAGTAGTTGGAATCAACAGTGTATGTATGACTTTTGCATCACCTGTGATATACAGACATGGCAGATGTCTGTAACAAAAGTGTATTAAGTTTGTAGACTTTTAGTTTATATGCATTGGCATATGCTGCATTCATGTCATTTGGAATAAACCATAATTTTCCACTTTCTAACTAGGAAACACAGTTCATATTGACTTCCAAGTGAGATATTTTTGACATTTCCTCTGTGGGGCTTTCTAACAGTGCCAGTTTCTCTGACTAGACCAAGAACATGCTGTCTATCAAAAAGCAAAGATTGGAATTTTAGTTTATGTCTCATTTTATAATAAATGACAACTGATAAACTGTAAAACTTTTAGGAAGAGTATTAGGAAGAGAAATGCTAGGGTTTAATGTAAACAGTAATTAACAATATGCTAAGGCTAGTTATTGTTGGATAATCTTTTTTTTCCAATAAACAAATTCACAATGAATGAATGAATGCTTTAAGTCAGAATAATGGAGTTTTCCCATCTTCCCCAATTCTCCTATATTTGGCCTGATGTGCTTACAGTGGCTAATGTTGCATCTGCTGGCTCTATATCTATGGTTATACACTGCCTGAAATACTGTGTTTACCAGAGTATTCAAATTAATGCTTATGTAACAAAAATACAACAAAAGTATATGGTCCAAGTGCAGGGTTTTTTTTTTGAATGAACAACGAGCATAGATTGTAAGCAATACAAACAAAAACAGTCCGGGTCAAAAACAACAAAAATACATGAACGCAGCAAATAAATCCAAAGGAACAGACCAAATGCAATGAAAACATAACCAGTCCAAGATACCAAATACAACATGTGATCAGAATTGCAAACAGAAATGAAGGCAAGACTTTGCAAAGTGTGAGGGAAAAACTACAGTCTCTATAGTGTCTCTGAATGTTATGGGTTTTTTTTTATTTATCTTAGCTACAGCAGATGCTGTAACCCTTACACAGCAGTACTCTCTCTTACTCTGTGGGTCTTCTTTTACTCTGTAGCTGTAATCTGGGGAAAGAGAGAGCGATAGAGAGAGAGATGGGAAGGGCACCCTCAGAGCTTGCAGTGTGTGATTAGCACTTCTCATCTTTACAATATCATGCTGCAGAGCCCTTTGTATCGCAGACCATAATATGTTATGACATAGCATCTGTAGCTTGTATGGACTGAAATTTCTCTAAAGCAGGAATTATGCTCAACTATGTACATACCATATTAGACATGAATAAACCTAAACTAGACTAACTTACGAAAGTGAGGAATATACTTATAACTGTGGAAATTACATGTAAGAATGAAATTCAGTATTTTTTCCCAGAGTATTATCTGAGGAAGAGACATTGAAAATTAAGCATGGATATCAGAAGGTTACACATGTAACAATGGTTACACAGTATTCAGTGTGTAAAATCAATGAGCTCCATGTCCAAGTTTCACAAAGGAGTGCAAGTGACACTCCTCTGAGAAGTAGCCATTGTGTGCGTCAAATGGTATCTAATTGAAGAAGGAGTCCTTTGATCTGCATTGAAGAATGGTTATGCAATCACTTCCTTTACCCAATGGGACCAAGTGAAAGTCTATGTCTGACATTGGTTCAATTGGTTCAACTGGCAAGTTGCACAAATTCAACTGTTTTGCATTGAGATGTTCCACACCCACTCTGCCCATTCTGTTCCTGCCGCAACAAATCATCAGAGTTAACTTACCTTTATTCTTCGTAAAGGGATCTGCAGCCATGTCAGTTCACTCTCTACAGCATCAAAGGAAGGATAATGAACAGGCAACAGTATTTACATAAGGGCAAGGGTCTGTAAGTGCCTTCAGTTCCAAACAATTTGAGCATTGATCATGTCCATCATCAGGGCCTGGCATCCTGCACTGAAATACAAGGATGGTAGGAAAATTAGGATGTTACTTAGGGCCATTAACAGCCCTGGACATGAGTCATTCTAAGATGACCTACTGTGAGCAACAGCTGTCATGTATGTAGAGGGGGAAAAAAAGCATCTTAAAATTTCCCTGGAAAAATGATTTCCTAAAAACAGTGAGAACCCTTCACTGGAGATTTAGGGCTGTTGCTGCTGTTCAGACCCAACATCCAATGATATGGATATAATAAATAAACTCTGGGATTAGTTTTGGTTGCCATTTTGAATATGAATTTAGCATGGGTTTTCTTGTTTTGTGTCCCTGCTCCATATTTGGCGAAGAGAAGGTCTGTGAGATATGAAAACGTTCATTGTTAAGAGCTACTTTTGGACATATACAGGATGTTAGAGACACTATAAGTGTCTTCTTGAGATTTTTTTTGACAATGTGGAAATAATTCCCCAGGACTTTTTGTAATCATACTCTGAAAGGATTAAAGCAAAAAAAAAAAAAAGTCAATGTTGATGGTGCTATTTAGATATATCAGGAAATTTCTTACATTTTCCCTAATCATAACCAAACAGCAGTTTGCCTTAAGAGCAATCTCCACTTCATAACCCAATCAATTACCTCTTTATCTTTAAATACTACTTAAAGGCTAAGCATCACCCACACACATTAATAGAGCACCTGAGGCCCAGCTTCCGCTCCTTTCATGTGTCACTCTGTTAGTCGCTAAAACAGTGCAACTTGAGTGCCAGCAAGGCCACAGAAAATTAAAAAGTCCAGTCATTCCCTCACTTCAGAAACTCAGAGAGTATGTGTTTTATTTCATTTTGCATGGCAGGCTGAATGGGAGCACTCAAGCCACAGTGGTTGGGCTTTTTTGTCTCACTGGCTCTGATTGAGGGAAACTAATTGCACTGTTTGAAAAGCACCTCTCATGCAATCCTTCAGCTATGAATGATAAAGTGTCTCTGGCCCTGGATTACAGCTGTGCATGTGCGTCATCAGCAAATGCCAATGGTCCCCAGAGCGCAATTCCTCTGTGGGAGCTGAGCTTTTGCGCCACTCACATACCCTGAGAGGTGGCCTGTTGAGCAAAGGTGAGTGGAAAGGGGGTGTGTGTGTGTCTGAATGGCTAGGGAAATTGTAATCACCATCTATAGCTTTTAACAGTGGATAGAAACTGTTATTCATACAGAAATAGAACAATAGAACATACAACATTCATTCATTCATTTATCTTCAGTAAATGCTTTATCTTAGTCAGGGTGGAGGTGGATCTGGAGCTTATCCCAGGAACCCTGGGCACAAGGCAGGAATACACCCTGGATGAAATGCCAGTCACATGCTCAATAGAACACTCGGTAGAGTTTCATATTTCTGTATCGCAGTGGGGTCCAAGTATTAGTGTGGCCATGGGTTTGGCCATGACAGGGCGTAGTGGTTGAAGTAAAACCTTACTGTGGAGAGGAAAGCAATTTCTGTGCAGAATTAAAGCAAGAGCAAATGTTGAAAGAAAGAAATACAGTATTACATGTATATTAACTCTACAAGCATTCCATTTCCCTGGTTTAAAAAAATGCTGTTTTGTGATACGTCCTAACGTATCTATACCAGAAACTCTTCATGTCAAACCAAGACGTTACTAGTGAGTTGAACTGCACACTTTTGACTTTTTGTCATTGCAGTGTCTAAGTGTGCAGCATGCTGCAGTTTCAACCTTCAGGGAGAAAAAAAGCAAAGCAAACACTGCATCATAATCTGTGGACTTTCTTTAAAAGGAAAAAGCAGGTGTAATTACCAGGATTCATCAGTGAAAATCTGAGTTTATAATCTTGGGAGATTGTTTTAATATGCTAAATTGTATTAATAAGGCTGTTCCATTAGTAAGCTGGCTAACCAATTACCGGGTTTATTAGTGTTTTCCTGCACAGTTAGAGCCCCCACTCCATTAAACAATACTTAATTGTTTGTTTCTGATTAGAGCATGGGTTGTCAAACCAGATGTGGACCCATATTGTATTTCAGCAGCCTGAATCGTGTACTTGGAAAAAATACTGTAGCAGAGCTGATAAACGTATGAAAAAAAAAATTGGCTGTATTTCAGTTTTCTAAACATGACCAGTTATAGATCCTCATTTATCCAATTACATGCATTTATGCAAATTTATGTAATTTTTTTTAGCTAAATGCAGCTGATCAGAACAGTGATTTACTACATGGATAGAGACAGTAGGTCAGATGTTTTTACAGACTTTTAGAGATTTTGAATTGTATTGACCTTCTCTGGTCTGATTAGTGAACGAACAATATGACTTGTTTAAAAAAAAAAAAAAAGTTGACGATGAAAACAATGTTTACAAGTACAGTATATGCATATTCTCTCTGGGACAAACTCTAAACACTTTTCTCATCTACTTCATGTTCCATGGTGTTAGTTAAAAGTGGTTATGTGAAGTGCCACTATGAAACATAACATACATGCTCAAATTGTCTTATTTATAGCCATAAACTAATCATTAATAGTTAAGCATTAAAAGGTAACTGTTTGTAAGCAAAGAATTTTATGTAACTGGACCTTTACAAATTTTAGTTGAATTACAGCATTAATTTTTCTGAAGTTTTCAAATCAACGTTTGCTTTCCAGTGAGCCCAAACACATCTCAGTGTAGTATTATGTGGAATGGAATGGCTTGTCCTGCTGTAAGAGCATTTGAACTGAAAGGTTAGACAGAGAAGTGTCCATACAGCCCCACAAACCACTAGGATGTCCTACAGCAGAGACAGCAGAGCATGTCTGGACAAAGTGTTCTCATGAAGAGAGAGTGTGCAGCAGTTCAGGTTACTAATGGACTTTTTATAAACTTATACTTGAATTGTATTCATTTTCGGTAAGTGGGTTGTACTGGTCAGGGTTGTGCTGGATTTGGAGCTTATCCAAAACACAGAGACACAACTTAGATTAGCCAATCCACCATAGTATATACTTATTTCTTTATTTAGCTGATGATTTAGCTCCATTTTTGGTTTGGCTGCCTGCATCACTCCAAATCAATATAAAGTTATTGTGACACCATTATCCTACGATGAATCATTTCTATCCTGATGGGTGTGGTCTCTTCCAGGATCACTCCGCCCCCATCCACAGGAGACAAGGGCTTTCTGAGTGGTTTGATGAGGATGAAAATAATGTCAATCATATGCTATGGCCTTCACACTTCACCAGATCTCAACCCAAATGAACACCTCTGGGAGATTTTGGACTGATGTGTTACACAGCGAACGGATGAACAGTATTCATTGCTCCAGTACAGTTCCAGAGCCTTGTAGAATCTATACCAAGATGCATTGAAGATGTTCTGGCAGCTCATGACACCTAACAAAGACTATGTTTTGCTTTAATTTGTCACCCATCTGTGCATATATTATCACCCAGGGAACACACTGCATCCAGCTCCTCTAAAAAAAAAAGTGTTACTATGGAAACAGGGAAACGGATGCAGCATCCATCCTTCGCTCTGTTGAGGCATTAATGACAGGGTGATTAAGGTGCAAAACAAGGCTATGTAAAATCTAATGACAAATAAGGATACAAATTCTACAGGATGAGTGTGGACACAAACAATATCTCCAATGTTACACCCAAAGGCTTAGGGATGGAATGTGTCATATATCATACATACCATACAAATTTTATTGTACTTGTATGATGATGGTAAAGATATTCTCCATTAAACAACAGTTAGTTCCGGTCCACTAATCTGATTGGACAAGTGGCATTCTGAGAGTGATTATATTTAGTATAACTGCACTGGGACGTTTCACTGTGTTCACCATGTAAAATGAAAGCTTGTCAGATAAAGATACAAAAAAGGGAAGCCAATTTCACCAGATGCACCTTTAACGGGAATGTATAAATCAATTTGACCTGGCTACCCAGCTAGCCGACGCACCAAGCCGCCACTATTGGACCATTGAGCAAGGCTCTTAACCCTCAACTGCTCAGTTGTGTTCTTTCTCAATTGTAAGTTGCTTTGGATAAAAGCAGTGATGATATTGGGACCAAATGATATTTGGTCTACATAAGATGTGGCTCTATTTACAAAAAAAAAGTTCATACTCCAAATCTCTTTATTACAAATAAATAGAAATTCTTTCACTGCATGATATGCAGAGTTATGCTATGGATTATACAAAGGGGTCATTTTAAATTGTTCATGTCACATTTGCAATGATGAAAAAATATGAGCAATAAAACAATACAGTAAGGACTAATTATGTCCTATTATTTACTTCAGTTATGGTTTTTACATAGCGTGGTACTTACTAACACTCACTATAAAGCAAAAAAGCAAAATAGCTTGTAACTGTGACTCCCAAACATAATATTCTGCACAGATGCCAGTGTCACATAACGCTCATATATTCAAGTATTGAAGTATTAGCTTATATATAAGCTAATACTTCAAACGATTGCTTGTTTGTTGCCATTGATCAACAAGCTTTTTATAGCAGTCAATGTCAACACCTTTGCTTAAATAATTAGTTGAACTTGAAAGAATTATGCTATTTCTCTTCGTATTTGTGCATTGATTTCTAGAAGAAGGAATTACTTCTTGTCAGCTTTCCATCTATTTTTCATTTCTTAATTCAGGAAGTGTTTAGTATCTGGGAGAGGGTCACTAATACGAAACACAGCAAGTAGCAGCAGTCAAACATCTTTTTTCCAAAGGCAACTTCTGCATAGAAACAGTCCTCACGGGACTAAAATATTCAGACGACCACTGAGTTTGGTGAAACAGTAGGTAATTTGGCCTGTAATTTTCTCAGAGGAGGATGGAGAAAAATACTGACGTGGCTGATCCGAATGGAAATAACATGACCAAGTAGTATGCGTAAAATAGGAAATTACCCCAGGACCCCATGTACGTTTAATCCTGTCCAAATAGGGCTTAAGGGTCCATTTACAGGAAGTTTATTAACAGATATGGCAGGGTCAAAACAGTCAAGGTCAGCACCAGGAAAGCTTGAGAAGGCACACAAATCCAAAACACAATCCAAATCATAGTCAAGAAACAGGGCATCGTAGAGATGTTACATTTGATACTGACATTTGTTACCGGCATGTTTCGAGTAGGTAGACGAAATTCCATTGAAGCTCCGTATTGATGCTCGTATTGTTTTCAGAGAATCGTGGGATCGATGACAAATGAGGCCTCGCTTTCTATGCAATCACATGACTGCTATGTTTTGTGTGTCAGAAGGTTTGGTTCATTGGTTGTTAGTTGGATTGGTTGAGTGCTAAGACTTTCAAATTTTGCTGAGCTGTATCACTAGTTAAACATTATTTTATTGTATCACATTGACAATAATATTCTATTTGACTGAAAGTTGAAATAAATTAAGTGTGTGGGTTCTTTATCTGAAGCAGCTTAATAAACGCTCTTGAGTTTATCGTTGCTATAATTTTTGCAAACCACAAGATGTCATTGTTTTTGATTCTCAGAGTCTTCAATACATTTCCATGCAGAATCAGGGAAAAGCCTCAAAGTTTCTCAAGCCTTCATCCACCAATCACTGGAACACGGTCACAATACTAGTAATGAGGGGTAGCATCAAAACCAAAAGTCAGAGATGACAAGAACAAGCTAGGGCTTACATACAATAACTATCCAAGGTAACAACAGCACAGAAGGTACAAGTTTTACAACACAATTTACAAGGCTTCACAATGTGTATGAGTCTATATGCTTTTCTAGTGACAAACAGGAAATGACTGGAGTAAGTGAGGAAGTGGTTCAACATTCAAGGAAGGGCGCCCTCTAGGGATCTGGAGGGGAAATATCCAGGCTAGGTGTTACAGTATTATAGGAAAATAATCAACTTCAGGATGGGAACAGTAACACAGCTTCGTAACACAGTTGGGCTGCATCGCACCACCCCATCGTCGGTTATTTTCCTAAAACATCACACTCCATCTTGTTATATGCCTTACATTATCTCTGATGATGACTGAGCGTGAAAGTCATCTTCATGTGCAGGTCATGCAGATGCATTATGCATGCATTTAGCAGTTTTCTGTCTTAAAGCTGCATGCTTTGCACTGCTCTTACATCTTGCATAGACCTAAAACTGAAAATGGAGAAGCACAATGTGCCATTTTACCTTCAGCAGATATGACTTGTGTGCATCCCGTAAACAAAGCGCCGGCTCTCAGACGCACTCAATAACCTCACCTTTTCATTGCATCGCTGCCAGCGGTTGCCAGGATACCATTTCCAATGGCAACAGCAGAAGTAGAACACTAAGGGCAGTGGAGGGAGAAAAGGAGGACACAGCCAACCGGAAGCCCATATAAGAGCGTGGAAGCACTTTAGAGTTATGCAGAACTGGAGGTTGTGTTTCTTAACTTTAGCCATTCAGCACACACATTACATGTGCAATACACTAAATCATACATTATGCAACAGCGAAATTAGACTAAATCACATTTAGTTACTATGACCTTTTGTAACCTTTCGCTACCATTTTACTGCTCGATGACTAACCAGCATCCCAAAAAGTAGAAATGGTAATAGCGCTCATCTTACGTCATTTACTCCTCATTTTTAGTTCTGCTGTAACCTATTATTTGCTTGTTGCTTGTTTAATGTCACAGCTAACATATTTCAAAGGTGCACATTTCAACCCCACAGGAACCCCATTAAACAGTATGTTTTCATGATTATTATTAATATGTATTTCCGTTGCAGTTCTGATGCAGGCCTCTCCTGAAAACAAACCATTTTTTTCTCCACATTTTATCCTGACTGGTGTGGGTATTTTCTGAGTTGCTTTGAGTCATTGCTCTCCCCATTCCCGTTTCATCAGGGCTCAGCGGGGCATCGTTCCACTCATTATACCTACTGTGCCAGAATGACAAACTTCAATGATTTTTTAAATGTATTCTCATAAAAAATGCACAGTGTTGAATTAACATTTATGCTGGTTACATAAGGGAATTTTCACACTTATGCTTTTTTTTCCCGACCAAAGCCTGCGTGCACCAAAAGTTTGATAGGTCTGTAAAAGTGTGAAAGTGTTTTTCAAACCTCGGTGCAAGCTAGAAAACTGATCTGTGGTCCACTGTCAGATGGATCAGGTGAACTCAGGAGTACGAATGCTATCAGCTCCCAGGACTGGGCATTGAGTCAAGTGTTTGTTTGAGCCTGTCACTGAGAGAATGCTAAAATGACCAAATTAAAACATTGCAAATATAGTGTGCAAGCCCAGGGTTGCCAGAGTTGCATTTTTCACACCAAATTGGGCTAGTTTTATAAGAATAAGTATGCAGGTGTGAAAAGCAAGTCCGTGAGTGTTTTTTTTTTTTTTTTTGAATAAGTTTAAAAGAAGTCTGCAATCACCAAGACTTTGTTTAAAAGCATGTAATCAGAACTAAATTGAATCAATTTCCACAAACATTTGCTATTGCAAACAAAGGGACAGTATCTACAATGCACAGAATCATTTCTGCTGTAAAATATACTCCAAAGACTGGGAAAAGGAAAAGAGGATTATGGAGTGGATAACGGCTGTACCAGGCGATGATAAATAGGCGAATTGGAGATACTGGAAAGAAATGCGTGCACACCACAGTGAACTGGTTTCCCATGCAAAGATTGAGGAAAAGAAGAAAATGTGTCTCCCTTTCCCTATACCTGAACTTTTGGGCTAGTTTGAGATCATTTTAGTGCAGTTTTTGACATGTACTTGGGCTGGAAATTTTGCTGAAACCTGGCAACCCTGTACAAATCTGAAGTGGTGTATAGAACTGCATAATGGATGTACAGTTCAAAAGATGCAAAAACAAACTTCAGATCCTGATTTATATTCCCCAAATGAGCCCAGAATCGCTCCCGGGTGGAGGATATCATGCTTGTTTTGCAGAGATCTGTGCGTGTGTTTGCGCACTCATGAAATCTCTGCACCAAGCTGAGCATCATGTTTGGGGATTAATGACTACATACTGCCCCCACCTGGTCAGACCACACCACAGCAGTGAATGCATCCTTCAGAGCTGGATTTTTCCTTCTAACAGACCGGATACTGAAGTAACTTCTAAGGTTTATATTTGACATGACTGACCTTAGCTGATTCAGAGTTCCCAGGAAGCTGACTGACTCACAATCCACGAAACACTCTATGGTTCCTTCGATAATTCATTTTTATTTAGCGACTTATAATCAGAATTCTGTCACAGAAGTGTTAAAGAAATAGCTAGTGCTCGTTTTCAGATGTGGTACACACTAGTCATGAAAAAAGGGGAAAAAACATTTTCCTAGTAGAAACTTTTCACAGAGGATAATGTTGCCATCTCACAGCTCCAGGCTACCTGGTCTGATCCTGAGCTCGGGTTCCTGGGATCTCAGGATCAGTAATGGGGTTACTGTGGCGTTTCTCGTTATCTCTGTGTCCATGTGGGTTTCCTCCAGGATCTCTGGTTACCTCCAAAGAGTACTGGTACTCTAAATTGCCCCAAGTGTGAATGAGTGTGTTAATGTGTGTGTGCATGGAGCTCGGTGATGACTAGCATCCCATCCTGGGTGTATTCCTGCAACCTTGTTTACTGAAGATGAACAAATGAAAGAATTGTCATGGTAAGCTTTAGTTTAAAGATAACTTTTTAGAATTATAGAATTATTTGTTTACATGCTCACACCCATTTTTTCTGTCTCTTTATCTGTTTTATATTGCTGTCCTTTCTGTCCCTCCTTTTCTAGCTTTAGTTATTCCACTTGACTTTGTTCAGTCAGACTGCATAATGCTATTTGACTGATGATGATGATGATGATGATGATGTAGAATGTTAAGGTCACAGTAATCAGAATACAATATGATTTCCATCATTTTCATTCTCGTTAAACCATTCAGCGAGTCCTCGTTCCCTGTGGATGGGGGCGGGGTTAGTCTGAAAAGAACCACACCCACCAGATTAGAAAACTATATAAATAAATAAATGCCCCCACACCATGAAAGAGCCACTAGGTTTTCCTTTGTCAGTGTGTCCAGCTAGGGAAACGATTCAAGATCCCAAGGAGAACCATTTTTAGAAAGCCTGAAAACTACACAAAGAACCAGTAAGGAGCTTTTTTATTTTGTGTACTCACTGTCTTTACTGTGCTGCATAATCAAAAAAATGTGTGTGTGAAAGCACATTTATGATTTGAATACACACCATAGAGTGTGTGTCATACTTCAACGAACAGAACAATAACCAAACTTTCTCATTTATTTGTTGTCTTTCATGTTGTTATAATCTGTCTCTCGGGGACAAGTTAAAATTTCTGGAGGCTTGTCGATTTTCCCATTAAACAAAGGAGGCATGAGAAAGATAAATTGCCTTCAGACTCTTTCACAGTGAGTCATAATGATAGTTAATATTCATATAATTGTGGCTGAGAAGGTAGTGCCAGAGTGAGAGTGCAGGAAGGTCAGGGTGTAAGAAAGGGTCCAGGTCCCCCTTCCTCACCATTATGACTCCAGAAAAGAAAGCTGTGAATGTCACGGTGGAAATATGCAGGTCCCTGAAGAGAAGGGATGAATCACCGTGAGTCAGTATGAATCATTTCAATCAGTCATCTAAAGTCGGCCTTGTTCACAGTGGGAATGCAGGGCAAATTGCTTTATGCTTTATACTTTGTCTGAGTTTTCTCCATCTTCTGGGTAGAAGGGAGGGAGGCGCACATAACCAATTAGCCACTGTGAGATGTAAACCTACATGCCTATGGTAGTAAGGTGGCAGCAGAGGAGTAGCTAGGAGGATGGATTTCAGTTTTCAACCCCCCGAAATATTTTCCGGTTCCAAATCATTACTCATGGATAATTAACATAACACACATATAGCACAGCTCGTTATATATACATTTAATGAACATCATAATCGCATCAACGGTTTTAACATAACATGTTTTGTGCAGCAATTGCGCTGTAATGCCATTCATAAAAGGTCAACAGAGTCATCATATTTATGATTCCATATATTACCTGCCCCGAACCTCAAATGAACACGCCCCTTAATTTGTGTAATCACATTTTATTGGCTACCATGGTGAGAAAGAAGGATTAACCATTCAGGTGCTTTTTGCAGCAAAGGGGGACTGAATCTGGAATAGGATGTTCAACAAGCACATATAGGTGTGATGGTCAGGAGTCCACAAACTTTTGGCTATATAGTGCATCTATGTTGGTTGAGCTAAAGTAAATACTACTATAAACTCATTTAAAGTAGTGAAGTGCTAGTGCTGATGGTGTAAGTGAGCATGTTGACATGGCTTTCCGAGTAGGAAGTGGAGTGTGCGCTTTCTTTGGATTTTCTTAATCTGGTTTTACACTGTGAGATTCCAGTGGTCTTTAATGATTATTACTTGTCACACTGTACAAGATGATCCTATTAGGAATTCTGTAACAGACTGTCTGATAAGATGTGCTGTTCATATCAGTTTAAACGATGGAGATAGCTACTACGTTCTGCCATACTGGGTGCGCAGCCATGCAACACAGGTTTGTAGCTCTTCAACTGAAAATCATAAAAAGGTTTCACATTGTCATAATTGCAAATAAACTCTATGAACAGAGAAAGAGATTTTAAGCAAAATTTTCAGACACTGCCAGAACTTTGTCGTAGGCTGTCGCTGGTCGCGTCGGCACTACATCGGCTGCCGGAGAGCATGGCACATTATACACTCTAAGACCACTGATCTATACTCATGACCAGAGATTACACTTTATTGCCTATAAGCTGTGCTCACAGGAATTGGTTTTGGTTTGCTGCCAGTGTGCAACATTAAACAGTATGTCTAACATACAGCGCATTATCCTTCATGATGTACGATTGTGCCTGCGACAGAAAGGCAAAATCGGGCCAGATACTGTACAGTGTAAACCAGGCTTACAAGCTTCAGGTGAATGCGGCAATATCTCAATAAATAAATATTTAGTGGTTAATTTAGTGGTTAGCACTGTTGCCTCACACCTACGGGGTTGAGAGATCAATTCCCATCTCTGCCCTGTGTGTGCAGAGTTTGCATGCTTTCCCTGTGCTTCAGGGGTTTCCTCCGGGTACTCCGGTTTCCTCCCCAAGTCCAAAGACAACATGCGCTGTAGGCTGATTGGCATCCCTCAATTGTCAGTAGTGTGTGTGTGTGTGTGTGTGTGTGCAATTGTGCCCTGAGATGGGTCCAGGGTGTCCCCCACCTTGTGCACCGAGTCCCCTTGGATAAGCTCCCTGTGCAGGAAAAGCGGTACAGGAAATGAATGGATGGATAAATAAGTTTGTCAGTAAGGCGAACTCAATTGCAATACCACGCATGACCACCAGGTGGCAGTCAACGCACCTCGTGCTCTGTGACGTCGCCGCCTGCCAAAGTTCATAGAGGCAGTCGAGCACTTCCGTGTTTAGACCGGAGACACAAGGGCACTGAATCCGCTACGGACAGTTCTCTGTTTTGGAGCCATGGCGCGGCTGTTGAGAAGCAGTTTACGGAGTTATTTCACTACTCAGATCCGCATGGGTTCGGACCAGGTATCTGCGTTTGTGTGCCTGGTTTTTGGTTTGTCTGTGTGTTGTACAATTTGCTTTTCAGTCCTGACGCCATTGTGGATTTGTCCCTATTGGATATTTAGTGAACTACATAAGGATGGAGGTGGAATTACTCTATAGCGCCTATATAGGGCACATGTGTAGGAAATGACTAGCAGATGGGGATTGTACCTGCTTTTTTTTCTTTTTTCTTTTTTTTTGGATGTGCAAAGTAAAACTGCTTGTTTGCTTGGATTTCTTTTGTCTAGGCAGTTTGTATGGCTTGTGTGTGTGTGTGTGTGTGTGTGTGTGTGTGTGTGTGTGTGGGGCGTATGCGCGCGCTTATACAGCAATGCATTAAAAGAAAAAAAAGGTTATGTATTGCTGATAATATGAAATCATGTAGATTAAAACACAAGAGGGAATAACTGGGAATGTTTTGTATCAGTGTCATCAGTAACTGAATGAAATTGTGGACCTCCAAATACATAATCAAGGTCATAATCTCCAGTGTTATGTAACTAAACACTGCTGTGAGTGAAGTAGAATAGCAGGTCTGTGGTTTCAAATGCCTTTTTTCCCCCACCTGATGCAAAAAGCCTCTGCTAGATAACAGGCCTGAGTCACTGTAGGTGTATTAGTGCAGGGGAACACTATGGTGGCCTGTAAGTGCAAAATGCATTAACAAACCAGAACCACCTCAACACTACTTCAAACCAGGAACGGTAGGTCCGTATTGAGCATCACATGCGTGTTGCTGATGAGACACAGGGTATGACTATCATGAAGAGAAATGAGTGCACTTTTTCACTCTGATCTCTGGTTAGGCCAGTAAAAGTGAATTAATGTAAAGTTCCTCAGGAGTAATCCTTTCTTCTGGATAACCCGGCTTACTTTTCAGTCTGCGGAGAAAAAAGAAGTTATGTGAATGCCATTATTATTAAAAAAAACAGTAAGCACATATAAACATCAGTAGAATAATCTAGGCTTATTGTAAACATCCTCCTCTCCATCGCCGCTGTCTATCAGACGGACGCCCACTGGAGCCAATCAGCAACGAGTATGTGATGTTCATTTAGGACCCACCCTTTCCGTTTTCCGTTAATGATGACGTGTTTCTGTTTTGCATTTGCGTTTTTGGTTTGTTAATGCGTTTTGAACTTATGACCCACCGTAGGAAAGGGACCAGGGTTGTCAACCACTGAGTTTAATATGAATTAATATTAATCATTATATAATCTCTTCCTCTCTTTCTGAGCAGCTAGGTGAATTGGGGAAAGGTGCAGGTAAAGGTGGAGGAGGTGGAGGCTCTATCAGAGAAGCCGGCGGAGCCTTCGGGAGGAAAGAGGCAGCTGAAGAGGAGCGTTACTTCAGGTACATTGATGAGCTCAATGGTCTTTTGGTCTTTTTGGTTAGTCAGTTTTCTTTTCTTTTTTTTTTCCTTCTTTTTTTTTTTTTTTTTTTTTTTTTTTTTTTTTTTTTTTTTTTTTTTTTTCTCTTACAGATGTCATCTATATAGTTTTATTTAAAAAAAATTAATATATGAAGCTTGAATGTTTAAAGTCTCCATGAAAAGAAAGGTTGTGCTTTAGAGCTTTATGAACAAATCTCTTGGAACTGTGGACAGAAATCTGTCTGTGTGTGTGTGTGTGTGTGTGTGTGTGTGTGTGTATATATATATATATATATATATATATATATCCACATACATACACACACTCACAAATCCCATAACATTAACACCACTGACAGGTGAAGTGTATAACATTATTTATCTCGTTACAATGGCGCCTGTCAAGGGGTGGGATCTATTAGGCAGCAAGTGAACAGTCATTTCTCGAAGGTGATGTGTTGGAAGCAGGAAAAATGGGCAAGCGTAAGGATCTGAGTGACTTTGACAAGGGCCAAATTGTGACGGCTAGATGACTGGGTCAGAACATCTCCAAAACGGCAGGTCTTGTGTGGTGTTCCTGGTGTGCAGTGGTTAGTACCTACCAAAAGTGGTCCAAGGAAGGACAACCGGTGAACTGGCGACAGGGTCGTGGGTGCCCAAGGGTCACTGATGCGTGTGGGGAGCGAAGGCTAGCTCGTCTGATCCGATCCCACAGAAGAGCTTCTGTAGCACAAATTGCTGAAAAAGTGAATGCTGGCTAT
Source organism: Pangasianodon gigas (assembly GCA_022758105.1). NCBI lineage: Eukaryota > Metazoa > Chordata > Actinopteri > Siluriformes > Pangasiidae > Pangasianodon > Pangasianodon gigas. Next base: position 6,400,165 of record CM040462.1, on the reverse strand, counting down.
GATAGAAAGGTGTCAGAACACACAGTGCATTGCAGCTTGCTGTGTATGGAGCTGCGTATCTGCAGACCAGTCAGAGTGTCCATGCTGACCCCTGTCCACTGCCCAAAGCACCTACAATGGGCACGTTAGCATCAGAAGGAAGAACCCCCCTGGCTCTTAATGTAGTATGTTGCCTTCTTGAGCATCAGTGAATGTGTGCATCTTTTGTAATAGTTGTGTATGAGTCCCTCAGAGGTCCTCAGTGTGAAAAGATGGATCTCAAAATCATATAGCCGCTGTAGGAAAGGGGTCAAATATGCAGAAGATGCTGGAAAACCAAAGAATGTGCAGGAACTGGAGGATTTTTCTGAAGAACAGTGGGCAGTTTAACTTCTCAGGACAAACAAGGGACTCGTGAAGAACTCACAAAAGATAAAAACAGTCGTTGGTCATCCAGGTAACAACACACAGTATAAAGAATCAAGCGCTTTTGAACTGGTTCATTTGTGTAAATTCAGTTATTATTATGTCTTGTGGACTACGTGGAAACATCTGCTATGTGAAATAGCTTATTCAGGGCAGTACTAAATAAAACACACAATGAATTTTTATGATCCCTCTTATTATTTTATTTTTTTTTAATTTTTTAACATTTTGCAGATTCTTCAAGGCGTATGTAAACTTATGACCCCTACTGTAGGTTTGTTAAGAAACTTGTAATGAAACAGTAGTGCTGCATCTTTTATTTCGTTTCTACAAAAATGATCACAGAAAGGGACCGGAAATATTTGAAGATAGCTAGATAGATAGATATTAGCAATTTAAAGATTTAAGTTTTAACATCAGATGTTATAATTATCATTAAAAAAATACCCATAAAATAATATTTTAAAAAAAAAGCATATTGTCATATCTTTGATATCTTAGAAAGGTTTGTGACAATGTATGTCGCAATAATCCTTTTCTAAAATATTTAGGGGTCATTTAATTTTAATTTTTTTTTTGTTTGTTTTTTGTTTTGTAAAGAACCTTCTGAGTTATGGATCTTTAACCACAGGGGCTTCAAAATATTCTCTCCATAAATATTAGCGGATTATTGGATGGATCTTTGTGGTTGAAAATGATTATTCAGTTTATTGTGGCAGCAATAAATACAGCCAAAGAGGAATCATGGGCCGAAAAGTTCTATATGGAAACAAAAATGGTTCTTCTGTGGCATCGCTCTAAAGAACCGTTTCTGGCACCTTTATTTTTAGGAGCTGTTCAAATACACTCCTAAAAAATGTTCTGTGATCATTAGGGATATCCATATTAAACAAGAAAAATACTGAAAGGGGTCTCTGGCTGTAAAAATCTTGTGAACTTTGGATGGTTGTGTCACTTGACTGTGTGTGTGTGTGTGTGTGTGTGTGTGTGTGTGTGTGTGTGTGTAGGCAGAAGGAGAAGGAGCAGCTGGCTGCTTTGAAACAGCACCACCAGGAGGAGATCGAGCACCATAAGAAGGAGATCGAGCGCCTGCAGCGTGAGATCGACCGTCACAAGGGCAAAATCAGAAAACTCAAACACGATGACTAAAGCTGGCGCTGGTGACGTGTTTGTGTGTGTTTCTACCCAAAGTGACCTAACGCCTGCTCAGAGAAGCAGCTCTTCACACTCTGTAATCTCTTAGTGCAGTCACGAATAAAGATAATAGGATATTTTCCAACTGGTTAAAGACTCCTTACTTGATATTGTACTGTTGTGCTTATGGGGGGGAAAAAAGCTAAGAGGTGCTTGCAGTCAGGTTCTGACATCAGGGATATTTCTGATAACAGTGCTTTTAAAACTTATGGAATTACCTTTTTTTATTTAGTTTTTATTTAGGTGTCTCTCTTTGTGAGGGTTGCTTTAAGCCACAAAAGGACTGGGAACTGATTTCACCAGCAGTTAAAATCAGAAATGGAAAATAATACTGCTGCTGCTACCTGGTGGAACGGTTTCGCATATGACAGGAAGCATTTGGTTAAAACTAGTAATGGTATAAACAAGCAAGACAGTCTTGCACATTTTGACTCTATTTGATCACTTAATACTAGTTTATTTATTTATAGACTTTTAGTCAAAACTTGTCAATGAATACAATCAGTACAGTTAATGAAAAGCATATAAATTTAATTAATTAAATTTGTTTATTTACAATCTCAGCAGCACTTGCTGATTGGCAGTACTAAATAGAAAAAACTCAGTCCAATCAGTTTGTTTTTTTTTTCGACACGAACTTATAAAGGGTCTTTGGATCACTAGTTAAAATCAACAGACAATTGTTTTCTTCTTCTTCAGTAGGTGTTTGTTTGGGTTTTTTTTTTTTTTAATTAATTAATTTTGGAAAAAAAATCAAATTGATCATTTTCTTCATTTACTCCTGTACTGATACTCCTCAGAAACTGAAACTGATCATTTCCAAAGTCCACAGTGAAGAAATAAAACATGAAAGAATAGAGAAATCTATTCTTTCTAAGTTAAGAAATAAATGACAATACATTAATTGAGCTTATTACCAAATCTGCATGTTTTTTTTCATCTGTTATAATCTGTTAATTTATATAACAACATGGATTTAGGTATTTTATTTATTTATTTATTTGTTTTACTATATTTAAATATCTCTTCCCTTCCTATCTTTGATGGTTCGTGCCCACTGTAGCCTGAGATGGCTGTTCTTGGCTGACAGGAGTGACTGCCTCAAGGTTCAACCTATTCTGAGATGCGTTTCTGTTCACCATGGTTGTAAGGAGTAGTTATTTGAGTTACCAGAGCCTTCTGGTCAGCTTGAAAATACTGGATGTTTTTTTTGTTTGTTTGTTTTTCACACCATCCTGTGTAAACTCTACAGACTGTTGTGTGTGAAAATCCCAGGAGTATTTCAAAGTCACAGAGATCACTGTGATTCTGGTGTAAGTGGAGTCTGTACAGAAACACCTCTGTGCATTACCTTACACCTACATTTATATGCAGTTATCATGTTTTTGAAATGGCATATGAAATTAGCCGATATCTTCCTCTTTAATGCACAGCGTTCACTAAAGCTGTGTGTGATTTTAATGCGCTTCATGCGAGATCCTAGGAAGCCAACTTCTGCCTCGCCTCATCTTTCTGCCTAAGAACAACCTTGGCCATGATTAAATCCCTGTAAAACATGCCCTCGAGTGGCTCATGGGTTTATTCTCCCAGGTTAAAGCTCAGTTTGCTGAGCTATCAGAAACTATCAGAATGTGCTGACAGTTCAGTTATTGTTTTGATCGCACTTATAAGCCGGATTTTCCCCCCAAACAGAGAAATAAACAGCTTTGACCCCGACGTGATTTGAACACGCAACCTTCTGATCTGGAGTCAGACGCGCTACCGTTGCGCCACGAGGTCTTGCGCAGCTAGGTTCAGGGTTAGGGATTTTGAATTTCTCTGTTACCATAGACCCTTGCTCTTTAACATACTTCTGGGAAGCTCATTTTACACCAGCTGGCGCTACAACCTGCGTTATTATTATATAGAATTAAAACCCTAAGATGTTTTTATGTTTTTTCTAGAGTCAAGTAAAAACCTTGTTCAATTAAAAAAAAAAAAAAATCTCCACTAACCTAAAGCGAAATACAAAATAAATGCTAAAAAATAACGAATCCTGCAACACGGTGACAGAAACTAAAACATATATCTATTAGACTATATATAGACCTGTTCAATTAAATGTCTGGAATTTATTCTGTACCTATTTATCTAATAGCCTATGTAATGAATAAAACCTTGCTAGAGTTGTGCTTTCATAGTAATCAACGGCAGGGGGTGTGATGCAGCCTGACACAAAGGTGATTATTTTCCAATAACAGCATGTTACAAAATGCTTTATTCCTCTTAAACCACAGCAATTAGTCAATTACAATTTTGATTAATTAATGAATGACAAGTCATACTTTTTATCCACTTATAATTACATTCAATGTTATGGAACGTCCATGACGCAAGTTAGTTCCTGTTATCACTCACACTATATCAACTATTAACAGTTGTTCCATCACCAGCCTCTTTTTTTCTCTTGAAGTTAATAAGACGGGGAAAAAAACATGTCAGATGATACAGAGAAACCAGAAAGTGCAAGCTCCTTTGTCCTGAAGACTCTGCCATGGAGGAAAAATTAAAGATACTTCAGCTTTAGCTCTGACTCTTACTTCCTTCCGTAAATATTAAGTTAGAGGTTAGGGACTGATGTAGGTGAGGAGGTCTGGGGTGCAGTCGGTGTTCCAGTTCATCCCAAAGGTGTTCAGTGGGGTTGAGGTCAGGGCTCTGTGCAGGACACTCGAGTTCTTCCACTCCAACCTTCACACACCATGTCTTCATGGAGCTCACATTGTGCACAGGGGCATTGTCATGCTGGAACAGGTTTGAGCCTCTTAGTTCCAGTGAAGGGAAATTTTAATTTTAATACATTCTAGACAATTGTGTGCTTCAAACTTTGTGGCAACAGTTTGAGGAAGAACCACATATGGGTTTGATGGTCAGGTGTGCACATACTTTTGGCCATATAGTGTAATAGAACATTAACATAAACCTGTGATTTGATTTACAGCTACACTATTGTCAGAGCTGCTGTTATGGAAAATTAAAAAGTAAGTAAGTAAGTAAGTCACAAACATCACATTTTTCCCTCACCCTCTTGATTGATGTGCACATTAACTGAAGCTCATGACATGTATCTGCATAATTTTATGCATTGCACTGCTGCCACGTGATTGGCTGATTGGATATCTGCATGAATGTGCAGGTGTTCCAAGTGACCATCGGGTGCCAGGTCAAATATTCACGTTAAGTCATTAATATGACAATACAATAATGATGTTATGATCAATACATTATCTTAGAAAATTTCTTTTGTTCATTTATTTGACAAATTGAATGTGGGAGAGTTTATCCAGTTTTCTCCCAAATGTCCTATTTCTCTAGAATCATTGTGTACTACACCCCAGTGTCTCTACATATTAATGTAGGATGGAGCAGTTAATGTTTACAGAAATGAGCTAAAGTCCCCATACAAGCTCAGGGACAGACTATCAGTTAAGTTAACTACTGAAATAGCCATTTCAGCAGAACCTGCTGATGCTGCACACAGTCCATGGGTCAAGTTGCAGGAGAAATACACTATATGGCCAAAAGTATGTGCACCGATGACCATCACACCCATATGTGGTTCTTCCCCAAACTGTTACCACAAAGTTTCAAGCACACAATTGTATAGAATGCCTTTGTATGCTCTAGCTTTACAATTTCCCTTCCCTGGAACTAAGAGACTCAAATCTGTTCTAGCATGAACTCGAGTGGCCTGCACAAAGCCCTGACCTCAACCCCACTGAACACCTTTGGGATGAACTGGAACACTGACTGCACCCCAGACCTCCTCACCCAACATCAGTGCCTGACCTCACTAATGCTGTGGCTGAATGAGCACAAATCCACACAGCCACACTCCAAAATATAGTGGAAAGTCTTCCCAGAAGAGTGGAGCTTATTATAGCCGTTTTAGCATCTTCTGGCAGTCTTTCTACAGCCTCAGATTCACCCTCAGCACAGCTTCGGTTTCCAGTCCTGTGCAGTAGAAAGGAGTCCTTCCCTGACTCCTGCCCTGACAAAAGTGATGAGCCGTCTCACTGCATGTTGTTGCTTGCTATGTGATCCTTTTAGAGATAGCATCTGCTATTGCCCTTAGCACCTGGTCATGGCACCAGTGATAGTGCCCCTCTCCTATGGCCTTCGGGCAACAGCTCGGGATATGCCCCAGGGTTCCTCTCCTCTGGCACAGTGACCATGGTGGGGTTCCATAATACCACAGCCAAAGAGGTTGGATGGACTGGGGAGAACATCATAAACCAACTGGATCAGAAACTACATTCAAAATGGCTTGGCCTTCCAGAGCTCTATCCACGAGATCTTACAGTCCATCGCTTGCTCCCATCTGATCCACGTGCCCTGCTGCTGCATGCCTACAATCCTGCTGGCGCAAACTTCCTCCACTTCTTGCACCTCCTCCTGGATCAGCTGACATCTCTCATTCCGTCTAGCCTTGTTGTAGTGTGGACTTGAAATGCTACCCAGCCCTGACATTCCAGATGCCACAGATCCCACAATTTTATTTGTATAGCGCTTTTAACAATGGACATTGTCACAAAGCAGCTTTACAGAAATAAATCGATTCAAATTAAGTTAAACCAAAATAAACTGTAAATATGTGAATTTATCCCTAATGAGCAAGCCAGTGGTGACGATGGCAACGAAAAACTCCCTAAGACGATATGAGGAAGAAACCTTGAGAGGAACCAGACTCAAAAGGGAAGCCATCCTCATAATATTATCTACATGAGCTTCAAATGAGAGAAAGGAATCAATAATCACACCAAGGTCTTTTACTGCTGCACATGAAGAAACAGAAAGGCCATCCAGAGTTATTATGTAATCAGAAAGCTTACTTCTAGCTGCATGTGGTCCTAGTACAAGTACTTCTGTCTTGTCAGAATTAAGTAAGAGAAAGTTGATAAGCATCCAGTTTCCAATGTCCTTTACATATTCCTCGATTTTATTAAGCTGATGTCTGTCATCTGTCATCTTTGCTGAAACATACAGCTGTGTGTCTCACAGCATAACAGTGGAAGCTAATACCATGTTTACAAATAATTTTGCCCAGAGGTAGCATATATAAAGAAAAGAGCAGTGGACCTAAAACAGAGCCTTGTGGAACACCAAACTTTACCTTAGTATGCGTACATCTACAAACTGATAACGATCAGTCAAATAAGACCTGAGCCAGGAGAGGGCCATTTCCTTAACGCCTACAACATTTTCTATGTTTCCTATACAAGACGATGCTGCTGAGGCTACCAGGTAGTCCCAGCCACTTGCTCAAGAAGTAGCTGCTCTTTCTCTCAAAGCCCTTGACAGTGATAACCGGGACCTCATAGACCAACAGGGCAACATAGTCCAATTTGCCTGCATCTTATAGTCTCAAATGCAAAGCTCACAGGGCCATTATTAAACTATCCTACAGTAAAATGTCTTCATACTGAGCATTTTGATAGTATATCACACCTATTTTCATATGCAGTTGTCAGATTTTTGATCATGAGGAGATAATGGCATAGGTATTAAGCAGAATGTGCAATTTGCCTGCATCCATTAGTCTCATATGCCAGATTCACAGGGCTATTTTTAATTTACTACCTTACACCTACATTCATATGCAGTTATCATGTTTTTGAAATGGCATACGAAATTAGCAGATATTTTCCTCTTTAGTGCACAGTGTTCACTAAAGCTGTGTATGTGATTTTAACATGCTTCATACGAGATCCTAGGAAGCCAACTTCTGCCTCATCTCATCTTTCTGCCTAAGAACAACCTTAGATTAAATCCTTGTAAAGCATGCCCTTGAGTGGCTCATGGATTTATTCTCCCAGGATAAAGCTCAGTTTGCCGAATTAACATGTAGAAATTGTCAGAATGTACTGACAGTACAGTTTTTTGTTTTGATCACAATTATAAGCCAGATTTTCCCCCCAAACAGAGGGGGAAAACAAACAGAGGAATAAACAGCTTTGACCCCGACGTGATTTGAACACGCAACCTTCTGATCTGGAGTCAGACGCGCTACCGTTGCGCCACGAGGTCTTGCACACCTTGCTTCAGGGTTAGGGATTTTGAATTTCTCTGTTACCATAGACCCTTGCACTTTGTAAGTCCCCATACAAGCTCAGGGACAGACTATCAGTTAAGTTTACTGAAATAGCCATTTCAGCAGAACCTGCTGATACTGCACACAGTCCATGGGTCAAGTTGCAGGAGAAATACACTGTATGGCCAAAAGTATGTGCACCGATGACCATCACACCCATATGTGGTTCTTCCTCAAACTGTTACCACAAAGTCTGAAGCACACAATTGTATAGAATGCCTTTGTATGCTCTAGCTTTACAATTTCCCTTCCCTGGAACTAAGAGACTCAAATCTGTTCTAGTATGAACTCGAGTGGCCTGCACAAATCCACTAGCAATTATTCAGCCTGGTTGATGCCCAGTTGATGGCCAAGTCCTCCACTTCCTCCCAGTTCTCACCTCAAAGCCTGCTGAAGAGATTCTGGTGTAGGTTAGTCTCTGTATAGAAACACCTCTCTTGCCCAGGTAACCTTGAACACCTCTGACAGACTGCTGAAAGAGAGCTGTAGCTTGTTCCTGTTCCTATACAAGACAATGCTGCTGAGGCTACATGGTAGTCCCAGCCACCTGCTCAGGACGTAGCTGATCTTTCTCTCAAAGCCCTTGACAGTGATAAACGGGCCCTCATAGACCAACCGGGGCCAGAGGAATCATGTTAGAATGCCATGTTGATGAATCCAGGTTTGGAACTTCCCCAGCACCACTGATTTTTCTATAGCCGTTAGCCATGCCTGTATAGCTCACTGTTGGTTGCCCTGAGTGCTGCAGTGTTACAGAGTGCAGTCAAAGTCCTTGCCCAGGCTCTTAATTGGCTCCTTATTATTGAACTGGAAAGAGGTTTCTGGTGGAGATATCAATGCCCTGCAATGTCCCAGCTCTTGCTCCCTTGCTCTGGCACTATAGGTGTCATGGAGGTGCTGGTCAATCTCTTCTTTGGAGCAAGCAAGCTGGCCACATACCACTGGGTCATCAGATTTTTTGAGACGTTTTGACAATGAGAAGTAGAGGAATTAGACAGAGCATCTGATGCATCCAATTTGCCAGCATCTTATAGTCTCAAATGCAAAGCTCACAGGGCCATTAGTAAACTATCCTACAGTAAAATTTCTCCATACTGAGTATTTCGATAGTATATCACACCTATTTTCAAATGCAGTGGTCAGATTTTGATCTTGAGGAGATAATGGCATAGGTATTAAGCAGAATGTGCAATTTGCCTGCATCCAGCAGTCTTATATGCCAGATTCACAGGGCTCTTTTTAAGTTATTACTTTACACCTATATTCATATTCAGTTATTATGTTTTTGAAATGGCATATGAAATTAGCAGATATTTTTCTCTTTAGTGCACAGCATTCACTAAAACCGTGTATGTGATTTTAACGCCCTTCATGCGAGATCCTAGGAAGCCAACTTCAGCCTCGCCTCATCTTTCTGCCTAAGAACAACCTTGGCCATGATTAAATCCCTGTAAAGCATGCCCTTGAGTGGCTCATGGGTTTATTCTCCCAGGATAAAGCTCAGTTTGCTGAACTTACATGTAGAATTACATGTCAGAATGTGCTGACAGTACAGAGTTATTGTTTTGATCGCACTTATAAGCCGGATTTTCCCCCCAAACAGAGAAATAAACAGCTTTGACCCCGACGTGATTTGAACACGCAACCTTCTGATCTGGAGTCAGACGCGCTACCGTTGCGCCACGAGGTCTTGCGCAGCTGGGTTTAGGGTTAGGGATTTTGAATTTCTCTGTTACCATAGACCCTTGCTCTTTAACATACTTCTGGGAAGCTCATTTTGCACCAGCTGGCGCTACAACCTGCGTTATTATTAAATAGAATTAAGACCCTAAGATGTTTTTATTTTTTTCTAGAGTCAAGTAAAAACCTTGTTCAATTAAAAAAAAAAATCCCCACTAACCTAAAGCGAAATACAAAATAAATGCTAAAAAATAACGAATCCTGCAACACGGTGACAGAAACTAAAACATATATCTATTAGACTTTATATAGACCTGTTCAATTAAATGTCTGGAATTTATTCTGTACCTATTTATCTAATAGCCTATGTAATGAATAAAACCTTGCTGGAGTTGTGCTTTCATAGTAATCAACGGCAGGGGGTGAGATGCAGCCTGACACAAAGGTGATTATTTTCCAGTAACAGCATGTTACAAAATGCTTTATTCCTCTTAAACCACAGCAATTAGTCAATTACAATTTTGATTAATTAATGAATGACAAGTCATACTTTTTTTTATCCATTTATAATTACATTCAATGTTATGGAACGTCCATGACGCAAGTTAGTTCCTGTTATCACTCACACTATATCAACTATTAACAGTTGTTCCATCGCCAGCCTCTTTTTTTCTCTTGAAATTAATAAGACAGGGAAAAAAAACATGTCAGATGATACAGAGAAACCAGGAAGTGCAAGCTCCTTTGTCCTGAAGACTCTGCCATGGAGGAAAAGTTAAAGATACTTCAGCTTTAGCTCTGACTCTTACTTCCTTCCATAAATATTAAGTTAGAGCTCAGGCACTGATGTTGGGTGAGGAGGTCTGGGGTGCAGTCGGTGTTCCAGTTCATCCCAAAGGTGTTCAGTGGGGTTGAGGTCAGGGCTCTGTGCAGGACACTCGAGTTCTTCCACTCCAACCTTAACACACCATGTCTTCATGGAGCTCGCTTTGTGCACAGGGGCATTGTCATGTTGGAACAGGTTTGAGCCTCTTAGTTCCAATGAAGGGAAATTGTAATGCTACAGCATACAGAGACATTCTAGACAATTGTGTGCTTCAAACTTTGTGGCAACAGTTTGAGGAAGAACCACATATGGGTTTGATGGTCAGGTGTGCACATACTTTTGGCCATATAGTGTAATAGAACATTAACATAAACCTGTGATTTGATTTACAGCTACACTATTGTCAGAGCTGCTGTTATAGAAAATTAATCAACACCTTCTGACCAAGGCGCTTTAATGATCTTTTCTTTTGGGCAGTCATCTGTTCCTTTGCTTCATTTGCTTTTAATGGAGTGACTGATTGATTGACTGATGTCTCACCTATTGTCATATGCAAATACTTTGCATGACAAATGAATGTACTAGATGTAGCAATTATGTTACAGCTAACACTGCTGTATTACAATGCCAGTGTCACGTGACGATCGTTAATTCTTAAGGACCGCGTCAGCAGGACGAGCGCGTGCACGTGCACTCGTCAAGCGTGGAACGCGCATTTCGTTCTAATTCTATTTCTAATTCTAACACTGGAACGCTGCGTCCTGGCGGTTACTACTGGCGCGCGCTCTCACTCGTGTTCGGATTCTAGAACCAGGCTCGCTCTGCGCCCTCGCCTGGCTTGTTTCTGCTCTCGAATGGAGGCGCGCGCTCCGCCTGCGCAAGGTGCGTGCGCAATCCTGACGCCATTTGGGGTTCGATTCCAATCCAAAAAAAAAAAGAAAGAAACCTAGGGCACTACCCTACTTACTCACTTCCCCTAGCTATTAGGAAAGAAGAAGAAGAAGAAAAAAAAAAACAATCCGGTTTTGAAAGCAAGAGCGTTAAATGGTGCTGTTTTAATATCACATGAAGGAATCCCGAGCGGAAATATGTTGTGTATTAAACCCCGTTATTTAAACAAACCTACTAAAGTGGTCGAGTGGAAGTGGCTAGGGGGGAAGTGTGGGAGGGGTGGAATTGGAATCGAGCCTCGGGATTGGCTGGGGCTTCACCGCGCCGCGCGAGGAAGTGGCGTTGTTTGAGCGACGAGGGCTTTTGTGTGTGTGTGTGTGTGTCTCGTGGATCGCCAGTCACACACGCGCTTATTCACGTTTCCTGTGGCTTTTTTCGGTGCTGAAGAAAAAGAGCGTCGGTTGAGGCGTTTATCTGTGCAGGTGCCGCTCCGTGGGAGAAATTATTATTATTAATAATAATAATAATAATAATCATATCGGTAAGCTTCCTCAGAACTGTGTGTTTTTTAATTGTTAATTTGGCGGTTGGTCGATTTGAATTTGTGAAAGGATTCCTCGGCTAGGCCGCGGCTAATACACTGTAGCTAACTCGACTTAGCCGGTTTGCTAGCTGCTCTAACCGTCTTTTTTGTTTTAAATGTGTTTGTTTGTTCGCTGTTACTCTTATCCTTTTTATCTATTTTATCCTTTTAGTCCACGGTGTCGGTAATGAAACAGCTTGGAGTTAGCTTAGTGGCGGTTTTCGGGTTGTTTGAACTAGCTAGCTAGCATGGTGTGGCGCTAGTTTTGTTAAGGGGGCGGAACGCTGGTGTGTGTGTGTGTGTGTGTGTGTGTGTGTGTGTGTGTTAGCATGTTTTAGTTATTTAGAAACTGTAGAATAGATATTTTAGTGCTTGTCGGACAAAATACGAGCTTTATAGCTAACTAGCTATTGACGATACGTGTGCTTGTAACTATTAGCAACCACGCGCGAGCTCGGTAACGTGTTACTGTATGATCAGGGTTTTATTTTATTTTATTTATTAAACCCCATGTTATGGTGTCGCTGACACGATGATGGTTGAACAGTTTTTTTTTATGAAATATGAGTGTTTTATTGTATTTTTCTGACAGATCTGCGCGGACGTGGTTGGGGTTTGTGTGTGTTGTGTGAGAAGGGGGCGGGAACGCTGTAGCGCGCGCGCTTGCCTGTGTAGTAGCTAGGGGCAGGTGTAGAGCAGGGGTTCACAAACTTCTGCTTTCTCTTTCAAAGTTAAAAATAATTTCTAATGACCTCCTTATAATCTTAGCAAGTTTTCATTTTCTGACAGTAGTGTTAACGTGTTAATTTTATGTGATGGAGTTTTTTATTCCTGAACTTTACCATTAAAAACAGTGTCATGGCAACAGCACTTCCTGCAATATATATATATATATATATATATATATATATATATATATATATATAAAATGTATATATGTGTGTGTGTGTATTTCCACTTATTGAACCCTCTTTCATTTCAAGTGACCAGCCATTAAGCGTACAACATGTCCGTAATATCATAAATAGGCGCTGATGGTAGTAACCCACCATAACAACAACAACAACAACAACAAAAAGACACCTCACTGCAGAACCACAAGTCCAGGGGGTGGAGCCGGACCTGATCCAGGTCCTCCTCTAACCCCTGACCCATGAGACGCTCTGCAGCACAGAGCCGCACACATCCTGCCTGAAACACAACGAGCTGTCTACACTTTCTCTGGACCTTTGTCTCAAAATTGCCTGGATCGATCCGACTCCGCCCCCCGGACTTTTAGTTCTGCAGCATGGAGTACTTGGATACACCTCCTGGATGTACACCACGGACCTCTGGGTGACCCCTGGACTCGAGCGCCAGTACCATGTCTTTAGTACAGAAAGTTTGTCTTTGCCTAGCCTCTAATGAAACTGATATCAGTTTTTAATCGTGGATAAATAACATCATGGTCAGTTATAAGTATAGACTTGATGTTATGATTATAGTCTTTCCTGATAGCTTTAGTGTTGCATTTAAAAAAAAAAAAGTATATAATTTATTTACATTAATCTTTGTGAAATCTCTTTGCATATATTTTTCACATATTTTTGATTTGTATGTATAGCAAACAAAAAGAACAAATCCCTTAAATGTCTTTCTTTCTTACAGATATTTTTGAGAACGGCTTTTCCATAAAATTTCTTACAGTCTCAGTATTTATCAGATTGTCATTGTAAGCTGAAAGACGGAGATGCTGCGAGGAAAAAACTTAACTAGCGAGGCAGTGTGCAGCGCTGCGTAGCCAAAATTTATAGTTGCTTCGCTTAGTTCTGATCAGCAGTGCTGTGTTGTTCTGTACTTTTAGTAGCCATCGTGTGTAAAACGTTAGGGTCATGCTGCCACTCCAAGCAGTGTAATGCGTATGCAACAGTAGTTTATTACAAAGCTAAAGGGTTTTCAGTGTAGTTACGTCCCTGTACTGAGAAGCGAAAGCTGCTGTAGTTTGATTTAGGGCGAGTCCAGAGGGAGGGAGTTGTAAAATTCTTGTGAAAGGTGCAGCCGGATGCAAAAGGGATGAGAACCAGTGGAGTAAAGAAACTTGACTGAGTATCAAGAATGCATTTAAAAATTTTTTAAGCCAATGGTTAGGTAACCATCCATCCATCCGTCCATACACTGAGATACTGTAACAACCCTTTTCTCTGATGTTCTCTCTCTCTCTCTCTCTCTCTCTCTCTGTTTGTATTTCTTTCTCTCCTAGAGGAATGGCTGCTGAAGTGAATGGCAGCTCTGCTCCTGCAAAAGAAGAAGAGGAGCCTATGGACGTCTCAACAGCGCACACAGAGAACTACCAGACTCTCATTGATGCTGGACTTCCCCAGAAAGTAGCTGAGAGCTTGGACAACATCTTCCAGACTGGTGAGCTGCTTATTAATAACTCCACTGCAAGTACAGAGTATACAATATCGCACGTGTACATGCCTTACAAAAACAGAAGAGCTTTGTGTACAAGCCAGCAAGTGTAAATAGTGATCCATAAACACTTTCAAAAGAACTGTTTGAGCAAGCTTACCTTTATAAGGAATCTACAGCAGATTCATTTTTGCTTGTTTGAGGTCATGGTTTTTTTTTAAAATGCAGCCAGGGGTGGTATGACAGGTATGTGTGTGCGCATAGCTGAGGGTTTGTGCATGTATGCTGCAGGTTTGGTGGCCTATGCTGACCTTGATGAGAGAGCGATCGATGCTCTGCGTGAGTTTAATGAAGAAGGAGCTCTGTCTGTACTGCAACAGTTTAAAGAGAGTGACTTGTCTCATGTCCAGGTGAGTCCTTCAGGTGTTATTTTTTGAACCCAAACCTTTATAAGATCCTTTTGTTCAGCGTAAACTGAATCATTTTTTTTTTTTTGCCAGTGTTGTTCTTTTATTATTCTATTGTTTCTTTGATGCCTTGCAGAATAAGAGCGCTTTCCTGTGTGGTGTCATGAAGACCTACAGACAGAGAGAAAAGCAAGGCAGCAAAATACAGGAATCCACAAAAGGCCCTGACGAGTCCAAAATAAAGGTGAATTGTTCATTAGGGTTTTTTTTTTTTTAAATTTTTTTTTTATTTTTGGCGTGAGCAGTGTATCCTTTCATGTTCAGGAACTGCATTTTGTTTTGTCTCACACTGATGACATCACTGCCCTCCCCCCAGGCTTTGCTTGAGAGGACAGGATATACCCTGGATGTCACTACAGGCCAGAGGAAATATGGCGGCCCGCCCCCAGAGGCAGTTTTCTCAGGCACGCAGCCTGGTATTGGCACCGAGGTAATATTTTTTTTACGGTGACTTCTGATAACTCGCACAACAAACAGGATATGCAGGGCAGCCATTTTGAACATATGCACATAGTAAAATTAAGATGGGTTTAACAGTGTATAAGGGCAGTTTTGTGCCTGTTGGTCTTCTTGTGAGAGAGGTGTGAACCAGATCAAAATGAATGTTTGGTTTGGTTTCACACTGCATGTGGTTACATGACCCAAAATGTATTTAAAAAAAAAACAAAGTTGGCTGTGGGTGTGTAAGGCTGAAAATGTACTTTTAAAACTTTTTCATTCGTTGGTTAGAAATACAGCATCAGAAGACAAACGGGAAACAGACCTTTGTAGATCTCGCTAGATAACTTAGTTATGTGAATAGTCAGTTCCGAAACATTTTCTGTATCATGTTCAGTGTTTAGAGAACGTGGCATTTCTTCAGCACTTCAGTTCTGTCTTTTGCTGCACCCCAAAACACAATGGCAAGTTTTTGGTTCACTTCCTGCATTGGGGTTGATCCGGGGTTGATCCAGGGTTGCATCACCTTTTCAGTTCACTCAGAGGCGGACAGAGAGCACCTCACTCAGGCACTCTGAGTGTGATCGCTGTGTTCTCACCGCACTGAGGAAAACACTCCTCCAGTCTTCAATTCAAATAGACTGAAGTCTTCTTTTCTGCTTTTTGGATACCTTGAAGGTACATTACACTAATTCTTTCTTTTTACTGTGTTTGTGTTTATGTGTAGGTGTTTGTAGGAAAAATTCCTCGGGACTTGTATGAAGATGAGCTGGTTCCGCTGTTTGAGAAGGCAGGGCCCATATGGGACCTGAGGTTAATGATGGACCCTCTGTCCGGACAGAACCGCGGCTATGCGTTCATCACCTTCTGCAGCAAAGATGCTGCACAGGAGGCTGTCAAACTGGTGAGTGTGCAGAACAACACACTGACACACTTCCACACTGCACCCAGAAAAGGGAAATCCTATTCCATATAAAAATTGAGAACCTGTTGCAGTAATAACCTGAATCGAATTCAGATGTTCTGCTTACGTTTTTGTGTACAATAAACACAGACTTGCAACTGAAACAGTTTTATTTTTTCCCCTCTGCCTCTTTCTCGGTCTCGGTCTCTCAGTGTGATAATTATGAGATCAGGCCAGGGAAGTATTTGGGTGTCTGCATCTCGGTAGCCAACAACCGACTGTTTGTGGGCTCCATTCCAAAGAACAAGACCAGGGAGAGCATCCTGGAGGACTTTGGCAAAGTGACAGGTCAGAACCCAGGCACCCCACATCCATCTCCACTCTTTAATGTACCTCTGAACATGCAATTTTTTAAATAATGATCTATGTTGGATATATTTTAATGTCCAAGTAACTAATAGAATGGTCTGGGAACATTTTAATTCTCAGCCGTTTATTTGATGGTAAAAATAAAGAGTGTTTTAAAGGCTCCTTGCCTATGTCTTGTTAAAATTGCTTGTGTGTGTGTGCTTGTGTGCCTGTTCCAGAGGGTCTACAGGAAGTGATTCTGTACACGCAAGCCGATGACAAGAAGAAGAATCGAGGTTTCTGTTTCCTAGAGTATGAGGACCACAAGTCAGCAGCACAGGCCCGTCGCCGGCTCATGAGCGGCAAAATTAAGGTGTGGGGCAACCCCGTGACTGTGGAGTGGGCTGACCCGGTCGCTGAGCCTGACCCTGAGGTCATGGCCAAGGTGGGTTGTTTTAATATTATGAAGGTTAAAGTGAATTAATTCACATCAGGATTTATTTAAATGAGGTTTTCTTAAAACGTTCTGAATTCACATGCTTTTAGGTGAAGGTGCTGTTTGTCCGTAAACTAGCCACTTCTGTCACAGAGGAGCTGTTAGAGAAGACCTTCTCGCAGTTTGGGAAACTGGAACGTGTTAAGAAACTGAAAGACTATGC
Source organism: Pangasianodon gigas (assembly GCA_022758105.1). Classification (NCBI taxonomy): domain Eukaryota; kingdom Metazoa; phylum Chordata; class Actinopteri; order Siluriformes; family Pangasiidae; genus Pangasianodon; species Pangasianodon gigas. The sequence goes on along the minus strand of CM040462.1, from coordinate 6,383,252 downwards.
CTTCGTACACTTTGAGGAGCGGGATGCTGCTGTTAAGGTAATAAATTTATCCAGAATGTGCGATCATCCAAAAAAAAAAAAAAAAAGCATTTGCTTTATTGTACCAGCGCATACTTATGTCTATGTGACAAGTGACTGTTGACATAACAAGAAATTCATTTTAATGGCAAAATCACTTGATACACTAAATAAATGTGATTTGGTAAATGTTGAATTCTGTGTATCTGTGTGTCAGGCCATGGAAGAGATGAATGGGAAAGAGCTTGGCGGAGAGGAGATTGAGATTGTCCTGGCTAAGCCTCCAGATAAGAAGAGGAAAGAGCGGCAAGCTGCCCGACAGACCAGCAGAAACACAGGGTGAGACTTTACACACAAGCAGAGGAAACACTGCATTAAGAGGGTATTAACCCTAACCTCTGTCTACCACATCTACATAATATGATTGATTACCACGGCCAAGTATTTCAATTCCTTTTCTCTGTACTGAGAAAAGACCAGAATAAGCAGCTATATAATGCAAATTCCAAACTGTATTGGCTACACCTTCTCATATAAGGGATGAGACAGACAGGAGAGAAAGTCTGTGTGTCACATCCATTGAGTTTCATCCAGTTTGCATAAGAGTTTGCATTGGAGTTTTAGGTAAACAGGTTTTCAGTTGTTTTGAAAATTTGCATTGAAATTCTTGTTCAGTGTTATTGCACATAGATATTGAAAGGTGCTCAAAACACACTCAAGTGCACTTTTCAGAATCTTCATTTCATTCTGTTTTTTGTTGTCTGTGCAGGTATGATGATTATTACTACTACCCCCCACCTCGCATGCCACCCCCGGGCCGTGGCCGTGGCCGAGGTGGTCGTGGCGGCTATTCTTACCCACCCGATTACTACGGCTATGAAGAATACTACGACGACTACTACGGTTACGATTACCATGACTACCGTGGTGGCTATGATGATCCCTACTATGGCTATGAAGAAGTGTACCCAATAAGGGGACGCGGCAACCGTGGGAGCCGTGGAGCTCCGCCCCCTCCCAGAGCACGTGGGGTTCCCCCGGCTCGCGGCAGAGGTGGCTATGCACCGAGGGGAGGTGCTCCCATGGGGGCAGGCCGAGGAGGACGTGGAGGAGGAAGAGGTGGCCCTTTCCAATCGCCCAGGGGTGGACGTGGCACCAGGGGCGCCCGTGGGAACCGCGGCGGCAACGTAGGCGGAAAGAGAAAGGCAGACGTGTTTAACCAACCGGATTCAAAACGACGCCAGACGACCAATCAGCAGAACTGGGGGTCGCAGCCAATCGCTCAGCAGCCGCTACAGCAAGGGGGCGACTACTCCAGCAACTACTACAGCAACGACACCCTGGAGTTCTCCCAGGATTCCTATGGGCAGCAGTGGAAGTAGACGACACACACATCACCCCCCGTAAAAAGGTATTTGGCAACAATAAGAGAAAAAAAGAAAGTACCAAAAGTAAATAAAACACAACTCTAAACACATTCCCACCGTCCTCCTGTGAAAAAAAAAAGAAAAGAAACACTCAGACGTTGATTGGCTGGCAGTGTTTGACTTCTATTCTCCTTCTCCCTCCGTAGAGTATGTCAGTGACACAATAAGGACACGCCCCAGAATTGGCTTCACAAATCCTGATTGGCTGAAAGTACGTTTTGGCTGAAGACAAGAATGTATCCGTTCCTCATCCTTCCCCTGATTGGTTTGCTCTCTGTCTCACACTCACACACACGAATGACTGGGACATTTTGTCTTAAATCATGCTCCACTTTTATCCCTTCCATTTGTTCTTTGTTTTAAAAGCCAGCAATGAACATTTTAAAAGAAATGAGGACTTTGACTTCTAAAAAAAAAAAAAAAAGACAAAAAAAGACAAAAAAAAGTCTGTACGTTTAAAATCATGAAATGGTCTTGCAGAAAGCTCCTGTCCAAACATTCATTCAACCCCCCTCCCCCCAACACATCCATACTGTACACCCTCTTATTACCCCACTCTCTTTTACTCTCTCTCGTTCTGTGGTTTCTGATAGTGGCATAGGGTCTTGCTTGTAAATAATGGCTATGACTAGAGCTTCATTTTCATTTTTTTTGTCTTTTTTCGGAAGTGGAGAAAAGAATCCACTGGAAGGAAAAACAAAGTTTTGTAGCTGGAAGTACCGTTAAAAGTGTATGTTTAGCATTTCTAGAAGTAGTTAAATTGTGTTTTTTAAAACCTGACATAACTTCAGACATTTTTTTTCTTTTTTGAAATTTGCTCGTTAGGACTTTGGTTTGGCTCACCTTAAGAGCCATGACAGTTTGTTCTCTGATGTTTGTATTTATAACTTTTATTTTTTTGTTTGTTCCGTTTCAATAAAAACTCATCCGAGCAACAATTGGTCAAGTAACTTGAAACTCAATGTTTGTGATTGTAAATTTATTTAGATTGTACCATTCATCATTGCTTAGGAACATGGCCAAACAAAAACACTATTTCAAAGTCAAATCACAATTTAAGTGCATACATTTTGGCTATGAAATTCCTTTAAAAAAAAAAAAAAACATTCACATCGTTGGAGGAATTCTCTTTTACTTCCTCAGTGATGCTGTATGAAGATTAAGGAGATACACAGCCTAATGTCTAATTTATTTATGTAAATAAAACATTTTTCAGGGGCAGGTCAAAACTTTCTATCTAGCAGCAGCACATACAGTGTTATAACAGGGTTCAAGTCACTCATTTACAGACCTGATAATCTACAAATTATGGTAATTAAATCATTTTTGAGATAGTATTTTGTTGTCAGAGTAATATGGACTGAAGACACCAATGTTTTAAGTGCAATCGTCCTTATTTATCAAAGGTGCATGCATTCAAATCTGATCACAAAACTAATTCCAAACATTTGTGAAATACAAATTCCACCGACAGAGTCTTTATTCATTAATTTTATTTTTCTAACTCTATGATCAGACTCCTCACATCTGGCTGTAGTATGTGTACATGAAAGCACAACATTAACATCCTGAACAATGCTTGATTTAATAATCAGTTAATTAATCAAAATAAATTTCACCATCATCAGTAAGTATAGCAAGTAGGCTATGATGATTTGTGTAGTTTATGCAACAATAAAAATAGCAAACAGTCACCTCATAGTACAAAAGGTAAATTTAGCCTTGAAGCCTAAATGTGAATCAGAGGCTCAGATGAGAATCCTTATAATTTCATTAGTCCTTCAGTTATTTGCATACAAAAGACTTCACAAAGTGCTGAGCTAGATCCACGTTCATTGGGCAGACGGGTTGTTTAAAAAGATGTAAGCATCTGACGGGTAAATAAAAAAACTAGTGAGTGGTAACATGTCCATGCAGCTGAAGCTGGCTTCTTTAATTGCACTCCAGATCACCACTTATTTTAAGGTCAATCTTTCATGAATTCATTTGTATGTCAATTCCTGCACTAAAATTTTCGCTCTTTGCTATGCAACTTTGATGAATAAGCAGCAGGGTCGTAAAGTTTTCTGCTAAGTTTTGCGTTAACGTAACCTTCCGAAAGCATATTTCATGCATTTGTCTCTTTTCAAAGAACAGCTACAGACCTTTATACCATTAATAAAATGGTAATCCTTTTAAAAAAAAAAAAAAAAAAGTCCTGAAATGATATGGCAAGAACCCTGTGTAAACTATTACTTGCATCATGCTGTCAGAACAATTTACACATACAGTGAATATAAAAAGCCTACACACCCCTGTTAAAATTTCAGCTTTTTATAATGGAAGAAATGAAACCAAGATAAATCGTCAGATCTTTTTCCACTTTTAATGGAACCAACAAAATCCAGGTGAAAAAAAAAGAGAAACATTTTAAGAAAAGGAAAAAGCCAACTATGACCTGGTTGCATAAATCTGCACATGCTGTAACTAATACTTTTATAAAACACCTTTTGCTTTGCTTATAACACAGCACTCACTTTTCTTGACTTAGCACATCTTGAATTGCAAATTTTATTCCAGTCTTCCTTGCAATGTTCCAAAATGCTTCAGATCTATCAAATTGTGAGAGGATCTCCTGTGCACAGTGCTCTTCATTTTTGATAAAATTTAGATCTGTGCTCTGACTGGGACATGCCAAAATGTTGATCTCCTGAAGCCATTTTTTTGGTGACTTGGATTTGTGCTTTTTGCCAAAATAGATTGGAATTTAGAGCTATTAATAATTCCCTCTATCTTGACTAGAGCTGAAGTCCCAGCTGAAGAGAAGCAGCACCATAGCGTGATGCTGCCACCACCATGCTTCACCATGGATATGGTGTTCTTTGGGTGATAAGCTGTCTTGTTTTTGCACCAAACATATCTTTTAGAATTAGGCCCAAAAAGTTCTACCTTGGTCTCATCAGGCCATAACACATTTTGCCACATGTTTTGGGGTGATTTAGGCATGTTTGCCCCCCACCCTTGAGAAAGGGCTTCTGTCTAGCTACCCTACCCCATAGCCCAGACATGTGAAAAATACAAGAGATTGTTGTCAGATGCAGGGAGTGCTTACCAGATATTCCTGCAGCTCCTTTAATGCTGCTGTAGATCTGTTGGCAGCCTCCCTGATAAGTTTTCTTCTTGTCATTTTGGAGGGATGTCCTGTTCTTGGTAATGTCACTGTGGTGCCCCATTTTCTCCACTTGTTGTTGATGGCTTTCACGGTGTTCGATGGCACATCAAATATTTTGGAAATTCTTTGGTACCTCTCTCCTTATCAATACCTTTTGACAGTCAGGTCCCATACATGCTTTGGTATATAGATAGAAAATCCTACAGAAATAGCTGAACTTTATTTGGGGTTAATCAGAATCACTTCACTGATGACAGATGTATGATGATTACTGTTGAACATGAGTTTGAATGTGATTGGTTAATTAGGAGCACAGTCACATGCACCATTATAAAAGGGTGTGCATACTTATACAGCCAGATTATTGTACATTTTTTTTCTTTCTTTTTTTCTATTTGTTTTTCCACTTGAATTTCATATAATAACTATATGAAATGTTACTGTAGTGCTATAGTAACATTTATCTTGGTTTCATTTTTGCATAAAAAACCCTGCTATTTTTACAGGGTTGTGTGGACTTTTTATATCCACTGTAGCCTAATTTTAACCTAAAATGCTAAATGCATAGTTGAGAGAATTGGGTCCAGTTTATTTTTGGAACAGAGTGCCATGATCTAAAATTCTGTCAACATGAGTAAATGACCGATGGCCTGTTTGTACATCATAGGTATCACATTATTCCAGCATTAGTTTTTAGCCAAGAACTGAATTAGCACTTTGATATCAAGAGCCCATGAATATATATTCATGTGTTCAGCATTCAGAACTGAATTTACTATTTGTACTAAATGCACACAGTCATCCCCTTACCCCGATATAGTCTTTTGCTTATTTAGCATTGCACTGGAGCTAAAGGCTAATCTTTTCCATAGATATATTCACAAATCTTCATTAAGCTGCATAATTTTATTTTTAAACAAAACAGCTTGAACTCTTTTTTAACTACCAGCTTTCCGCTTCATTTCAATTAACATTTTGCAAATGTAAAGAAGTGCAAAATTTAAGGATCAAATCAGCTGCTTTGTCAGTTTGTAATTATTAAAAAAAAATTTAAATGTTTAATTTGTAATATGATGTATCTCAGAAAGGTGTATTGTGTGTTGTGATATCACAATAACAATATTATACTGTCATCCATATATTGCCATATATTGTATTGTATCCAAGATGGCTGCCACAATAGCGTTCAGCTACACTCAGCTCAGATTTTGGGTGGCGTCTGGTATTTGTTAGCTACAGTTGTTAATTTTTGTAGTTCCAGTGCAACAGTAAAGAAGCAAACTTAAGACACCAAACATATCTTGGCTGTTCAGGGTAAGAGGAGGATCGTGTCAGATTTTTTTTTTTTTTTGGTCATTTCAGTCTGAACCGGCTAAATTAAAGCTGTTGTGAATAATGTTACATAGCGAACTCCCTCAGAAGCGATTGATGGTAGTAAGGAGGCGATGTAGACTGAAATACGCATGTGATTACAGCTGATATACCTGCTACAGACGTGCAGATTTGTGCTCTAGTGCTGCTTCTTATATCTGCTGGACATAACCCTCTTGTAAATAATCCAATCCATAAAAGTATTGGATTATTTCCACCTCGGCTTGAATCAATCTCGCCTTGCGTTTCTGTCTTATCGATGTGGTCTGCACCCCTGCAGTATGTGGTGGTAAGTGTGAAGTGTGTGTGCTGCTGTCATCTCCACAGTGTGTATGTGTTTGGTAAGTGTTTGTCCCTTTGTATCTGACTTATCCAGGTATCGGAGCGAGAGAGAGCCGTTGCTAGCTTGAGGAACACACCAGAACTGTGTTCTTCTCCAGCAGGGGGTGAGCTGGTCTTTCACACTCCTCTCTCTCTCTCTCTCTCTCTCTCTCTCTCTCTCGCTCTTTTTGTCTGTCTCTTTCTGTCTGTTTCTCCCACCTTACTCACTCTCTCTCTCTCTCTCTCTCTCTCTCTCTCTCTCTCTCTCTCTGTCTCTCTCTCAAGTCATAATTGGTCATCCAAAATGCTCAGTTTCTTTACTTTACATTACTGCTACATTTATTTTGATCGATTGGCTTTGATCGTCCTCTGACGCTAATGACTGCTCTGTAGAAGTACATACACGAATAGGACTTCGCCATGAGCCTAAAGAATTCTGTTGCTACTAGTCGTCTTGTGCGATATTTATTTTTTTCCCTTGCACATGATTTGTCATGAAACAAAATCACGATTAATGATTTTTCCAAAGCCTAAAAAAAGATAGGAAAAGATAAGTTCTACCATTTCAGGCTTAAGAAGAGTACAGAAGGGCGTAGTAAATTTATTGCAATACAGCTGTGTTACCAGTCGGGAAGTGCTTGTTGGCAGTGGCAATCCCGAAAACTCAGCTGGATGGAAAGTTTTTGGCCAAATTTTTTTGGTTGCATCCCAAATAAATAAACTGATGTTAACTATATGGTTCTTTAATGTTAGCTAAGTTGACAGGTTTCATTTCATATTGATTCAAAACATTCTCCATTCTCCTAGAATGAAATTGAGGGCACCCTGCCAGTGAGATTGGGCAAGTTGGTGTGTATGAGTTAATATGGATGATTTCAAAACACCTGCGCAAATCATTCCAGATTCACATGTCTGTTGGCTCTTTTCCTGTATTACTGGTGGTGACTTTAAGGCAACAAATGGTTCCCAAAGTGGGGTCTGTGAGAATAGGAGATGGGGGTATATATATAATATATTTCCTATTACAATTTTGTAAATCACCTTTATCTTAAGTTATTATGCCAGTGAATAATGACAACTGTAATCTAATGAAAATTGTTGCAAAGATCAGAAATTGAAAAAAATTATCTGGCTGCAATAAATATCCATAATATTGTCCACATATACTAAGGTAAGTTAGATGAAGACCTTAAAAGTATGGCCTTTTTTTTTTTTTTTTCTTTAATAAAGAGGAATCCAAACATTTTTTAAGTGCTTGCTTAATACATGCATTGAACAAAATGGAGATTATTATGTAGAAAATAATCTCATAATGTACCTAATAATAATAATTATTTTTAATTATTGGGGTCCCTGACTATGTAGTTTAAAAAAAAAAAAGTTTGAGAACTTGTGCTCTAAAGCACTGTTTCATTAAGAGGTCCTTGGGCACCACAAACATCCTCTCTTGCTCATATCTGTGTCATCCACTGAAAAGCTTGCGGATGTGGGTGAAGATTGAAGGGCAAAGAGAAATGGAGATAGATTATCTGCAGTAATGTCCAGTACAGTTGGAAATGCTTCAGTGCTGCAAAAATAAAAACTCGCATTTTGAATTCCTTTTATATATATATATATATATATATATATATATATATATATATATATA
>CM040462.1:6357965-6368795 GCA_022758105.1 Pangasianodon gigas | reverse complement strand
CACACACACACATATATAAGTTCATGAATTAAATGTGTATCATAAATTATATTTATTTATCAGAGCCATTAGAGATTCTTTTTTTTATAGCTTACCTTTCCACGCAAAGGAACCATGCTAGTTAAGTTCAAATCATATTAACAATACATTTTCCTGGTTTTGACATTAAAATTGATGTACTAATAAAACAAAAAAAAAATTGAAGTACTAAAAATTGAAGTACTAATAAAACTCCATTATTAGTACTTGGTTTTATGTTATTGAGCTTTAGGATTATACACGCTCAGCTCAGGTGATAGATCTGCTACAGAAGCCGTGAGGGTTCATGTTAAAAAACAAAAACAAACCAACAAAAAAATCAAAACTAGAATCATTGAACTGTTTTTTTTGTTTTTTTTCCCCTTCTTCTTCTTCTTCTTCTTCTTCTTCTTCTTCAAGTCCTTAATTCGGTCCACTGAAATACTAAATGCTGGGTCCATATCCAGACCCCAGTCCTGCGTAGCACCCAAGTGTATATTAATTTAACTGTTGCTCGCTCTATTTCTTTGCTGTTGACAGTTTGCTCATATACACTTATTGGCTGTTATTTGCTTATATTCTCTTTGATCACTGTACAAATGTTTATTTTTATTACTTCTTACAGGTCAAGCAAATTGAAAAGCGAGACTCTGTACTGACATCCAAACAGCAGATAGATCGATTGTTGCGGCCCGGCTCGACGTATTTCAATCTGAACCCGTTTGAGGTGAGTAGGCTGTCTGGTGCCTTCATGATGAATGTATGTTGAAAGTGCATGCGTTTAACCCTTTCATTCATAGTGTCCACACTTACACCCAGTCAATGTAAAGCTCTCTTTTTATATTTTAGGAAACTATAAGATGTAAATCACCTCCAAAAGGCTTGACACCATTACTTTATTTTAACATAAATCATTATCCTGCTGTCTGTTGCTCTCTAGCCTGTTAGACTGTTTGACCTACTGCCTCTATTGCTTCTTTAATTTTTATTTATTTATTTATTTCAAAATATAAAACCTAAAATTAAAAAGAAAAAATGTTTTGTTCAGAAAAGAAATATTTCTATAATAGAAGTCTTATATTTTTAAAATAGAAATGAAATTTTTTGTAACACTTTCTCTTTTCTGCTTTGCCCTTCAACGTTAAACATTTTAGACCCGAATGGTAATTTTTTATTGTTTTTTTTAAAATTATTGTTATGATTTTTTACTGTTTTGTTTTTTTTTGTCGCGGCATACTTACTCAGGGACTTTTAAATAAAAGTGATACATGAATTTTCTATTTTGCCCATATATCATGTGATTTAAAGTAATCAATAAAGAAAGAAACTGAATATGCTGATAAATAAGTTATGCACGAAAGGGGCAAAATGTTAAAGGTGGTTTCTCCTGAGCTTAAATTTTCTCTCTCTCTCCTCTTTTTTTTATTTTTATTTTTTTTAAATTAAAGGTCTTACAGATTGACCCAGAGGCCACGGATGAAGAGCTGAAGAAGAGGTTTCGCCAGGTATGTTTGGTACTTTTAGTCTTCTTTTGGGCCTTTGGTATAGAGTACACTGAATTTATTATTTTTTAAAATTTTAAAACAACTGTTCTTATTTCTTCTTCCAGTTGTCCATTTTGGTCCATCCGGATAAGAACCAGGACGATGTAGACAGAGCACAGCAGGCCTTTGAAGGTGAATCTTCACTCTGTGCTTTCAGAAATTCTACTTATTTCTCAAAGAGAACAGAAGAAGCATGTACTGGCTGGCGAATGAAGGCATGAAGTTCTGTCATGTCAGGTTTTGTTCGTCCGTCTTACAGTTTTACAAACTGTCAGTACACGGCATGGTATATGTTAGAAGTCAGCAAACCTTCTCATCAAACCTGCTTCCTTCTCAACATTTTTGCTTGGTGTCTGTATTCTCATTATATTGGTTTGAATTGAATTATTGCCAATTTTTAAATGAGCTGTCCATAGAACTTGCATTTCATATACAGTCTGTAAAGATATAAGTCATATGCTTTGGTTGTATTGATAATTTTGTCAGCTCCTCCTTCAATGTACCACATCTGAGCAGGCGATAACAGCCGTGACACTGATATGGCTGTTTGTGTGTGTTTGTGTATATGTGGTGCTGGTATGAGTGTATCATGTGGAGCAGCACTGCTGGTGTTTTTAACCTGCCCTGTAGGTGTGTGTTTTTTCTTTTTTTTTTTTCTTTTTTTTTCATAAATCATTCATCATTTCCCACTCGCAGTTTGATAATCATCCCCCGACAGTGGGCCAGCACCCAAATAATATCTGCTCAGTGGTGTTCTCTTTCCTCATCCTGAGTAATACCCAGTAATTGTATACCTACAAAATGGTCTGTATGCTGGATAATCTGGCAGTGTATATGAACCATGCCTCTTGCCTTCTAACTCTATGAGACTGTTTTGCAGCGGTTGATAAGGCATACAAGCTGCTTCTGGATCCCGAGCAGAAGAAAAGGGCCATGGATGTGATTCATGCAGGAAAAGAATACATCGAGCATAATGTAAGAGCTCTCACAGTGGAACATTAAAATCATTCCTAGTCACAGTTGTAATAAGTTACATGAGTTAATGATTCTGTTCCTTAAAGTTCCTTTCTCTCAATGCTTACTGTATTTTAATTTTAATAACAGCTCATATATTTAGATGTATCCCATTGAGCAGCACTTTGTAGTGAAGTGGTCATCATACTGAGTTTTATTGTTTATCGTGTTGACAGATGAATCAGAAGAGGAAGCAGTTGAAGAAAGACGGCAAGTCCACAGTGATAGAGGAGGACGACCCGGAAGTGGTAATGGAGTTAGCTTTGTCATATTACAGAATGGCACTTGATATTCTTGTTTTTCTGAAGTACAGTGTAACCGGTGTCCCAAACACTGGAATTCATATCTTTCAGAAATGTCTGAAATGCTAGAATTGGTTCTAAGACGTCTTTTTGATAGTCACTTTTCCGTCCATCCGAGATTCTCGTTAGCGAATTATCTCAAGAACGAATGGTTTGAATGTTTGTAGGATTTGTATGGAGTTAACAGTATTACCCACAAATGAACTCATTAGATTGGAACTCATGTGGTGCGTCTCAATCAGCTCCCTAGGCCGTGAATCAGTATGTTGTGTAGACAAGTTCGGGCACTGGTAAGGACGCTGGCTCACTACACACTGCGACACTGATGACTCAATTTCTGGTGACATGACTTATGTGCTCGTGTTGTAAAACATCACCACTGGTATTTATCAACAACAGGCACGACCAATATCTTTCTGACATATGTCATATAAATTTGTTAGCTTAATCACATGCGTTTCTGTCATGGTACTTCCAAGCAGGATTGTAGGCTAGCTAGTGGATTTTTTAAAAATTATTAAGCACTTAAAAAAAAATCGTTAGACTCAAACAAACCACATATGGAACGTCAAATAAAGTTAAAAATCGCTAACGTAAGTAATCATTTGAGAGCTAAAACAAAGATAGCAAGCTACTTAAATTTGTAGACGAAGTTGACAGAGTTCGCCGCCATTTTTTCCAGCTGAGAGGCTTCAGAAAACGTGATGTCATTTCCAGTAAGGAAACATAGTGAGCATTGATGCTCGCTGGTTTTTGTAGTGCATTGTGGGATTTTTTTAGGTAGTTGAACGTTCCAGTGCACTTGAAGGATTTTGCAATTGAGACAGCTCTAAAATGGCCGACTCCCTGATCAGTGCCCTGACTAGTGAACTAGGAAGCTGATTGAGACGCACCCATGGAATTGATCCAAACAGGGTCAAGGTCACAGCAAGGTCAAATGTCTGAATTTTTTTTTTTTTCTCTTCAGTAGCTTCCTTCCTGTTTTTAACATTAATATCTTAAGGGTGGTTCTGGCATAAAAATTACTAACAAGAAGGATTTGACTTGTTGCTGATGGTGGCGTCCTCATTCGACTCCTTTGTTTTTTTGTCAGGATTCCTACAACTTCAATAGTTTATGCACCTCTAGTTTTTTTTTGGTGCCAGATTATAGCAAAGCACCCTGAGGAACAGAGTGATTATAGTTGTCCAATTTGGTTTGGGATGTGCATTGTGAGTAATTTTGCTATTATAGTAACTGTAAAAGTTAACCAATGGGACAGGAGTTCCAAAAAAAAAACAAAAAAAAACCACACTGCAATTTTACTTTCCTCCAGCGGCAGGTGCAAATGCTTTACTGAAGCCTAACGCTTGGAAAAAATGTTAACAGAAACGTGTATCACAGTAGGCTAATGGTAACTTTCATAAGAACAGAAGTTTAGGCTAATCTTTTACATTATCTACTAATCTAATCAACATTCTACAGGTTTATAGGCTCTAACTCACAGACATACTGCTTTTAAAATAAAACCCATTTTATTTAAAATATCTTGACAGCTGACACATTCATGTGTTTAGTCTGAGGTAATTCATGTTAAATTGGTATGTTAATTAGATGTTTAATTTTGGTAGCATGTTAAACAGGAATATTTCAAGTACTTGATCTCCGTGACAGGATGTGGAGGCCATAATCACTGTTTTCTCCTAGTTCAGGCAGGCTGTGTATAAACAGACCATGAAGCTGTTTGCCGAGCTGGAGCTCAAGAGGAAGGAGAGAGAAGCCAAGGAAATGCACGAGAGGTACTCCAGCTGCTCATCCATCCTTCCTTCTGCCTTTCTGTGCTTACCTTTAACAAATATGAGTACAAAATGTACAGATAACATACATAATTTGTGTGTGTGATAAATGTAATAATTATATGATCAAATTGCGTATGTAATCAATATGCATCAAATGATCACAGGTTACACAAATGTAATTTGCAGTGTACTGTAATTTGTACAGATGGAATAAAAATAATAGAAATTAGATTTAGACTAGGGTGGGCGATACAACAAAAATATATCGCGATACTTCAAACTGTCAGCAAAATAGTAAGGTTGATTTAAAAATAAACCTGGTTTGACAGCAGTTTTATTTAATGTGTACAAAAATAAATTAACACTGAAGGAAATTGTGGGAAAAGCTGTAAAAATTGTAACAAAATATAAAGATTGAAAACAGTACAAAAGTTTTTATAAAAATATATCACGGTGCCTACGATATCGCCGAAAAGTGCATCATGATATGATTTGATCACGATATCAATATTAAATCATCCTATCGCTCAGCCCCTAGTTGTGCCCACAGCTTGTTTGTTAGCTTTGCCATTTTTATCTTGAAGCCTCGTAACTTTTTTTTTTTTTAAATAATTTTTTTTTCTTCAGAAAAAGGCAAAGAGAAGAGGAGATTGAAACACAGGAGAGAGCGAAGAGAGAGAAAGAGTGGCAGAAGAACTTTGAGGTATGCTGAACCTTGAGAAACTGCTTCTTTTCAGGCATGATGGGGAAATGCTGGTTAAATTGTCTCTTAATATTAAATATCAAATTTCAGTAATATTTTAAATATTTTTTAATCAAAGCACTCTAGCTGTTGTCAAATTTCTGAAATGCATATTAATGACTAGGGATTAGGCTTGAGTGATATTGATTTTAATTTTATTTTTCTCTCCTGATTGTGATTTTTAAAAAATTAACGATTTAAAAAATATCAGGGTAAACGATTTAATCGTCCGGGACGATTAAATTCGCCTTTTCCGCCTTTTCTGGTTTAAGGAGAGTAGAGGAGGGTGTACTAATATCATAATATCTAATATCTCTGATGTTGATCAGAGCTGGTCAAAAAAAAACAAAAACCAAAACATTCACTTTCTATTAAATACTGAATACAAACACAGTTAGATTATAAAAGAATGTATGAATGAACCACATCAGTATGCAACCAAATAATTAGACCATGTTAATTTCGGATTTATTGTTTATTGCGTCAGTATCAGTAAAAACAACCTCTAGCCAATTCACTAACACTCGATAAACCCACTAACATTGTAATCAGTTCCGTTTAATTAATTGAGGAAGCTGAATAAAATGATTAAAATCGGATTAATTGTCCGTTAATCAATGAGTAGCTTCTAAACTCAATTAGCATCTTTTATTTTAATCCCACTTTATTTATTTATGTTTTTTGTCTTTCCAAGGATTCGAGGGATGGACGTGTGGACAGCTGGAGAAACTTCCAAGCCAAAGGTAAAAGCAAGGAGAAGAAGAACCGGACGTTCCTCAAGCCTCCCAAGGTCAAAATGGAGCAAAGAGATTAAATCATGTGAAGAAAAAAAAAAAACCCAAACAGATGTGGAAATCCAACCATCTACACCTCCTCTTCTGGGTTTCCCCTTCAGGTGTGCGCACGTGTGTGTGTTTCAGGAATGTGACACTTTCAGTCCAGCTGAGGGTGCTGTGGAACAACACATTTATCTCCTGCAACCCTGTGTAGTCTTTTCTCATCTGCTAGGGGGAAAGAGTCGTCCTGTGGCTGGATGGACGCTTATCATTGTTTAAAAACTGTTCGTTGCAGCAAATTGAACCGTTATAGAGTAGTTTCTTCAGGAGCAAACAGGCTGGTAGTGTCTAGTCTTTTCTGTTCTTTCTTTCTTTCCTTTTTTTAATATGTACATATTTGTGAGTTTGATGTTAATTGTGCACATAAGAAAAAAAAAAAGCTTTCTTTTTGTCCTTTTTTACCCCTGTCACCCAGAATAAAACTTGTTTGTAGCCTACACTAAAATTTAACGTTGTTTTTTTTTTTTTTTTTTTTTTTTTTTTTTTTTTTTTTTTTTTTTTTTTTTTTTTTTTTTAATTTTTTTTTTTTTTTTTTTTTTTTTTTTTTTTTTTTTTTTAATGTAAAGTTTGGCTCTTAGGTCACATTGTCTCCCTTCTTTCCTTTCTAAAAGAGTTTTGAAATTTTCCTTCACTAGCACAAGCCAGTATTCATGAAACATTACCCACAATTTGGCGTTATTATTATTTTTTCGCATGAAAGCCCTTGGATGGAAACCTGCCTAATAGGGGTGTAAAAATATGGTGCAAAAATATGACACTGTGCCTCGTGGAAATGTGCGGTTTCATTTTGTGGAAATCAGCATTCTTCTTAATAATGCATCTAATGCAGTTGCACATTTTGAACACCAGAGGTCCCAATCTGCGCAGTCCATAAAGGTAAAATCTATGGAGCGCCCTGGTCACATGATCACATTCTTTCATGGAGAGCCTGCGCCATTATTGGGAATCATGTGCACTTGTGAAGTGACCGATAGCTCCGGATCACAACTACCCACACTCATTATGCATTATATGCATACATGACCAGGTTATAACAGTCAAGAAGCAGCATTTTAGCCACCTTTGGAGCTCTATCTCCGTTAAAATAATACCTCAGGCTCTGCTACGGAGCTCATTATTTTTCAATCGGTCATTTTCCATGGGTCAGAGACTTTATTTATTAAATCAAATTTTTGGGAGAATGTATAAACTTATTTATTATTAAGTTATGGTGAACCTGTAGAACATTTTGTTTACAATATTAAACTGTTCGTAACAATTCTTGATTTATTTAGTTTCATACAGACATTGTTTTGCATTGGTTATTATTCAGAAATTATTCAAAATTTTTTCATTACAATGTTAGAAATGTTCTAAGAATCAAAGTGAATCGAATCATGAAGCCAGTATCGTGAATCGACTTTTGGAAAATGTATCATTACACTAGGAACTAGGAGTGTAGTTTTACAAGCCAACAGCTAGGAAATTGTGAGATACTTTTAAAGTGTTGAGGTTTCTAATTTAAATAAAAACAACGGTGAACACCTTCCACAATGCAAAGTGGCTTTGTTGACAGATTTATGTGCAAGCAGTAAACAGTTAATATGAAGTTACTTTGATAAAGTATAAAGCATATAGTGTTGTATGTCTCTTTAAAATGCTTGCTTGAAAAGGAAAGCACCTTAAATACAAATTCTGAGAACTTAGTTTTTTTTTGTCCTACTGGTTTCAGTTCTGTATGTAACATGTCTGTAATGAAAATGCTTTTTTGCATTCAAATTCCATGCTTCAGTGCTCTGGGAGTGTTTATAGCACTGTGACTTTAACACTTCATGACTGAGAGCTGCTGCTACAGCAACTTCACCCACAGCTACCATGACTTTGATCCCTGTCTTCATCTGGACACTGATCCTCTGGACTCAAGGTCAGACACTGCTTAATGTTTTATATTTACAATAGACTGTTCAGTATGTTTTTGCGGTTTGTCTAGTCATTATTCATTAACAGTGATGTTCTATTTAATTTTTTTTTTCAGAATGCAGAGGTCAGGCCACAGTAACTCAGACTCCTGCAGTGAAATCTGCTCTTCCAGGAGAAACAGTCACCATCAACTATAGAATCAGTCAGGCAGTGTATTATCACAGCTCATATGGCCACTATTTATCCTGGTATCAGCAGAAACCTGGAGAAGCTCCTAAACTCCTGATTAAACTTGCGACTCAGCTACAGTCAGGTTTTCCAGCTCGTTTCAGTGGCAGTGGATCTGGATCTGATTTCACTCTGACCATCAGTGGAGTCCAGACTGAAGATGCAGCAGATTACTACTGTCAGAGTTGGCATTACATCAGTAGCACCTGGTACTAACACAGTGTTACAGAGTCGTACAAAAACCTCCCTCAGTCAGATTGTAGAGAGACTGCACTGCTGCAGCTGGGAGCGACTGCAGGTGCTGAGTTGGAGGATGTGATACGACACAATGACACTCTGTGGAGGAGAGGAACCACACCATACTAACTCACAACTCACATTACAAATCTCTCAATAATCATCACACCACACTGCACACCGTCCATTACATCCACTACTGTAAGATATGTAATATACAAGCATCTAATCATGGAATTCAGTCTCGTCCTGTCCTATGTTAATTGACTCATTTTTACATCCTCCATATGAGCTCAGCCTTCCTCCAATCTGCTGTCCTGTCTCTTCTGCTGCTGTGTGTCTGTGTGTCTGCCCCAGCCTGAAACACACATGCACATACCCCTACCCTATCTAAACTATCTTAGTCACACTGGCTGGTTTTCATACAATTCTGTTTCTGTGCATATACACATTTTCCTGTCTCGCAGCAAAATCCCATCATTAAACAGCCTTCACTCATCCCACCTCCAGAAAACCCACTATTGGTTTTTCTGGAGATGCACTATAGCACTTATTAGTAAGACATTGTCTTACTAATAAGTGCTAGTTTTGTGCTCATGTTTGGACGCACAGGCTCACTGTGGTGTTTGACATTAACTCCAGTGAATGATGTGAATGATAAAATTAATTATATTCATGAGCTAATACATCTAACAATCTAGATAGGTTTAATTTATGAACAAAGCCTATGTAAATGAAGTTAATTTGTGGAAAACATTCTCGGCTTATGTCCAGTCTGGGCTAGAAAGAAATCAGCCCCAGCCTCATTTCTTCATAGTAGCAAAATTCTCTGTCATTTTTTTTTTTTTTTTTTCAAATGTTGGTGGTGTTGTTCTTGGTTCCTCAAACATAAAAAAGAATCCACTTTAAGACATTTCTTAGAAGCAGATAAGCCAACATGGGTGCCATGGATAATAGAAATAATAGAAAATTTGAACATTATTTTAAAGTCTTATTTTCAATAAGAGAGGAAAGGCTTATCCCTGCTGTCACATTTATACTAGCCAGCACTGCTGATGTAATATAGATATAAATTTGTGTTTTACTCTTGAAGATGTTTGACCTGGCTGTAGCTTCATGGTGTGGAGTTTGTGCTGGTGTTGGTTAGTGACACTGATCGGCTAAATCATGGAGATTTGATCACAGCAGCTAACCATTCTCATTCTGGGTTTATTTCTGTGTATTTGGCTGTTTGTAGTTATTTAAGTACAGTATGAGTAACCTACAGAGATATAGTCATGGTTAAAAGGTTTAGATTAAAATAATTTCTGTAACCATTATTCCAGTTCTCAACTACCAGATGGGTTCTGGAAAGTAAAATTTGCATAATTTATTTGAATTCTTTACATCTTCAATCCCACTCAGCCACATTTTCAGTGATGATTTCTCTCAATTATTTGTTGCTTTAGTCCATTCAAAATACAGCACATATAAAAGTTATGAACCCAATGTTCCCTGTGAGAGTATGGGCTAAAAACACATTGTTGAATTAGTATTATTATTATTATAATAAAGCTGTTATGTCTGTTCAGCTATAATTTATGTTCTGTCTAGTTGATTGTTAACATAGTACAAGGGATTAGTTGGAAGCCTGTGTTAATGTTAAAATAATATCAATTATATTGCTCTAAAAAGTAAACACTTATACACTCAGACTATGTTAATAAATATACATGATGTATAATTTGGGTAAATTTTCATTAAGGACATGGAGACCATCAGGTGTATTTCTCATGGACAAACAGATTCTATAGCAGATAGTAAAATAAATTCATTGGTGATTTGTGTATGATGTGCATAACCAATAATGTGCAGCAAACGTGTTTACAGATTCAAAGGCTTTTATTAATAATTCAAAGCAGAACATTGCAGTGATACACACACTTAACACATATTTAGGTGATAATGATGAAGAAGAGCTGATTTAAACTGAGGAGTGTGTGAGCTCACGTTAACAACGCAAATGAAATTATGAAAGTGGGCCACGTAACACTCGGTGAAGCAGTAGAAGGTGAGCTGAGTAAAGTGTGTGTGAGCTCACAGCTCTGAGCACTGCTCTCTGTCCACTGAGCTCACCACAGGAGTTTGGTTGTCATTGGAGGCCTCACAGGTCACCACCTTGTTCCTCCACTGCTCCGGGTGGATGCTCAGCGTGCTGCTCCAGCTGTAAAGGCCGTCTGCGTGCAGAACGGC
>CM040462.1:6231710-6253574 GCA_022758105.1 Pangasianodon gigas | reverse complement strand
AATACCTGATATCAACTCCAGACCTTTTATCTGCTTCATTTGTCTTGAAGTAACGAGGGAATGGACCCCACCTGGTCAATTAACTTCTTGTCAGTCAATTGTCCAAATACCTTTGAGCCCCTGAAAATGGAAGTACTTTGCTTAAAATGGCTGTAATTCCTAAATGGTAAATGCCATATTTTTGTGGAACCTCTTAAAATAAAGCTGAAAGTCTACACTTCGATCACATCTTGATTGTTTTATTTTCACAAAAATCACAAAAACTCCATCATTGTCCAAATACTTCTGGACCTGACTGTATATATCCAAAATTTGATGCACTGCATACATCCATACTACACTGAGCTTGAAAACATACGGGACTGAAGAGAACTGAGGCCTTCAGACTACCAAACAGGTAGCATGCTGCATCCCTGAAAGTGTTCTTCTTCTGCTATTTTACTACCTTAATCACCTAACTCTCTGACCCCTGGTGGATGTAGTAGGCATATTCATTAAGCTTTGAATGAATGTTCTTCAGGTTTGTTGCAGAATGTCTCTTTTCAGGTCTGGGTACTCCAGCACTACAGTAGGGGGAGCAGACGGACCGCCCCTGTGTTTCTGCAGATGGGTAAGGACTCCATGATGGCATATCTTCCTCAATCCCAGGTTTTGGTTCTAGAGTGACACCCGTCCAGATGCGAATGAGGACATGGGAGACAGACTTGGGATAATGCAACTTGGCTTTTCCTTTCTTTATTTTTTTCAGTAAGTGCTTTTCAGTGCTGCTGTAACTTCAAAGTTTTCCTTCTCAAACAAACACACATAAACACACACACAGAACTCAGCTCTCACTCCTCGGCTCTTGTGCCACTCAGCATTCACTTTCTCCCTTGGATTTTCAGCCCCCTCTCCAAAGAAACATGCAACATAAATAGTGTGAGGTCAATAATGTACAGGTGGCTCCACTCATTCTTTTCATTGTCACCGATTCCACCTTCCATTTACAAAATGGTGCTTGACTATGCCTCTGCCACCACAGTGATCTCTCTCTCTCTCTCTCTCTCTCTCTGTCTGGCCTAGCCCATCCTGCTGCAGTTTATGCCCAATTCTCACCTGTTATTCAGCAGATAACTTTACTTTGATACTGTATACTTGTACTTAAAAACTATAATCCTAAAAGACCATGATGCTCATGCTGAAGATACTTTCAACACACTCAGTATTGTTTGACTTTATAGTATACAGCTGTGACTATCTGAGCGTGTTTTGAGTCTGGTTCCTCTCATGGTTTCTTCCTCATGTCATTTCAGGGCCTTTTTCCTTGCCACTGTCATTTCTTGGTTTTGGAATGTCCTGAAAAAGAAAGAAACCACTGGTGTACTAACAACCAGATATCGAACAGGTTGACTAAGATAATCAACAGCAGCTGATGACAGAAACATTGTGAGAGCTGCAAAGAAAACCCAAAACCAGTCAGTGACATCACCAACAACCTCCACAGGGCAGGGATGAAGGTATCACAATCCACCATTCAAAGAAAACTTATAAAGAAGAAATATAGAGGCCATAGAACAAGATGCAATCCACTCATCAGCACCACATGGTGTTTTATAGAGTGCATTCCTTTGCTGCCCTGTAAGTCAGGTATCTCTCCTCACTGCTGGTTTAATGTGTCAGGATACAAACAGTTTGGGAGCAGAGCTCTATTATGATCTGTTTTGTCCAGCTGCTGATCCAGCTGTGTCTCGTCCATGCCCCATGACCACTGATTCCACTTGTTCCAGTCATTACAGTAATTCTATATCCAGTTTGTCTTATCTGCATGTTCTTCTGTTGTAATCCTTGTGCAGTATTTTATTTTTACAATGACTTACATGTGTTAGTGTGAATCTGTGACTTGTTACTGGGCAACATAGCCAGATTAAGTTCAATTTTATAAAAAAAAATTAAGTTGTGACAAAATTTAAGAAGTTAAATCACCCCTAACCCTTATGTTAGCTTTTTTGGATCTTTTTCATTTGTCATGCAAACATTGCTAATTTGCAACTGTGAAAACATGTTGGGCAGTGTGTGTCATTTGTAGAAAGGGTGTTTTTTATATTTTTATGCAAATTCATAATGTTCATGGTTCTTCAAAGAAATAAGAATAAAAAAGCAACCCTCCTCTGCAATTCAGAACCTGGTTTACTCAGTGAAACACATTTGCATGAACAGCACTGAGTCCCAGAATAGATCAACACTTTCAGCAGATGTTCATGGTTCTTCAGTCACAGTTACCCAGACTCCTGCAGTGAAATCTGATTTCTTCTGTCAGAGTTACCATTCCATCACTGGCTACTGGTTCACACAATGTTATAGTCAGATTGTAGAGAGACTGCACTGATGCAGGTGGGAGCGACTGCAGGTGCTGAGTTGGAGGATGCGATATGACACAACGACACTCTGTGGAGGAGAGGAACCACACCACACTAACTCACATTAGAAATCTCTCAATAATCATCACATCCACTACTGTAAGATAAATGATTTTGTTGGTTTCTACATAGCCATGTTGTTTTCTAGAACCATTCATGTTCTATGTGATATCAGTCTATTCATTTTTACTTCCTCCACATGAGCACAGTCTTCCTCCAATCTTTTCTGTGTGTTTAAACACATTTCTGTATTTTTGATTCTCAAAACAAAAACATCTCATTAACACCCTCCGCTTACTCACCCCACCTCCACACAACTCATTATTGCATTACCACAACATTCTACATACAATCATCCTCTTGAGTACATCTTACCTGGTGTGCAGTCTTTATCATTAATTTAATTCAGCCATCTTGCTTGGTTAGTCAGAAATAACTAGTGAACTCAATAGAATCAGCTGTGACTCTCTCAGGCAGGCCTTCATCACCTTGTTTACAACAAAGAAATATGTTGTGCTGTCCTTGCTGGCATGTTTTTTATACAAGCTAACAAGTTATTTGGTCTTTGCGTATGCCTACTATTCAGCAGATGTCACAGGAGCCCTCTGTGGGGATATCTTCCAGTGGCATGTGACAAAGGCATGGAGCGCTTTTGCCTGCACAATGAGTGGTGGTGAGAGAGCTACTCAAGGCCTACCATGATAAAGATATGCAGCACTTCAGGAAGACTGCACGCAAACAGACTTAGTCTAGCACTACATTGACTCCAGTCTAGTGACTCAGCTTTTACTCTGTCCCCATTTGCCTCCCCTTGGCAAAGCTTCAGACAGTAGAGTAAAAGGTAAAGGCAGCAGGAGTCATTGAGGCATTAAATCGTCCCTGAGAAGCTCCAGCCGTGCTAATCCAGAAGAAAGATGGCAGCAAATGGTTATGCATAGCCGCCTCAACACCATCACCCCAGACCAAGTTGCCAGCACTTTACACACTTCTTCCTAGCCAACATCACACGAACATACAGGAGATTTTAGAATAGATAAAGTGGTGGTGGTCTTTCCTGGTTTTAGTGTTTCAGGGCCTGATGAATGTCTGTTGGGCATGATTCAGGTGGAGGGTGTGCTGGCCTGTTGTCTGTGTGTGTACTCCACTGCTCGTGCTGATGGTAAGGGAGTTCACTCTTCTCTGGCTCTACAGCTCTATTTACCACTGTTGCTCTCTGCAGTCTGTTCAACTCATTGCCACAGCTTCATGGTTTGTGCCGGTGTTGGTCACTGAGAGAATGTGACCAGCTAAATCATGGAGATTTGATCATAGCAACAGAGGACTTTCAGATATGGCCAATGAGCATGCACATCAAAGGAAAAGGGATCTTGCGATTTCATGCGGTATGGCGCGGGATCACGTGCATGCTGAGTGTGCAGGAAAGACAAGACCAGTAGGGGGCAGTCATGTTTCATTTGAACAAACACAGCTTGCTGGTAGATACAGTAGTTCTGTTTTAGACATATTCTGTATATAGCATATACTCTTTTTCCAACCAAACGGTGCTGTTTCTTGTACTGAAGCCCATGATCTGTTTGTGCTTGGCCAACAGATCCGTGAACCTCTCTCAGAACTGCTTTTTCAATAGTATGCTACAGTATGTTGTTCTATGCACCACCTGGTGGATATTGTGTGAAGCACAACAAATGACTTTAAATTCTAAGAAGTGTGCCTGCAGGGTGCCGCGTGATCACACGTGATGAATAGCGTGAAACCACGTTAAAAAATGCATATTCTTAAAGGCCATATCTGTTACTAGCCATTCTCATCCTGGGTTTATTTTTGTGTCTGTGGTTATTTTGTTGCTTTTTTTTTAATTATATGTAAGGAGACAGCTGGCTTAGCCTTGTGCCATCGATAGCAGTAGACAGAGCATTAAAAATACTTTAATATACTTCCAGTGCATATACAGTGCATATGGAACTTTTATTAAAATAATTAAAAATAATAAAAAAAACTTTTTTTGCAAACTGTTGTTGTGACTTTAAGATGTCTATGCTAAGAAATAATTCTCTTTTTTTTGCAGCATTGTGTTTCAATGTTGGCCCATTCCTCTTGGCACCTTGTCTTCAGTTGGCCAAGGTTATGAGGGTCCCACAGATGGATTTGCAATTTCAAAATCCTCCATAAATTTTCAATGGGATTCAAGTCAGGAGATTGGCTAGGCCATGCAAGGCATTCTTGAATTATTTTGGCTTTATGTTTGGGATTGTTGTCTTGTTGAAGCGTTCATCTTTTCCCCAGATTCACTTTCTTGGCCGATGAGATAATAATAAGTCCCAGTATATCACTCCATGCATGTTTTGCTTCTATTACATGTAATGCCCCAGTACCATTAGCAAAGAAACAGCCTCATATCATGATGCTCCCACCTCCATACTTCACTGTGGATATAGTGTTCTTGGGATCATATGCACAACTCTTCTTTCTCCAAACATGATGAGCTGAATTATTGCCAAAGAGTTCAATTTTTGATTTGTCTGACCAGAGTATAATGTTCCAAAAAAGTTCTGACTTTCTAAATGCTTTTAGATGTGACTCTCTCCATTTATGTTTTAGCAGAGATGTTTTGCATGAGGTGTAGAAATGGAGATGATTGTGGTGCAGTTCATTTAAGCAATATCACACAAGTGCTGTTATACTGAATTTCAGCTCGGCTGTGACTTAGCCGGAGGCACAAAGCCACAGGTAATTACAGCTGTGTTGATATTGAGTATGACTTGTTTTATAAACAAGACATTAATATCGAGTAACTGATATTTCAGACACAATACGGGAAAATATTTTGTTTATTTTTGCTCCATCAATGAAAATAGCTCCCAAAGAAGCCACAGCTGGATAGAGAGTTGCATGTTGCCATGCAATGAACAGACTGGCTGACAGCCCGTAGTAAGTGTTTCAGTGTAACAAACTATTGCTAGAATTGGAATTTTATTTAGCAAACACAAACAAGCAGAGCGATACAAACAATGGAATGTAGCAGTGCTATTATACTAAATATCAGCACTCTTGGAGAACTGATTGTCCAATCATATTAGTGGTTGGAACTAACTTTTGTATAACGCTTATTGTTCTCTGTGTAACTGTTGTTCCAGCTGTTCACATCATCCTGAAACACAGTTTGAGTAATGGCTGGCTTCCCTTTTACCAAAGTCTGAGAGTGCCTTGTGAAATCTTGTGTGGTGCAGTTGTCTGGGGATGATTAGTTAATACAAAAAAGTGGTTCCATGTGGTTCCACCTGCATATTATCAAACCAACTGTATAATTATGTAACTGTGTAAAATATAATGATAAAAATTAAAATGATATACATTGAAATATGGACAACTTTTACCTATAACTAGCTACATAAACTTCAGTTGTGTAAGATTTTAGGCAAATGCAAATACGTCCACTGAAATACAATTGTTATATATTCTTTATATCCCTGAATTTGCATTTATTGATTTGTCAAATGCTTTTATCCAAATGACATATAAATGAACCAATCATAGAGCACATCCAGCAGTGTTATGACCATAGATTTTGGTGGGGCACTGAATAATGACATGGCCTAAAACAAAATTAAGTAGAGGCTATCACACTAGTGAATTTCTAGAAAAACCCTGTAATAGACAGGTGAGAGTCAACAGCATACAGTCATCTAGAAAACAGTCTCGCAGCTTGTTTTCAGTGGTTTTAGGTTTTAGGCTTTTTCAGCTATATTTGATAAAGCAGGTGTTTTTGCCAGCAAAATTTCCAGCCCAACTCCATCTCATAAACCACACAAAAGACCTGAGTCTGTACCCCCAAATCTGGGCATTGGAAAAGGGAGACACATTTTCCTTTTTTTCTCAGCCTTTGTGTGGGAAACAAGGTCACCATGGTGCACACACATTCCTGATGTACAAACATTATCCACTCCATAATCCATCTTTCCCTCTCCCAAGCTTACATTCAATATATCTTACAATAAAAATGATTCATCATAAACACACTGTCTGCACTTACACTTTGCATTTTGTTGCGGAAATTTAATAAATTTAATTTTGATTTTTCACTATAAAACAAGGTCTTGGTGGCCACGGTGTATTTTTAAACTAGCCCAATTTAAAACAGCAAACCTGGCAACCCTGTCATTAACTGTCCTGTGCCCTGTGCCATGTAGTACATTACCTGATCTGCTCATATATTACAGTGAAAGGCTCCACTAGCAGCCCTAATTTCAGGTCATTTCCTCTAACATGCATCATCTCAGAGAGAAAGATCAAGCCCTGCGTGAGCGTGATCTCACTGTGTGTGTGGAAAAAAATGGACAAGACTTGGGTCTTGAATAGGACCCAGATCTTTTTTTTTTTTAATAACATCCTATTCCAGGTCCTAGTTTCTGGTTCCTTGTCTTGTGAGATCACATGAAACTTTAGCATTTTATTTGTAAATAATTTTCCAACCTATACCTATACTACAACCTGTTCAACCTATACTGCAAACTAATATTTATTTTTCATCCCACTTCAATATTATGGCTTATCTTATGTAGATTCATGACATAATTAAGTCCATTTCGGGCTGTAACACTACAAAATGTGAAAAAGATTAAGGGGGTGAATACTTGTGCAATCCACTGTATCATGATTCAAGCACCATGCTCCAACCCTGTAATTAATAAGCAAAGAAATAAAGAGCACAACAAGTTGCATATTATGTTCTCTGAAGTACACTAGCTCCTCACAACAACAAAGTCATGATCCACAAAGCAGATATAGAAGAAATTCTGAGAAAATTTATGCAAATATATTCAGTGCAGATGAACTGCAAACATTATGTGTAAGATCTGTTTTACATCAAACAATATATGCCCTCTCCAGACCTCACAATATCCAATATTTTACTTTTAGATGTACACTCTTTTTAGAAGTATACTCTAATAAATTAAAGGGTTATTTACAACAGTACTCTAGTTAAATGTCAATTTTAATTAAATCCTTGCTTTAACATAAAATGTGACAATTATCTGAACATATTGTATATTTATGTAAGCATTTTGATTCTTGCAGTATAATATTGTGATATTCTAATATGACACTATGAATTTGGATTTCCTTTATAAGTTTACTATGCTTTACTGTATCAGCCAAGCAGCTCCAATATTCATTCCTGAATGAGTACACCATCATCCGTAGTTGGGGAGTTAAACATGTCCTTCCTCCGCAGTTTTGTATATAAGAGTAATGAAGAAACTTTTAGTGCCCCTTAAAAGAATGATAGTAATAATATTCTATGTGAATACAATCCCTGCATTAAAGTTGGCATATTAAACAGATTAACAAACACTAGCAATAATTAGCTGAATAAATTAAATGCTAGCAAAGATGTTAACACTGCCAGGCACACTGCTAAGCAGTCAGATATGATTAATTGTACAAATTTAAAATGTCACTTTATTATATACGAATTTGAAAATAAACATATACTCTTTGAGTACATAGCATCATATTAGCTAAAGGCAGCTAATCCTAGTTTAGAATTTTTTGTCTAGCTAACAAGGGTATGGATGTAACCCTGTTCTATGAACAGCAGATAACAACCAGGGATAGTTTCTTGTGCCTCTGCTTGCACATGACAAGAACCTTTGACACTAAATTATATGGTGACCCACTATATAATCATCGGTATAACCATCAGTAATGGCTACTTGTCCCACTGGAACCTTCTCACCAAGTTTGACCTAGATTCTGAGTGATGGTGGATCCTGGTAGTTATCCAGTGCTCATACAACAGGGTTACACCCATAACCTTACATTTTATTCCAGCAACAGTGGCAGTGTCACCTGGCTAACTTAGCAGCAATTTGGAACAGCACCTTTAGATTAGATTAGATTCAACTTTATTATCACTGAGCAGAGTACAAATACAAAGCCAACGAAATGCAGCTAGCATCTAACCAGAAGTGCAAAACAGCAAGTTGTATTAGGTGTAAAGTGCAAAGAGACAATGAGGTAGGTTGGCAGTAAAGTGCAAGTGACGTGTGCAAATGGCATATCATCAACAGGGCAAGTGTATAGTACTTCAGGCATGAAAAAAACAGTGCAAATGGCATGGTGTGTGTAAATGAGTCTGGAGACATGGATTACAGTGATGAAAACAATATACTGCTTTTAACAAGGGTCCCAGTGGAATGGAGGTAGTACTGTGCACACTGATAAGGTTAGTCCATGTGCAGAAGTAGGGATGTGTGTGTGTGTGTAAACTGTGCAGTGGTGTACATTAATCCAAGTGCAACCGCATTGTGGGGAGTTGGAGGATGGGGGATTAGGGGCATTGTGAGGAGTCCAGTATGTTGATTGCCGAGGAGAAGAAGCTATTCCCTAGCCTGCTGGTATGGCAGAGGAGGCTCCTTTAGTGCTTCCCGGATAGGAGAAGAGTGAGCAGTCTATGATTGGGGTGAGAGATGTCCTTCATGATGCCTTTCACCCTCCATAGACAACGTCTGTGATAGATGTCTGTGATAGACGGTAGCTGGGGACCAGTGATGTGTTCACCACCCGCTGGAGGGCCTTCTGGTTGGAGACTAAGCAGCTGCCATACCAAACTGAAATGCATTTCGTCAGTATACTCTTCATGGTACAGCGATAGAAGCTCACTAGTATCTTGAGTAGATACGTGAGCTTTCCTCAGGGACAGGGCTAGGCGCACAGCCCTGTGGGATGCCAGTGTTCAGTACAAGGGTGGAGGATATGTGGTTGTCAAATCTAACAGACTGCGGTCTGTTGGTGAGGAAGTCCAGGCTCCAATTACAGAGGGAGGTGCTGATGCCAAGGTTGGTAAGCTTAGAGATCAGCTTGGAAGGGTTAAAGGTATTAAAGGCTGAGCTGAATTCGATATTCAGCTGCTTAATTCAGCTGAGCTGAATTCCTCCTAACATAGGAGTTGCTATTGTCAACGTGGGTCAGGGCAGAGTGGAGTGCCGTGGTGATGATGTCATCTTTTGACCTGTTGAGGAGGTAGGTGAACTGATACAGGGCAGGCAGCATGTCAAGTGACAAAGGATTAGCCTCTCCAAACATTTGGTGATGATGGGTGTGAGGCAACCATATGGAAGTCGTTGAGGGTCATGACACTGGCATTTTTTGGCACTGGCATAATGGTTGCTGTCTTGAAGCATGGGGGTATCTGGGCGTTAACCACTGCTTGGGCTAGGGACAGGTTGAAAATGTCCATGAAGACCTCAGCCAGTTGTTCTGCACAAGCCTTGAGCAAACAGCCTGGAATCCTATCAGAGCCAGCAGCCTTGTGTACCTTCACTCTGCTCAGGGTGGAGCACACATAACTGGTGGAGTGTAAGCAGCAGGTCACCGGATGGAAGCTCAGCTTGATGCCTCTGTGTTCTGTGTTTCCCTGATCAAAGTGAGCATAGAAAGTTTTGAGATCTTCAGGGAGGGAGGCATTACTGATTGAGGCGGTAGTGTTGATACTGTTTGTTTGTTGTCATTGAGTGTTTGTATGCCCTGCCACATGCATGGAGGGTCAGAGTTGTTGAAGTTGTCCTCTGTCTGCATTTTATACTCGTATTTGGCTTTCATGATTCCCCTTCTCAGGATTGCCCTGGATGAGCTGTAGGCTGCCTGCTCACCAGACCTGAAAGCAGCATCTTGTGCCTTCAGTAGGAGGCAGATTTCCTTGTTCATCCATGGCTTCTGATTGGGAACGTTAACAGCAGTTCGAGTACAGCACTGTGTGTTTGCTTGAGTGAATTTAAGAACCATGAACATCTGCTGAAAGTGTTGATCTATTCTGGGACTCATGCAAATCAGAGTTTCATGCCATTGCACATTAAGTGTGTGTGTGTGTGTGTGTGTGTGTGTGTTTCACTGGGCATATCTGTCTCTTTATATAACTGTGTGAAGAGGTTCACTTTTACTTCTTATTTCTGTATTTGGTCATAATTTGCATAACAGGCTGAAATAAACCTTCCAGATTAAGAAATTAATTAATCCAAGAGGAAAGTTAATAAAGTGATTCACAATGCAGCAAAACATGATGCCAGTGCTTTAAAAAATAAAGCAATAAAAATATGAGCCTTGGATTGTCTTAAAGTGTTGTCAGAGGCAGTCAAAATAAAACATAGTGGTTCATTGGGCCGGGGGGGGGGGGTGTAAACATGAACAAGTAGTGCAACTTAATAATGAACAGAGGGACTAAACAACAAAAAGCTCCCCATACTGCCTCCAGTTTCATTTTAGAGCTGCTTGTCACTTAGTCTGACTTAGTAAATTTGTAGAGGCAAACAAACATAATGATAAAAAAAAAAAAAACATGGAACCTGCATGCTTATTTGTTGCAACACTTTCAGCTGTTTTATGAATTTTAGTTACAGTTTAATATTACTGGAATGCCAGTTTTCATTGCAAGGTTCTAGACTCTTTATCACATGGCTGCTGCCCGAGATGTACGGCACCTGAACCACACCCTTCATTTTACAGATGCTGAGCCCACAAGATGGCTCCATGATGACATTTTGGGCGTTACCAGATGCTCAACTGTGAATGCAACCCCCAGACCTGGCTCCAGGGATGGGTCCCTGGAACCCTAATCTGGGCAGGGTACACTTAGTCTTTAGTTTTTGCAATTTTCATGGAGCTCTTTGTCTGACCTCTCCCCTCAAACCTGTTTGTCATGGTTGGCCCTACTGGGGGCATTAAGCCCTGAGGTTCACTGAATTATGCAAGCCCCTTTACTTTGACAAGGCCTTGATTCTTACTTGGACTTGATCTGCAATTAAGACAGCCAATTTTTCCAATCGGCACAAAGAATCTCCAGAGCAAAGCATTGCATTGGTTGTTCCCTTAAAATGATTACAGTTTTGCATGTTTTCATCTCTTCAGATTGGAGTGACTCTACAAATGGCTGCTGTAGACATGTCCCCAATTCAATGCACTATGCGTAGGGTTCATCACTTAAGAATGGATGGCAGCAATATAATAACTTTATGGACACATTCACCATCACAAGTGAGAGACTTCTGTAATTTCTCTATTATCTCTATTGTAAGCTTTTGGAAATTTAGTCTTACCACATCTACTTCTGATAAAAGCCTAAAGAGTTAAGGATTTGTTCAAAGGAATCAAGTCTCTCACGACCATGAACAATGAGGTTTTTAACCTCATTTCTCATTTAACAAACAATGGGCCTCATTTATCAAGCTGGATATGAACGGATTTATAAATAAATTTTTCGTACGAGCAGTTACACAAGAAATTCAATATTCATGAAAATCCCATAAATTCTGAAAAATCGTTTGTATTCTATGCTACGTTTGTAGCATAAGAAGACTAACTAATGTAAACCTTGACTTGATCAACTTCAAATCATATAATTTGCATGGATTACAGCATTTGTATATACGGAATATACTGTTGAGTTTAAATTGCTTATTTTTATTACATTTACAGCATTTAGCAGACGTCTTTATCCAGGGCGACTTACAGAAGTGCTTTGGAGTCTCTATCAAAAACACATCCTCATGCTAGTTCACTATGTCAGGGGCTAAGAGTACCATCGAGAACATTTTGTGAAAACCAGTCATTTATAGTATTACCATTAATTAAAGAATATAAAAAAAATAAGAAAGTGAGCCAATGCAAACCCATAAGTTAAGACAAATAAAACTAATCATTCAGTTTTGATAAAAGAAATGGCACCTTATAAATGGAGGATGGGCTGGTCTGTCTGCACATTACCATAAATCATAGATAAATCCCTCAGCTGATGGAGGATTTAGCGCTCTTATTTAGCATACTTATTATTAATATTATATATGATTAAATATATTAAATATATTTATTGGCATAGATGTGAGTCAAAATAACCTCCACTTCTTAACTTCCCTTTCAGCCTTTACCCTGATTTTGTGCTCCGACCTGCTGACTTTTTATGGAGTTTTGTGCATGTCACTACATACAAATGATAAACATAAGCATGTGAGTACGAACAAAGACAGCCTTTCTGAAACTTTTGAAACCCAGCAGAAAATTTTAGCTCAGTTTGGCTTACACAAACATTTACACACAACTTTACTAATAGATTGATAAATGAGGCCCAATGTATATATCAGGGGCGTTTCCTCCGAGGAGGCAAGGGAGGCAGTGTCTCCTCAAAAGATTGGATGAGAAGATAATCGATATTGCAAAAATAAAACGACGCAAATATTACTAAAAATGACATGGAAAGTATAAAAGTCACTCGTTTTTATAAAGTAACACTGTCCAACAGCGACACCCGCAGGTAAAGTTACAGCAGAGGCTTGCCTCCCCTCAGCCCATTGCCTTATAACAGAGACCCCATAACGTGCCCTGGGTTCAGTAGGGGGTCATTGAGAATGAATGGGGGAAAGTCACGTGAGAGGAGGCAACGCCTCCATCGCGCTATAATTGGATATGATCGGTTATGATTGGATGTGATAGGTTATGATTGGATGTGATGGGTTCGTTCGATAAATCCCGCCTCTTGTTTTCGTGCGAACTCTCGGCCTGAATGGACAAAATGATGGCGTTACTGACTAATTATAAAGTAAGTAAACAACTCACCTGCTTAGATATCACTGCTTTGTGTCACATCAAAAATGAAAACTTGAAATGGCCTGAAAACGTGATGACTGTTAGTTTTTAGTGAGCATTCAGCTTGATGAAATGAAAGATATAGCTTCGTGTCTGTGTTTGTGTTTACAGCTTTTATGATGATGACCCGGAAATAAGTTGACTATTAAAAAGAACAGCTGAACATCAGTTCACAAATAAAAAAATATTAGTAACACTTTACAATAAGGTGTCATTTGTTGACATTAGTTAATGTGTTAACTAACATGAACAAACAATGAACATTTATTACAGTATTTATGAATCTTTGTTAACGTTAGTTAATAAAAATACAGTTGTTCATTGTTAGTTCATGTTAGTTCCCAGTGCATTAACTAATGTTAACAAACACGTTTGATTTTAATAATGCATTAGTAAATGTTGAAAATAATATTAAATAAGATTAATAAATGCTGTAGAAGTATTGTTCATTCTTAGTTCATGTTAACTAAAGTAGTTAACTAATGTTAACTAATGAAACTTTATTGTAAAGTGTTTCCAAAACATTGTTCAAATTGTTACTGCAATAATTGTTACTTTAGTTATTATTTTGGAATAAATGTAAAAATGCATAAAAACACTATGAAATGTATAATTAGTATTAAAAATATTAAATAAAATAATAAAATAATAATAAAATACAAAATAGAATTATATTTGTTCTCTCTTTTTTATGTACTGTTTATATATATATATATATATATATATATATATATATATATATATATATATATATATATATATATATATATATATATACTGCCTCCTCATTTTAAAATACCACCGCATGCCACTGGTATATATGTATCAAATGACCATACACTATATATATATAATATAATGTACTTGACTTTATTGTACCTGGATGTTTATTATCCAGTAAAGCTGTTCATTAGGGAAACAAAGCTACAAGCTACATGGATAAAGTAGCTTAAATTGAATTGAAGCTCCAGTCCAGATTGATTAACATCTTATGCTAATTACAAATAGTTACTAAAAATAAGTGACAGCGACCTGCAACATGTTTGTAGTATTCTAGAAATGAAAGTGAGAGAAAGTTTTTGATTTGGGTATAGTAAAGCCATAAAGCTTGTAATAAGATTAGCACATTCTCACAGTTTACTGTTTATCAGGTCTATTTAGCTATGTTATTTTCAAAATAAAAGCTACAGTTAAGAAGGTAACAACAGCAGATATGCCAGAAGTGTATATTTTGATATGTTTTCATTTACATTGTAGTCAAACAAAAAATGTACCTTAGCTAATAAAAAAAAAAATAAAAAATTTGAATGCAACTACATTTTAGGCTGCTAGTTTCGCTGTTGTGGCACTCACTTAATTTAAGTTATATTTGATAATATTTTTCCTCAAAAGACTCTTTTATTCCTCACTGGCTATGATGGCTAATTGATATAGAACATTAAATTAGCCATTTGTGCCTTTAAAATGAAGGCTAAAGCAGTGCATGAAGTCCTAAAGATTTTCTTTGTTGCCTTGTTGCATTTTTTTTTTTTTTTTGTAATTCTTTAACCACCAGAAAACTTTGACTTTTAGTCATGTGACTGTGTAGTAAACCAAATGACTTGTGCAGTGCACCAGGGGTGTCAAACTCATTTTGGGTAACAGTGCACGCTACTCTTAGACAAAATGTCAAGTGATCCAAACCATCAGTTTAGTGACCAATAATACATAAGCAACCTCACATAAATGTGTTCATTTATCCCCCTTTGGAGTTGACTCTCTAAGAGCTCATTGCCATTTCCGATCAGTTTGCAATATTTTGACCAGTGATTGTTCTTTGCCTAAGTGTGGCTGAAATTGTTTCATGAAATCTTGTTCCACCTTCTGATTAACAAAACAATATTACTTTTCATTATATTACTTAAAATCTATTTAAATACTTGTTAAATAAGCAAGGCACTACAAATGTGCACTGATAAATCCAGGAAGTTTCTGTCATACTGCCTTGTTCTCACAACTGACACGTCTGACCACTAGATGTCACTGTGCCATGCATGCACAATGTTGCAGTGCTTTGCCTCAAATATTTTACAGGACTTAGAAGACTTCGTCTATCTATCCCTACCCAATATTTAATGCCACACTCAAATGAACACTTCCTGTAGACCCTCTATAAAATTATATATATATATATATATATATATATATATATATATATATATATATATATATATATATATATATAATGTGTGTGTGTGTGTGTGTGTGTGTGTGTAGACTTTTATTTTATTACAAGTCTGTTTCTATGTATATCTTTTACCAGATTTATTAATTGTTACCATTCCTTGTTTTGATCCTTGATCCTGGCACCAGAATTTTCTTCAGGATCAATAAAGTTTATATTTTCACACCACACACATACTATCCTTGGTAAGTAACTTGTAAAAATGACAACACTATTCCCAAAAATAATTTGTGGAGATGTAACTTAAAATCTAAGTTTGGGTTTCATTTTCACTAACATGGGAATAGGTGGGGTTAAAAATGGTACTGCCACTATAGGGCATCAGAGACATCAGAGAGCATCAGAGAGCTTCACTTTTGAATCCCTGTTATGACGTCCACCCATATATACAGTCACTGGTTACAACCCTTAGCTCTGCTAGTTATTGATCTAGAAGATGACGAGCAAGTGCTGCTGCATCATTCCTACCGATGCCACTGTCAGAGGGCAGTCAAACGGCCTTGTGGGTAATGTAGTTATATTAAAAAATTCATCTCCAAATTTCATCACTAAATAAATCTTGGGCATCACTGAAGATCACATAGTAATTAT
Source organism: Pangasianodon gigas (assembly GCA_022758105.1). Lineage (NCBI taxonomy): Eukaryota > Metazoa > Chordata > Actinopteri > Siluriformes > Pangasiidae > Pangasianodon > Pangasianodon gigas. The sequence goes on along the minus strand of CM040462.1, from coordinate 6,237,728 downwards.
AAAAATTGATATGTAAGTTCAGGGTGGATCTTCCCTTTTTTAGACAGGTATCTTGCATCTCTGCTGTAGGATCACGCCTACAACGAAATGTTGATTTAAATAAGCACTGTATATTTAAGTAAGCACTCTATATACCAAAATGCACCAAAATGCTGAAGCAGATTTAGTGCAGGTAAGCAATGAAGGAAGGATGAAAGTGAATTTGAAACCATGCCTTATTTATTTGTTTGTTTGTTTGTTTGTTTGTGATTTTACCAAATGCCTATCCTTAATATAGTTTCATTGTGACATTATAAGAAGCAATTTGTCTGTATCATCCAGTAATTGTCATCCTCTAATTAATTTTGCTACATACTTTATCTTTGTTTTGACTTCGAAATAAGATCAGAATCAGAATCTCAGTGACTAACACTGTAGATATGAAATGTGTATTATGAGGGTCTATATATTGTTTGGACCACTAGGAGGGGACATTGTCCTAAAGTTTATCTTAAAGCGGCTCAGCAACAGGAAAAGCAGGGTCGCATTTATTTATTAATATATCAAATTTATTTCACACTTCCAGTGCCTTATAAATGGTCTGATTAGTTTCTAACTTTTCTTTTATATAACTATACATTTCAAATTTGAATTGCACACATGTGCAGTCATGATGTGTTCCTTAAACTGGATGCACAGTTACTGAGCCACACACACACACACACACACACACACACACACACAAAGAATAATTTGTGCACACACACATAGAATAACAGGTTAAATCTAGAACTCTTAAAGGTTCTTCGGTTGTCCATCTGGGGAAACCCTGAAAGGTTCTATTTACCCTGCAGTAGCTGGTTTGGACACCTTAACTATCCAAAGAATGCTTGAAGAACCTTTAAAGGTTCTTGTTTTTTGGTAAGAGTCTATAAATAAATCCTCTTTTTCTTCTTCTTATTAGTAGTAGTTCAATAGTCTTAACGCTTGAAGGTTCTTCATCTATCCTTCTGGGAAATTCTTAAAAGTTTCATATTAAGGAGCTTAAGGGCATCTAGGAAGATGCATTCATCATTTCTATGCTTTTTAAGCGTTTCATTTTTGTAATGCTGTACTGGGTTCATGCCATCTTTCCTCCGAATACCAAACATGGGTAAATAGAAAGTTTTTTAACTCTTTCATTCAAACCAAAAAACACTAAACATACCTCATTTTGTATCATTTCTGTTTTGATTGGGCAATGTGTGCTAAGTCTATCGACTTGTATTTTCTCCTCCAAATGCATGGAGGATGATGGAGTAAATAATCCACCTCGTTCACGCTCATTGCACCCAAGACTGTATTTCACATGCAGCGTCTCAGTAACTGCTGCTGATGTGTTACGGATGTGTCAGTGATGCTGGACGAAAAATGTCATCCCAAATGGACATCAGATCTGTTTCACATTGCGTAAATCACCTGACACAACAGTCACTGATAGGCTGCATGAATCTACAGTCTGGGCTAGAAAGAAATCAGCCCCAGTGAACCCTTATCCAATGAATCCTTAATGAACCCTTGAAGAACTCTTTATTGTAACAGTGTAATAGCAGTACATTCTCAGTTTAAAAATATTCTTTAAGGGTTCTTTGTATAGTTACAGTTCTACCTTTCTAAAGAGGAACCCTTTCTGAAAGGGAAACCCTCTGTTGTAGAGTTCTACATAAAACCTCTAAGGATTCCCCTAAAGAGACAAACCAAATAACCCTTTAGGGCATTAGATGAAACTGTTTTTCTAAGAATGTAGTTATTATTATATTAGAAGCATAAAGACCATATGTAAACTAGAGCTAATATGCTCAGTCTGTTTTATTCTAATAAGAACTATAATGACTCCTGAATTTTACACAAGAGAGTAAAATCTACACAGAGAGAGAGAGAGAGAGAGAGAGAGGACACTCTGTATCTTCTGTACAAATTCTCCTGAGTGAAATGAACACTTTCCTGGTGCTCGTTTTAGACTGAGCTCAGTCCTGGCATAAATCACACCAGCAGTGATGACTCTCCAGTGGAAATTCCTTTAAATCCCAAATACGGTGTGTATGTGTGTGTGTGCGTGTTTGTGTGTGTGTGTGAGAGGGAGAGAGAGAGAGAGAGAGAGAGAGAGAGCAGGGTGTGTGATTGCAGTTATCACTTTATGAAGACATATGGTAGTATATGGCTTTTTAACACAATGGAGCATTGGACATAAAATGAAATCACACATTTATATTATTGCATAAATTTTGAGACAATGGTGCATGCAGGAGTATGTGTGTCTGTTTGTGTGTGTGAGAGAGAGAGACAGAAAGAGAGCGAGAATACTGAGTTAATATGCAAAGTCATTAAATCAAATTAACGTACCATGCTTGAATAAATAGGAATGTTCTTGAGTACTCTGTGTTCTCGGTTATTAGTCACGACTGGCCTGAAAAGATGAAGAGTGATATAATATATTATATTGTCGCAAAATGATTATGGGTGTGGTGTTTTTATTAGTTCTTTCATTTTAGCTAAGACAGTAAGGCCAAAAATAACAATAACAGTCTCAGTGTTATCTTTGAAGTGGCCATGACGTGTATCTCTTAACAGATTCCTATCACACTTTCTGAAATGTTTATGAGGAAGATTAGATGTCCAGCAGCTTTTTATTCATTTTGAATTAGAAAAGCAAATACTGATATGTTTCAATTTATTCATTTATTTAGCACACACATACGCATCATTGGCTCTCTGTCAATCATGAAACTCACACAGCATCTTTCGGTCACTTAACTAAGAGCCGGTCACTTCACTCAGCCAAAAGTGCCTTCAGACTGCAAAATTAATGAGTACAATTAATTTTAATTAGTAATTCATGATCTGTTCTTTACTGGGCTTTATAGACCTGTCCTGAAGCATAATGGATATGGGGTATAATTTATGTCAAAATATTTGAGAGAAGAATAATTCAAGAGTTATATAAATTTGAGAGGAATATCTCAATATCAATCTTCAATCTGAGCTATTAAACAAATAATTTTTTCTCTTAAATTTACAGCCATCTTTTAAATTGCAAGTTTCCTTGATCTAAAATTTGTCCAGCCAATGAGAGAATCTCAGGTGGCCATGTTTTTAATAATAAAGTAGTTGCATTCCAATTTATGGCATTTGGAGGCTGTTATTTCAGAATATTGGTGTCACGAATTCTCCCTCATTACACATTGTGAATAGCACTGCTTCTGTGTTTCGTATTTAGTTCCTGTCATGTTTTGTTTATACAGCCATAAGCATTTTGTCTTGTCTCCACCCCCTATCTTGTCATTGGTTTATCTCCTTATTGTGTGTTGATTGTGTTCACCTGCCTTGTGTTTAGTTCCTGAATAGTTTGTATATTTATACTATCTTGCATCTTTGTTTCTTGGCAAAGTGTTGTGCATCCTTGTCATTAAGTCTGAGCCTTGTTCTTGTTTCATGTCTGGTGTTTCCGGTTTTCCTGATTATGGATTATCCTTTATTAGTTTAATGTTGTCTAACTCTTCTCTGACGATTATTAGATTGTTGTTAATAAACCATACACTGAGTTCACACACTTGTGTTCTGCATCTCATCACCTCAATTTACATTTGGCTACTTTCATTGACATTATCTAGTCATGTCTCATATTGTACAAACCAATAAATGACATTCCCGCCTCATCCTCTGCGAGTTTTATCTAACATTCTCATTGATTATTAATCAGCACAGTTCTTGTTACCTGTTATCTATTGCCAATGATTTTAAACATGTTGGACATCTGTAACTGCATAAAGAATGGGTAAATCAGGTCTATGAACTATTGATTTATTTTGTGTTCACACTCGGAGGTAGTTAATGTCTTTTAGGGCCATGTCCTGACTGCTTTGATTGTTGCTTGTGGGTGTGGCCTGTGCCCCAAACACTTTTGAATGAGAATGCAGGTGGGGACTGACATCATTAGAGTAGCAGGAAATTTACCTGTGCCAATCATTTGAATTTGTCTCTTTACCCTGTCATATGTAATTTGCATGAAATGAAAATCTATTGTGTGGTGCAGCGGGTAGCGTTGCTGGCTCGCAGTTCCAAGTTCTGCCCGGTTCGGGTTACTGTCTGCGCGTAGTTCCTGCACATACTCTCTGTGTGTCCATGTGGGCTTCCTCCGTGTTCCCCCAGGTCTCCTCCCAAACATAGCGGTGTGCGGATTGGCTATACTAAATTGCCACTAAGCGTGTGTGATGAGATGGCTTTGTGCAAAGTGCTCCTAGGACTAGGATAAAGCGGATACTAAAGATGAGTGAATGATAAAAATCAATTCAAATGGCATTTGCCCACAGACTCCTTGATGCGCACCTACACAGAATATGAATGCTTTATCACTTGCTAGTATAAATGCACAAGTGGTCACGGTGGGCACATGCTCTGATTATTTGCTGATGTGAAGGATTTGCTGATCCAAAAAAATATTGCCTCTGATCAGGGCTTTATTTCAACCGTGTCCTATTAACGTATAATAAGGTCTAAAATGTCACTGTTACCATTACATTGATGTGTGTGCATGTGTGTGTGCATAGGCCTTCATGCTACAGATTAGGTTTCTATCTACAGGAACATGACTGCGTTTAAATTACAGTGTGTTTTGAAAGCAGGACTCTGATCAGTTCTGAGTAGAGTGCTGGAGAACATGGCGGCATGTTACTTGGAGGAGAAACTGCATTATTCCAACATAGACGCAGCCACTATTGACGCCAGGCATTTTGTGTGTGTGTGTGTGTGTGTGTGTGTGTGTGCGTGCGTGCGTGCTGAGAGGAAGACTTGGCCTGTTTGCCTGTCTGCTGTTCACTGGGTCACTCAGGGGACGTCCGATCCCTCCCTCACTCTCTTCATTAGTCCCTCCTTTAGTTTTATTACCACTCCCCCTTCTCTTGTCTCCTACCTCCTCTGATTTCCTCCTCCTTCAGCACCATACTGCAGACTGAAGGTGTGTTAAGTCCTTGTCTCTCACTCCTCACACTATCCGTTTTCACTTCTTCTCCATGCCAACTCCTGCAGTCTCTCTCTCTCTCTCTCTCTCTCTCTCTGTCTTTTTCTAGACTGAATGTAAATGATCTCCAATCTTAACATCGCCCATAACAGAGTATCTCCAATCAAGATGAAGAACTTCTTGGACCCAGACAGTGAAGCTGCAAAAGTGCACACGCAGGCTGAAAAAGGAAACCGAATCTTGCTCTCAGGTGTGACATTTTATCTTCGACGCAATCGATTTCCTCAGAAAGGAGAGAGTACTGTGAACTCTGCAGCACTTTTGCTATTCCACACAGCGCTGTACGCACATTATTAGCTTAACAGTTCTCCTCAATACACACACGCATGAAAGGCCCCTCTGTTACATCTTTGTAACTGCCTAACCTTTTCATCATGGGCTACAATATTATCATGTTATACTGTAGCTGTATATATACACCAATCAGCCATAACATTAAAACCACCTGCCTAATATTCTGTAGGTCTCCTTGTGCCACCAAAACAACTATAACCCGTCGAGGCATGGACTCCACAAGACCTCTGAAGGTGTGCTGTGGTATCTGGCACCAAGACGTCAGCAGCAGATCTTTTAAGTCCTGTAAGTTGCAAGGTGGGGCCTCCATGGATCGGACTTGTTTTTTCAGCACGTCCCACAGATGCTCAATCGGATTGAGATCTGGGGAATTCAGAGGCCAAGTCAAAACCTTGAACACTTTGTCATGTTCCTCAAACCATTCCTGAACAATGTTTGCAGTGTGGCAGGGCACTCACCTGGAGAAGCCCAGCAGCGCTGTGAGGACTTTATTCTTTGACTTCTCCAGCGCATTCAACACACTTCAGCCATTGCTTTTGAGGACAAGCTGGAGTGGGCTGGAGTGGACTCACATCTGGCGGAGTGGGTCCTGGACTATCTCACAAATAGGCCCCAGTTTGTGAGAGCTAGGGACTGCGTATCTGACACCCTGACCTGCAGTGTGGGTGTCCCCCAGGGCACGGTGCTCG
>CM040462.1:6177668-6217599 GCA_022758105.1 Pangasianodon gigas | reverse complement strand
TATATATATATATATATATATATATATATATATATATATATATATATATATATATATATATATATATATATATATATATATATGTACCCTATTTTTTTAGTATAAACTTTGTTATAGATTTTTATTTTATGACTTCTACATTATTGATTCAGTACAAAAAACATTTTAGATTTCCAAACATTAGTTTTCCAGCACAAAATTAAATGTTACAGAAAAATGTTTCTATGTCAGTAAAGAAAGCAGCATATTATGTAAGACAACACTTTTCAGACAAAACACATAATGAAGGCTGCTGGATTTTGCTGCAAAAATAAGAAGAAAGTACGACAGTCAAAGTCTCCAGATGAACTGTGGCTGCTTCTGCAAGATGCTCAGTAACACTTACAGCTCATTTCCTTATAAAACTGCACACACTGCACCTGAGACTACTATTTTTTTTTAAAGCAAAGTAATTTTTTAAAGCAAAAAAAAAAAAAAAAAAAAAAATCATTTATTACTGTTTATTGCTCTTTATAGTATTTCTTTAAATGTAGAAACACTTAATTTTATTATTTTTGAAGGTATCTTTACACTACAGCATTTCTTTGCATGTGCCTTATGCACAGTACTGTATATATATATACACACACACAATAAGATACATACATACATATATATATAATTAGTTTTCTATAACAGCAGCTCTGACAATAACTCCAGTTGTAAACACCAGCTGTAATTCAAATCACAGGTTTATATTAATGCACTTGTTCTAATACTTTATTGATTCTGTAGTAACAGCTCATTCACAGGCACTTGTATGGTAGCTGCTCTACATAATCTAATACTAATAATAATCTGATTAAAACCTGTTGTTAGTTAACAAAGGAAAATTTACAGGATGTTTCAAAAGTCTCCATACATAGGACAAATGAACACTTTTTAGCAAAATGTAACTTTATTTACAAAACATCCTCTACATGATTGCCAAAGATGGAGTCATCTCTCCTACTCACGATGATCTCATGTTAACACATCTAGTGTTATGCATGCAATTGCATGTACATCGCAACCTTGCGACAGCTTCCCGATCCAGCCATGACAATGATTTCAATACGTTCTTCTTTTGTCAAAGGCATTCTTAAAGGCTATAAGAAAAATAAATAAATAAATAAAAACTAAGTATGACATTTTGCTAAAAAGTGTCAATTTCCCCAGTGTATGGAGACTTGGGACACCCTGTATAATCGTTAATATGGTGAAACTTTCTGTAAGGCGATATTTATTTAATATTTATGAAAGGAGTCTCCAGTGCCAGCACTTTCTAACAGCCACTATATTTTCCACCACAGGAAAGTCTCCAGGACAGAGCATTGTGTGCTTTCCTGTTTCTCTGTAACATGACAATGTCATTTTTTCCCCTCTTATTAAGTTCAAGGGAGAGAAAAATTAAGGGAGGCTGTTGAACGACTGTTGATAGCTAGCATATCATATCATGTTCCTGAAAACAGGAACATATTTCACCAACGTTCCACAACATTAAATGTAACTATAAACAGTTAAAAAGTGCATCATATATATTTCTGTAATTAGTAGAAAAATGTAATTGTATACTGGTATAAAAGGAATAAAACACTTTGGGACGTGCTGTTATAGGAAAATAATCAACTTTGGGGTGGTAACAGTAAATTCACTTTGCATTGTGCTCCATCATACCACCCCATTGTTGATTATTTTCCTATAGCAGTATACACCCATATGTTAATGAGAAACATCTGGTGCTATGGATGTAATCTGTGAGGAAACAGTCACTCAGACTGTATCAGACTCACATGATAGTGACCGTTATATGAAACAAATGTACAACTAAACAAGTTAAATATAAACCCTGTTTTTGCAAGTTGTTTTATGTTGACAATTGCATGGAATTGCCCTTTGCATTTGCTTTCTTTAAAACTTCTAAGCTGGGTGAAATCAAAAAGTGAGTGTGCCCACAAACAAAATGCTTTCGTTGTTGGCAAAGTATGCCAATGATGAACCTGAGAAATAACCCTGAGAAAATGGGATGTCAAGTTTATACGTTTGGTTAATAGGAAACAGTTCCGTTGACCTGGCTTTGATCCAGTTTATTTAGGAAGTGTTATTAACAAGCTGTATAACAGGATTTACACCAGCTATTGCTGCACCATTAGGGCAGGGAGCCTCAAATTTATTGAACCCCTATAACAAATATATATATATACACACACACACACACACACACACACACACACACACACATTGGTCCATACTGACATGATTGCACTCATTGTCATGTTCATGAAACAAGTTTGAGTTCTGCTTTGTGCCATGGTGCATTGTCATGCTGGAAGTAGCCATTAGAAGATGGGTAAATTGTGGCCATGAAGGGATAAACATGGTCAGCAACAATACTCAAATAGGATGTGGCATTAAAGTGATGATTGATTGGTATTAACGGACCCAAAGTGTGCCAAGAAAACATTCCCCACACCATTACACCACCTCCACCAGCCTGGACTGTTGACACAAGGCAGGTTGGGTCCATGGATTCATGCTGTTGGTGCCAAATTCCATCTGCGTGCCTCAGCAGAAATTGAAATTCATCAGACCAGGCTACATTTTTCCAGTCTTCAACGGTCCAGTTTTGGTGAGCCTGTGCCCACTGCAGCCTCAGCTTTCTGTTCTTGGCTGACAGAAGTGGAACCTGATGTGGTCTTCTGCTGTTGTAGCCCATCCGTCTCAAGGTTTGACGTGATGTACATTCTGAGATGCTTTTCTGTGCACTATAATTGTACAGAGTGGTTATCTGAGTTACTGTAGCCTCTCTGTCAGCTCAAACCAGCCTGGCCATTCTCCGTTGACCTCTCTCATCGACAAGGTGTTTCCTGGATGTTTCTTCTTTATTGCACCATTCTGAGTAAACTCTAGAGACGGGAGATCAGCAGTTACAGAAATACTCAAACCAGCACCAACATTCATGCCAAGGTCAAAATCACTGAGATCACATTTTTCCCCATTCTGATGGTTGATGTGAACATTACCCAAAGCTTCTGGCCTGTATCTGCATGGTTTTTATGCACTGCACTGCTGCCCCACGATTGGCTGATTAGATAATTGCATGAATGAGTAGGTGTACAGGTGTTCCTAATAAAGTGCTCAGTGACTGTATCTATCTATCTATCTATCTATCTATGAGAGAGAGACATTATTTAAAGGTGTACAATAATATTTAATATCGGCTATGGCTATTTACTTTCCACTCACAGAACACATTTTATTACTATATTCATACTGACATTATTTATAGGCCTACATTTTTAAAATTTATTACAGTTTGTATTAAATCCTTTCAATTCAAGTGACTGGACAAACAAGCTAATAACTCTAAGAATGCAATAATAAATATAAAAACTTTGATAATGGTAGAATGCCTCCAGTTCCACAACTGTAACAAAATAAAAAAAATAAAAAAAATTATGGCCTCTTTGGGGTCCCTACCCTCCACTTTAAGAAGCATGGCTCTAAGGGTACATAGTCTCGTTTCTACTACCTCAGGGAGCTCTTGAGGTTAATTAAAATATCAAACACCATAACAGACTACATGGGATTGGAAGCCACACCCACTTAATTGGCCCACGACGATCCAAATTCCAAAGAGTCAGCTTTTTTAAATTCAGTGATACAGTGTTCCTCCAGTAGGCAGATAAGAAAAGGAAAGTAGTTTGATTGGACTTCCTGCCTAAATGCATTCTCTAAAGGCCGGCCTTCATCGCTACAACATCAGCTTAGTAACAGGCCCAGTGCCAAAATGGGCCAGTTATAAAACTTTATCCTTCATTCGGATGCTCTTTTAAAGCAGCACTACAGACCATTCTTTGGGACATTAGGCAAAAGAGCAGAGCACGTATGAATTCAATAACACTTTAATTAAGATCACATTTACAGACAAGAGACGGATGCCGATGTCTTTTGAGCGTGTTTTGAGTAAGAAACTGCGGTGGATTCATCTGTGTGAAGGTCTGTGTGGGGGCAGGAATTCTTTCTCTTGCTCTCTTGTGCGTGTACGCACACACACACATACATAAGCACACACATACGCACACACGCATACACACACACAAACACACACACACACCCCAAAGCAGATGGAGGACACTGAGCTATTGTTTCATTGAGTTCTCTGATCATTCTGATAAAGAAGATTGTGGAGTGCTTCCCAAAAAACCCCTTCCAGCATGCAGAGTGCGAGCACTGCGAAACAGAGACTGACTCTTCCATAAAGCATTAAGCAATGCACTCTGGATAAGCTAGGATTCTGGCGCTGACTGCACTGTTACTCTCTGTACCACACTGTAAATCTGCAAAAAAATCTTCCTCCCACTGTTTGATTTCTGTATTCTGCCCCAATAACCCCTCTTGTACCACTAGGATATTCAAGGGCTGCTTTTTTAGGCCAAGTGGAAAACTCTATGGGAATTTGACATTCAAAATCAATTTTTACTCTTGTGCCAACCTTAATGTCTGCCAGGCACTCTAGTCTTATTATTTTTTTTCTTTTACATTTTTTTCCAGTTTCCAGTGAAATACTCAGGAAGCATGTCACAACCATAGCTATACATATATAAGTTTTCTCATGACGTCAACACCTGTGGACAAAAGTGAGCGATGATTTGAGATGCTGGACTTTTTTTAAAACACACCAAAAGCTTTTAGACAGACATGAACAGAATTAACACTGTTAATCTGTAACAAATATATAATGTGATAGTTGGAAGTGAAGGCTCAGAGTGGATAAGAAAAAGCTCATCCAGTGCCAGGAGTGTCTCAGGAGGTTACACAATCCACTCAGTCATCCATGCAGTCTAGAAGCAAGCCAGAGAGCAGAGCAGAAACATTTCATTATTATACAGTAAATGTCATTTGTGTGCTAATTTTAATATGCACTTCATGCAACAAAGGCCAAAACCAAACCTTATCAGCAGGTGTATCTAAAATTGATAAAGGTTCAGCTACATAAAATTCCTTGCTTACAAAAAGGTCCGGATAAGCAACTAACATGATGTAATGTTTATGGCTATAAATAAGATAATTTAAAGTGTTTGTGTTTTATTTCACAACAGCGCTTCATATTACCACTTTTGACCAGCACCATGAGACTTCCATTTTGAATTTATACAATCTTTTTCCAGTCATTTTTAAACATTCTGTCTTCCTGGTCAACTTTTTTTTTTTTTTAAACAGTTCCTTAACCAGACCACAAAAGGTAAATAAAATGGAAAAATCTCCACAAATCTAAAAAAAAAAACTCTCCCTTCCTGAGCTAATGTCTCTAGCCCTGTAGCTAGTCTCTGGTCTGATGAGCTGTCTTCAGCTAAATAATTCACACAAATGAATGTGATTGGATAAACCACAACAGAGGATCTGCTAGAGAAGCTAGTGATGGTTCATGTTTAAAAACTGAGAATCATTGAACTGCAGGTAGTTTTTAAATGTTTATCGGCTCTGTTGCAGTACTTGATTCGGTCCACTGAAATACTTTTCTGCTTCCACATCCAGACTGCGGTCCACCAGTTGATGACCCCTGGTCAAGATGATGCAAAACACAATTAATCAGCAGCGTTAGATCAGGGTTTCTCAATCCTTCTCCAGTCATGGGAACACACAGCTCTGTGCAGTTCCATGGTTTCCTAACTCCCAATACACCTCACCTAGCTCATCCTTAAAAACGGACTGACGATTTTAGATCAGGTGTCTCTGGAGTTAGAAAACTGTGCTTAAAGACCTTGAGAAAGTCTCACTGCATTCAGAGCATTCAGTTTAAAGAGGTATAACTTCAGTAAACCAAACTATTTAGGTAGGCTGTGTTTTATTGGATTACAGCAGACAACATCTGTCTTTTGGAGAGTAGTAAGCAGGACCTTGGTATAAGTACAGTATTTCTAATATATGTGACGCTGACATTACAGAAGCAGTAAATATGGAACATGTATCTGGTACCGGGTTAATTGTTTCTACAGTCGGAGTTGAACTATCACATATAAACGCTGGCGATTGAGAGTGTTTTATTCCTGTACAGGACAAAACAGATTTGCAGATTTGTCCATTGGTGTGTTTAACAGCAAAGTGATTTTTCCTTTTTAAACTGTTGTTTGCAAAATGTCACTCTGTAAGAACTGTAAATATAGCAAAAGCGACGGCATGTAATATCCAGAAAGTTTAACAGCACCTTGAAACAGTCAGTAAATGCACTGATTTGAAGAAGTCCCTCCAAAGACAAACTGTAATGAACGTCCGTTTGACATATTGCCAATGCCTGTAGTGGTGCATGGTGTTGTTACAAAAAATGTAGGACATGTCCACTGAAAAGACCAGCTAGAGCAAAATCTGGGGGCCACTCACTCCCATTATAAAATGTAACAAAAGTTCCCGGCAAAATTGTACAAATCTGTAGCAGTACAGAAAAAAAATATTTACAAGAACCTTTTTTTCTTAAAGTGTAGTTATGCAGCAAATCCAGCTTTGGCACTCAATGGTCTTGTTCTCCTCCATGCATTCACTCTGTCCCGCACTGCTTCAAACCACATGAAGCACCAAGTAGTGTTTCAGAATCACTGCTGCAGATTAGGGCTCTGCGCTGTGACCAGGCTCCTTCTGGTTCTGTCTGGTGCCGTGTGCTAGCTGGTGCAGTGGAAAAGGGCAAGAGCAAAATCATTGGTTCCAAAAATACATCTCAGAGTAGACCTCTCTTGTTCTTCTTCTTTTCTTTTCATCCATTCCTGTGCAAAATGACAGCGGCAGCAGTTCCTACCTGTGGAGAATTGGAACAAAGCCATCATTAGCACTCTGACAGTCTCAGTTACTGACTACACCAGACTGCTGATGAACCCCAAAAGGAATTTCATGCTGACTCTTACGCTACCTGTATGAACGAACTCAAGCTGCTTGGGAGACTTTAGTTACTCTGCCACATTAACAAGTAATTGGATCATCAAAAGAGTTTGAAGTTGCACTGCCACCAACTATTCTGCCAAGTTTGACATCTTAGCTCAGGTCTCTTCTTTTAAATCTGTATTTAGGTTCATAATTATACAAAAAATTAGCTTTTTTTAATTTTTTTATTTTTTATTTTTTATTTTTTTACAGAAATGTCAGTAACATCAAAATAACAAGAGCTGTGCCTTTGAGCAAATCTAAAAATACTTGGCCACTTGTTTCTTACTATCAACCTTTGAACTAACCTAGACAATGTAACATAACGTGATCAATGTGTTCTAAGATACAGTAGAAAATCATGGGATATTAAATTTGAAATAATAATATAATAGTGAAGGTATAAGGTAACAGGTTCCAGGTTGCCCAGGAGCTGGAAAAATTGCAATTCTGTGACAAACCACCCTGCTACCAAAGGAAAATCAATATGCCACCTGTAAGCCAAATGCAACTTTGTCATGAATATTTTTTTTTTTTTTTTTACTTTTTAAGAACAAAGAAACCAGTTCAAGCTACAAAAAGATATTTGTTTCTTCTTTACTGTGATAGCTCCTCTATCTCTCTGATAGTATACTGTAGTTAACCATCAAGTCTGCATTATTTGCATAGCAACATCTCAGTATGTCTCAATTCCCTGCTGCACAGCTTTGTTTTTCTTAACGGAACAACATCAAAGAGCCCAACCTGGGTTCCAGTCCTCTATTCCAAATCTCCATGGCAACAGCCAAATCCTTTGATGAGGAGAGGTCTATTGTGTCCCCTCGGTCTGTATAATCACCAGACCAGAAAAGCATAAGAAAATTTGATCAAACTTACCGTCTTCTCCTACCCATCTCATTCTTGTGCCCTAATCCGTGTCTGAGACCAGCTCTCGCGACGCCATCTTAGTACCCACTGCTTCTTCCACCCAGCCTCCACACTTCTCCCCGCTGCCTCCATTCTGGCCTCCGTTCCTCCCCACTTCAGGCCCACGCTGGCCCAGTGAGTTGTTGAACCACTCTTTGATCTCTTGGCTGCTTAGTTTGGCGCACTCTGCTGTAGGCGTCTTCCGTTCCTGGCTTGGCAGAGTGACATTGCAGGGCTGATCTGAGATCAGCCGGCCGTTCGACTCGCTGCCACTTAGCTTGTGGAACAGCTCTTTCCACTCTACAGTTCCACTGCGCAGAGCCAGACGGCTGTCTTTAAACCATTTGACAATGTCAGTACGAGCCAAACCTGTCTGTGCCTCCAGATAACTATATTCCTCAGGTGAAGGCCACCGTGTTTGGACAAAGACATCTTTAAGGAGATTGAGAGACTTCCTATCCATAGGCACAGATGACGAGGTGGGGGCAATGATGGGAGGCAGAGGGCATATGGGTAGCCCACCTTGTTTGTAAACTCCATTAAGCAAAGCATGCTGGTGCTGTGAAAGTGATCTTCTCTCTGCAATGTCAGTCCTCTTGGATCCCATGGAATTTAGGAGGGCCTTTTCTAAGTTGTCTCGAAGGGCTCTTCTTTCCGAGAACCAGCTGTCAATCTCCTCTCTGGAGAGTCTTGTGGTGATTGCAATGTGGTCAACCTCGTTGTGTGATGGGAAACTATTCCTCTGAAAACTTTCTTCTAAAACTTTTAGCTGCTCAGCAGTTTTCCCCTTCAGTCTTTCCAGGAGAGGGAACTGGGTTGGGACTGTTTTCGGACGCTCCTTTGGAGCAAAGTTATTATTTAAGTGCCGTAAACCATTATGGGCCAGTGCACTCTGATCAGAAAACCATTTTTTACCATCCCCACAGGGGACTCTATTATTGCCATTCTGACTCTCTGTGGGTCGACTCTCTGAGCTTGTGGGCTTTTGCTCCACTGACAGCTCTAGTGGTTTACTCTCCAGAGAGAAAGTGGGGATCAAGGCTGGGGCAACAGGTGGGGCCCGTGCAGTCTGAATGATTGGTGGTCTCTTCACTTGAGAAGTCACCAATGGGGGCACCAAGGGTAAGCTTACATCAGTAGGTAAAGGTGACAGTTTGTCTTTAGAAATGACAGAAAATGCAGGAGCTTGATTTCTCATTTGCTGGGGAACTGTAGACCTCTTTAAATCAGTTGAGACTAGGGGAACCATAGGTAGTCTATCTCTGGGTAACAGGGGAGGGGGGGCCATGGGTATCTTATCTTTAGGGGGTGCCAGTGGAAATACCATTGGCATTTTCCCCTTGGGCAAAGCATAAGGGGCAACAACAGGTCGTTTCATGTCTGTTGCAATCAAAGGTGGGAGCATGGATCTCTTACCATCTGGAGGTACAGGAGGAGGAGCCATGGATAGTCTCTCTAGGGGTGGGACTGGTGGAGGTGCCATACGTAACTTTTCTTTGTGTTCATCTGTGGGAATCATGGGGCGCTTTACATCCTGGGCCACTGCTGATGTTCCCAAAGGGCGCTTGAGATTATGCATATTAGTAACTGTTGTCACAGTGACAGTCGCACAGGCACCAGAAGTTCCATTTGCAGTGGTAGCAGGTGACAGAGTGGACTGTCCAGGAACATGGCAGGACACTGCTGGTGCAACAGACTGGCTGGTGGCAACTGGTTCGCTCACAGGCGTAGGCAAAACGGTGAATGTGTGGTGAGCAGGAGGCATGCAGCCATTAAACATCTTCTTGCGGGCTTCTTCCACTTCTTCTGGTGACCAGGTGATGCCCTGTTTGAGCCGTTGGGTGGTGAACCACACCTTGATCTGCTCTTCAGGGTGCTTGGAAGCAGCAGTGAGCCAGGAGAGTTCTGCATGAGTTGGATAGGGGAATTTATTGAAGGATGTAATGAGCGTAGTGTTGGTGTCCAATAATGGATTGTACTTGCTTGTGTTCAGAGGAACGGCAATTGTTGGAATGGAGCTCAGGTTCGGGGGGCGCTGCAGAAGAGGCATGACATGGGAGAGCCCCTCTAGCATCATGGGCTCAGGGAAGATGATTGTCCCATTTACATTCACTGCTGTGATCTGATCCTTTAACAGCAGATGATCTAAATTACTCTCTACCTCATTTCCATTATTAAAGATTGCATTTTCAACATTCTGCATGGTTGATGGGCATGAGGGTAAAAATTCAAAGGCATCATCATCTTGCATAAGCTTTGATTCTGGAGAGTTTGAGTCATCCTCATTCTCAATGGTTTGCTCTAGGATGGTCTGATTGTCAAGTTTGATCCGCTTGAACTTGAAATTGCTCTCACCTGGATGCTCTGTTTCATTGTGTTCTGTGAGGGAGTCAAACTTCTTGGTGCTGAAGTTGCAGACAGCACACAGGTACAGAGGGTTCAGAATGACGTTGGGGTGCGTGGAGTACACATGCTCTTTGAAGTCGCTGAGATTCTGAGTAGAGAAGGAGCAGTACTTACACTGGTAGCCCCTACTCTGTGGTTTCTGTGGGGTGGAGGACTTCTCTACCATCTTCTCTCCTGTCTCTTCCACATGACCCTCGTCATCCTCCTCAGCCACACATTGCCTAGATTCTTGATGCATATCTAATGAAGGCTGCTGAGAGGATGGTCGGTCCTCCACCAGTTCGTCATCTAAGATATCCATTTCCATAGGGCCACCCATTTCCACATCACTAACAGAGACCATGCAGGGAGTGAAGGACTTCCTTCGGCTGGACATGGTAACTGCACTGAGATGGTTCAGGGGTAAGCCTGACAGAGGAGTTTGCAGGGGTTGCAAAAGGAGGGAGGAAAGGATCGAGGTGATCAGAGTGGATTCCCGATACAGGAGCGGGTCTCTGCAGTTCCTCAGTCCGCTCCGGAGTCGCCCAGCCTTGGCTCCGGAGTCCCCCGCTGATTGGGAACATCAGCTCCAGTGCAGAGCTTCATAGGACGTCATCACCCACAACTCACCTGTGCACAGACAATGACAGAATGTTCAGAAAATTTGAATAAGCAACTAAAGACTAAATAAGACTAAAATATGTTCTTTCTACAGATTGCCAATTATTGTTCAATTACTTGTGAGGCTGCCACTTTTCAATTTAGTGTAATGTAAACACTATTACATTAAATAAATACTTGATAAGTTAAACATACTGATCAAGATAAATACTCACAACCAGCAGCACAAGGTACAGATTTCCATAAGTGTGTGCATTTGTTAAGTAGAACACATTATACTATATGGTTTCAGACTAAATCCAAGTTAGTTTCTTAACAATTTCTCTTAGGTGAACAGATAAAGCAGTAAACAAAACAAGAATGGCAGACCAGAGCAGGAGAGGTCTATGGGTTTGCTGGAGGGGTCCACAAGTTCAGGCATTCCACAGAGCAAGCCAACACATCTCCCAGAATACAAGATTTATTAACAACATCAGATAGACAGTAAAAGAGAAGAAAGAAAGAAAGAAAGAAAGAAAGAAAGAAAGAAAGAAAGAAAGAAAGAAAGAAAGAACTGAAACAAAAGAAACAGAGAAGGCAAAAAAAATCTATATAAACTGATTTTAGACACAAACAAATCAAGGCATGCAACTTTTCCATTACTTCAGGGTCTGAGGTTGATGAACAGCAGGAATTTTCACAGGCTAAACCCAGTCTTAAATGCCACATCACAAATCACCTCATCAGTCTGTCTTTACAATGACACAGCTTTTTGGTGCTGCCCTGATAAAGCCCTAAAAGAGGAACCATGGTATTTATCTCTACACTGGATAACGAATGAAGCCTGGTCTTTTCTGCTTTAATTGGCAAATCTTATGTAAAGAGAATTTATGGATATTTATGAATATTTCATTTCCGAATAGTATTGTGCGAACTGAACAGGTCAGAAACTCATGACAGAATAAAAGTTGCGTGTCTGACACAGCATTTTCCAACACCCATTCTGATGGCCATTTTTTCCACAATTATATTTTAAACAAAAGGATCTAAAAAATATAAGCCCAATCCACAATCACCACAAATTTGTTTAAAGGCTACACAAGGTTAAATTGAGCAATAGGATTGACTGCATATCAAAAAGTGTCATTAGGAACCAGCATCATTAGGAACTTCATCTGTTCTGTGTGGTCATAATTTAAATGTATTCTTGTACAGTAATTTGGACAACAACATAAAAATGGACAACAGGGCAAAGACTCAAAAATCAAAATGACCATGCCAGACTCAAAATCAGTGAATCTTCTTCCATCTTCACCCCTCAGAAACTCTTAAAGCCCTTTTTCCTTAACAACTGCACGTTTCAATTCTTCCTGACTACCACATGAACATTGATTTTCTGGCCTCCAGCTATTCAAGCCTCATTGAGCAATCTTCCAAAGTACCAGATGTGTCTTAAGATGGTGTTAATGTAAATGCATGTTACGCTTCAGAGCATCTATGCATCTACACTGCACCAAATCAAAAATCCATCAACCATTTTTTATATTGTGGCACAACGTGATTGATGGATTGATGTGGTATTTTATCTATCTATCTATCTATCTATCTATCTATCTATCTATCTATCTATCTCTGCAGTACAGTAGAACTAAATCGATACGTCTGACTCTTTACTCAGTGTGCTGCTGTCATAATGGCAAAAGTCAGGGTGAATTTTACCGTCCTGATCCTGATAGGGTTCATGTACATGCTCTTCTCTAAATTAAATAAACTGCTGCTCTCTTTCAGAGTATTAATATGTTAAAATATGAAGCCTGACTTCATATCCATGCTGTCGTTATGGCAACGGCAGAGCAGTGTGACCTCTGCGCTGCATATTAATGACTCCGCCTCTCTCTCAGGTGCTAATTAGAAACACACTCACAGCCGCCCAGCGGAGCGCAGACGGGTCCGTACGTGTGAGTGAGTGAGTGTGTGTGTGTGGGTGTGTGTGTGTGTGTGAGAGAGAGAGAGAGAGAGAGAGAGAGAGAAAGCAGGAGAGAGAGTAATGATCCATTCCAGTTAGTGAGTGACGGGGGTATGGGCTGGCATCACCGAGGTGATGAGCCCATCGTAATGAAACATGCATGAGTCGTCTTCTGTCCCCAACTCTCACTATGCACTCCTTAAAGACAGACACACAAACGTGCCTGCATATTCATAAAAAAAAAAAAAAGAAAAGATAATTAATTGAGTCAGACACATACATAAACACACACACTACAAGTAATGGTCCTGAATGTGCTCACTGATTACGATCAATCAGTGTTCTTCATTTTTTCTTCTTATTTATAAACAGATATAAATTTTATAAAAAAACTCTCCTGCAATGTATTTTAAACTCTAAACTGACTAAAAGACAACCAAGAGTGCTACTCGAATCTTTTGTGTATGAATTATAGCAGTTCAAACGTCCATTTGGCCCAAACACTTTACTGTAGCTGTCAGAACCATGCCATTGCCATGGCAACTCATCCAGCCCATAAGTGAGGCAGTCTATGCAAAACTGACCACTGCTGTCACTGATGAACTGTTACACACCAGTTTGTTTGGACAAGCTTGTATCGCTAATTACGAAGATCACAGATAGACCAAAGAAGCAGGGGGAAAAAAATGCAGGGTGATTTAGAAATTTGGAAACTCAATGCTAAATGTTGGAACAGCTTGTACAGTGGTGACGTCCCCTACAGCGCACAGGGACGAAGACCGCTAAAGGTTAATTAGTGTTACTTTTTTGCTATGGCAGATATGTTTTTACCGAATTGAGACACCAAACTTTTGCTAACGAGTTTATAGGCTATGATTTTCACAACTTAATGAGATTTCTGTTTTTTCTGCCCTTGAAGTTTGAGATTGAGCAAAAAAAAAAAAAAAAAAAAGAAAAAAAAAATACTTTTGATAGAGAAAATAAAATACAGATCGTCCAAACAAAATGTTAAATATTTGTACCATTTACTAAATTATGTTATACTGAGGTGCCATTTGTGTCCCAGTAATATTACATTTACAAATATGTATGAAAAGTAAAGATAAAAGACATTTCAAACACAGAAACCTATGTACGTTTCAGATAAGTGACTTCAAACATAAAACAGTATTTTGTTCCAGCCCACACTATACCCTGATATATAATCATTAAAATATATATATTTTTAAATTTTATTATTTTTGTGCATTAATGTGCAAAACAATTTAACATCTCAAGCTTCAAACATCCTTTTCCACAAGTTAAAAATAAATTATTAATATAAAAAATACATTTTAAATAATCCTCATGCCATTAGCATGGATTCCAGTTCTACATTTGCTAACTCTCTCTCTCTTTCTATATATATATATATAAAGCTCAACCCTGTTACTCATTTACAGAGCAAACTGCAGCCATTTTCAGCAAAGAAAGCTTGGGAAAAAAATTAAAGAATGTTTCCTCAGATGGTTTAACATATATTTAATGGGTTAAATACATACTTTCTTAGATTCAGTGTTGAAAAATAAAGTTTATTATTTATTCAAGAGTTACAATGGCTAAATGGCACCACAACCATGGAATCATGCAAAGTTTATCACATGGATAAGAAATGCCTTTAACAACATTCTGATTGAGGCTTTAAAAGTATGTCATATGATCAGTATGAATAGATGGTATGAATTATGAATTATATATTACAATGGCTTGAAAAAGGCAGCGGCATTCAAACCCAGCCATTACAGCCAATATGATTTCAATGCACATAACCCTCAACTAGGCTCGTAATGGATTATGGCTCACTTGCGTCAACTAAATAAGCAACTGCAACTCAGATATTAAATGTGTATATGCACAACACAGAAAACATTCTCAATTTCTTAACCCTATCAGATCAGTCATCCATGCAGCAGGATGTAACTCCAAATTCTTTAGAGCATCGGTACTTTGCCACACTTTTAGAGAAAAAGAAAAAGACGGTATTTATTTCTTAGGAAATTAGAGGTACAGTGCTAGATAAAAATCACCCGGTATCCCCCATGCGGATAATCATCAAACTAGCTGGTGCATTGCTCACGCTATTGCAGGGCTCAGTCCGGATACGGACCCAGGAAAGTATTTCAGCGGATTGAACACTCTGGCTGTAGTTCGGCGAAATGAACCATTACGGCTTTTGTAGTAGAGCCTCTGTTTATGCCAATCACGTGATTTATATAAATCACTTATCTGAAGGCAGCTCAGGGAGGAGTTTTCACAGACTGATCTAGTCTGAAAAAAGTTGATGACAAAAACATGTTTAATGACATTTGGATAGAGAAGTATGCATTTATTCTGCACTTTGAATCAAACAGATGTCTCATCTGTTCCAAGTCCATGGCACTAGTCCAAAGAGCTAACATGAAACACCAGTATGAAACACAGTGTAATCATTTCAAATTGATGAGTCTTATTTATAGGCACAATCATTAATAGTTAAGCATTAAAAGGTAATTGTCCTTCACCATTACAGGACAAAAGCTTACCTAACAATCTCTCCCTCCCTCCCTCCCTCCCTCCCTCCCTCTCGCTACACATGCTACTTCTGAGGTACCAGTGATCCTGACCCCTTTTGCTCTCCGGACCTGCCTGATCCATCCTGATGCCCTACTTCTGGTTGGAGTTCTCATCGGTTGAGATCTCTCACTGCTGCAGGGGGTGGTCCCATATGGACTGCCTGAAGATCATTGGGATTGCTGGAGCTATACAAATAAAATTGAATTGAATTGAATTAAATTAATTGTTGTCATCATTCGAGCATGGCTGCTTACCCAGACCTGTGTAAGCAAGGAACTCTACGTAGCTGGACCTTTACAAATTTAAATGGAAAACTCCTGCTCTATTGTGTTGTATATAAATCAGTTTTCGTTCACTATCGCTGTTGGTGATGTATAAATCAGCAGTGTGCATGGCTATTTGGATAGTATTTGAACAGTAAAACCTTTATTTGGTATTCATTTTTCACTGCGTCCACATGACGTCAGGGGAAAAAAACATGAAAAAGAAAATAATATTCTGATGCAGAGAGCACCACCATCCTAGTTGGGATAAAAAGTATTGAGGGCGGGAGCGGGCCGGAGTGGCAGACAGATATGAAGCTCTCGAGATAAAAGAGAAAATACATTTCCAATAATGTTTAGTGGAACTCTTTTAAAAGTCATAAACTACAGAGCTCCTGAGTGGCTCAACAGAAAAGCATTCACCGAGAGAACAACATCTGTGGCCTGGAGTTTAGAAAGCAAAATTGTCTGTGTTCTCTGGGTGGGAGGGATGACATACTCTCTCTCCCTTATCAATCACAGTGACACTAGCCAATCATGTGCATCTGTGAGCTCAGGTATGCAGAAGGGCGTGGATAGCACTTTTCTCAGAGTGTGTTACGCTGTCCTCTGACGCAGCTGGCTTCACGTGTCTCGGAGGAAGCATGTGTTAGCCTTCACCCTTCCCGGTTGGTAGCTGTTGTATGATAGAGGAGAGCTGACTGGGGTGAGAATTGGCATGTGAGCAAGTTGGCAGACAAAATGAGAAAACTCCTTCAGTAAATGTGGCGTACAATTATTATCTATACTGACAGATTGTTCCAAACATGCTTTACCACTGTTATTACATAAAGTGTTTGAATCCAATAAGATTTTCACTTCTAAACTCTGTGGCATTTAGAACTTTCACAAAGTTTGAATGTTACCCAATGTCAGGGTACATTGCTACAGCAGGGCTACAGGCTGAAATACTGACCTGACATTCAGTAAAGTTTTTGCTATGCATTTAATATTTCTCTTCATTATTTCTCAATATTACGTCTGTCAAGCACATGACCATATGTGCCACCTCTGACAGAGGAAATTGTAGCAGAGAAAAGCTTGCAGTAGAGAAATGATCCTTGATTACGCCACATTAAAGAGTTTTTTCCCATCTCCTATCAAGTAACTGAATCCATTCATTACCTCTTACAGATATTTGAATCATAAGATTTATATTTCTTCACCTGATGTCGTGCCTAATCTCTAGATACGATGCTTCGTTCTACTGTCAGCCATCACGTAGCATTAAAGTGAGTGGAGCAAAGTTTGTATCAGCAAGAGACGGTCCACTCAGACACTGTGGCACGTTTGCGGTTCGTGCAGCCAGTTTCTAAGACAAGGTGATGAGTTCAGCGTTTAACAACACTTCAGAGAGGCGGCCTTGAGGGCAACAGGCCTCCGACTGAGCTTAAAGGCAGTTTTACTGACGGATCACAAGATAGAACCCTGTGCGTGGAGGTTACAGATCAAGTGGAAAGAAAGAAAAAAAAGAGAATGAGAGAATGACAGACAGAAAAAAAAAGGGAACCGTGTTCCTCACGGCAGGATAACTGAATTTGAATAAGCCCAGAATTAATTTAAATCTTATCACAGAGGTCTTTAATACCTTATCAGTTCTGCAGAGACAATAGGCATAATCACTTTAATACTCTGAGCCACAGAGAGAGAGAGAGAGAGAGAGAGAGAGAGAGAAAGAGAGAGAGAAAGAGAGAGGTTAGGAGAGAGGGCAATCAGGAGAGAAAGAGTGAGAGAGAAAGAGAAAGACAGACAGACAGACAGATCACGAGAGGAAGCGAGAGACGCAGACAGATCAAGAGAGAGAAAATGACAGAGAGATTGATCAAGAGAGGAAGAAAAATATAGAGAGACAAATAGACAGACAGATCAATTGAGGAACAGAAAGAGGCAGATAGATCAAGAGAGAGAGAGCTAGAGAGAGAGAGAGAGAGAGAGAGAGATGGAGAGACAGGCAGATAGCAAATCAAGAGAGGAAGAGTGAGATGGAGAGAGAGCTCAAGAGAGGAAGAGAAAGAGAGCAGGAGTGAGAGGCAGACAGAGAAAAAGAAACCAAAAGAAGAAGAAAAAGAGGGAGAGACAGATAGATAGTCAGATCAATAGAGGAAGAGAAAGAGGCAAGTAGATAGACAGATAGAGAGAGAAAGAGAGAGACAGATCAGACCAAGCAAGGGAAACGAAGAGACAGACAGATTAATAGAGGAAGAGAGAAAGAGACAGATCAAGGGAAGAAGAAAGAGAAAATGAGTGCAAAAGAGAGAGAAGGAGTTGAAGAGAGGGTGCGAACAGAGACAGACAGAACAAGAGAGGAAGAGAGCGAGACAGCTCAAGAGATGAAGAAAAACAGACTGAGAGGAAAAGAGAGACAGATCAAGTGTGTGTGTGTGTGAGAGAGAGAGAGAAAGACAGAGAGAGGGAGGAAGAGAGAGAGAGAGAATACTATACTGTAGTGCACACATTAAATGAAACACTTAAGGAAGAAGCACAACAGGTGCGTGTGCACGCACGCGCACACACACACACACACACACACACACAGATGCAGCATGAAAGAAGAGGCTACTCTGAATGAGTGTACAAATCCCTCTGCTCTGTGGAATAGCAGTGACGCTGAGGCAGGACCGGAAGCCCGGCGCTGTGGTTCGTAGTTTTCTGCTCGGTAACGGAGCCTCATTAGAATAATCAGAGTCTAATGGCAGATTTGGGGTGAATCCCCTGACGAGAAGACTCGAGTGCAGAACGGGACACTCGACTAGTTGCCTTGGTAACCATCGGCAAACCTCTCGTGTGATTGGATCGGCATCCTCTTCAGACGTCGAATAGAAAGCCACTCGAGATGAGCTCGCTGTTGATTATTGATCCAATTGATTAAGCACTGCAGATGGGGCTGTGTTTAAAATTCACGCAGGAAAAACTCGGAGAATTCAGCACGTCTGTGTAGATAATGTATAAAAAGCTTAAATAAAAAAACAACGCTACCCTCCTCAATTCAGCAAACACACACACACACACACACACACATATCTCCACTAACAGTGCAGTTTTGGTCCAAAGCTCCATTTGTGAAGATCCCAGGCTGTGCAGTAGATCATTAGTTATACATTAGGAGTGTAATGGCATTTATAGTGGTGATATTATAGATGGCTGAAACACACAAACAAGCCTCTAACCAAAGCATAAACATTTTATCATTCATAATGCTAGGACATTGTTTAACTCAAAATAATGCAGGCTAGCTTTTAACCCTTTCATTTATGGTGTCCTCACTCCTAGACAATTATATATAAAATAATAGAAATATTAGAAAGAAATTATATACAGCATTAGTCTGATTTTTAATACTCCACCCACCCTAACCAGGGGTTCATGGTGGCATTGCAGGGGTTTCGTTACACTTAGATGGACAATAACATGTTAAGTTTTAATTTAAAATAACATATATTTTACAAGTAAAAAAACTAAAATAATTAAGTCCATTAACATTGTAGCATTTGATTATATTTACCTCATATATACAAAGTCATAGGTGTTGATTGAATTACTCATAGGTCATGCCATGAGATAGTAGATCTTAGCAATCATTCTTCGTGGTTAAAAGCGTTTTTATCATCATTACTCCTTAAAATCACTTAAAATAGACAGACACGTCATCAATAAAAAAAAAACCCACAGGAGCTGGAACAGCCAAGCACAAGTTAAACAACAAAATCTCCAAAGAGGGAAAATTTCTGTAAGTACAGCAAGAAATATTTAAATATTTAGATTTATGTGCATGGACAGTGACAAGGCCAAACCCTTTTCCCAAGTGTGTGATATGTTTGAAGCAAATTTCTAATGAAACTGTGAAGCCAGCTTTCTCAAAAAGATATTTGGAAACAAAACATGAAAACCTGGCCGTAAAACCATATCTCAAGGCAAGGTTAAAAAAGCAACTAAAGCTGTAAATGATTTGTAAATTAACTGTAAATGAAACTTCAACATTTCAGTTGACATTAGCTTGCTTAAAGGGGCAGTAGTCGATTTTTTTGTTTATTTCTTACTTGTACAAATAACCTCGAAGCTATGTGAAACATGCTAAAAACAATGGATTAAGTCATGGCCTTAGCAAAAGTGTATTAAGTCGCTGAGAAAACCAGTTTGGAAAATGGACCTCCAGTCCGGAATGCTTGTTTGTGTTTATAAAGTGACTGACAGGAGGCGTATCCAAACACTCTACAGGCCGCCGAAGATCCTGGGGCGGAGCTTTGTGAACATGGACGGGAATCATTTAAATGTTGAACTGACCTAACCGTTAGTTGATGCAAATAATTTAGGTTGAAGGGATTCAGCAGATTAAAAAAGGCTGTGAAGTGTTGTTCCTCCCAATCCAACATGGTGAGGGTGTCAGATGCAGCACATCTCAGGCATTTCTGTCTAAACTCACTACACAAAAAGCTAGGAAGATCAAGTAAAAAAAAAAAAAAAAAGTAAAAAGAAAAAAAAGAAAAATTTGTCAGACTGTAACAAACAAACATGAGCTTTTCTTAATAAGATGTATGTGCATATACAGTATCTTAAGTAATTTGTTGAAAAAAAAATGGTATTTTCAATACTTTCGACGTTCAAAATATTTTACACAGTATGTCACATGATATTTTAGAGCAAAAATGTTGTACGTAATTTTTTTTAAAGTAATGTTTTTAGCCTGTTTTACTCCTCTGATGTTCCTGAATTGAGTTTAGTGATTTTTTTCCAAAAAAAAAGTCAAATTTCAACTGAATTTGCATGAAATTATTGAGTAATAAAACCAAACTCAGCCTGTAAAAATGTTTTAGAAATGATGTATGAAAGGGTTAACCATGCCACGTCACAGGATCGCTGACATGTCCTTATTACAATTAAATCATATCTTAACTGCAGAAAAGATTTGCAACATGGTACTTCACCCATACAGTACTGTGCAGCGCTGCTCTGACCTCAGAGCTACAGCATTTTCTTTATATTTGGAAAGCTTTTCTATCCTATTTTTCTGTTCAGGCCTTTGATGTACGAAATACTCCTTAATGCTGGGGATTATGCTGCATTTTTCTTTTTCCTAGCCACTGTTTGATGATCTCTGGATCTTTTTTTTTCCTCCTTCCATGTTGTTTCAATCAGCCCCCATCTTTCCTGGGTTGAAAAAGGCTGTTGAGTTCAAATCATTAAAGAACTTTTTTTTTTTTTAAATCTCGAAGCATCAGATATTATTTCGAATTTATACCACAGTGCTGTTGAATTCTCGAATCTGATTGGTCATACTGTGCTGATCAGAACACGTTCGTTCTGATACGTTATCATTTCTATAGTAACAGCTCATTAACAAGCCTTGTACAGAGGACACTCCACATAACCTAAGACTAATAATAAACAAATAAACATGTTATTTAATAAAGACAAACATATTCACTGATATGATGAACTTTATCATTTATGAAAAGAGTCTCCAGTGTCAGTGATTTTCCACCACTGGAAAGTCTTCAAGAGGAAGAGAATAAACGGAGCCTGGAATGACTGGTTATAGCTGTTATAATGTACGTGAGAACAGGAACTAACTTGTTTCATGGACGTTCCACAACACAATTAATAAACACAATTAATTAAAAAAATGAATTGTTGGCAAACTGCTGCAGTATAAAAAGAATAAAACACTTTGGGATGTTTTATTTTGGGAAAATAATCAACTCCATGGTAGTAACAGTAAGGCTTCGTGTCATGCCGCAACTCACCACCTCATCGTTGATTATTTTCCTATAACAGCACATCCTCAAGTGTTACTTAATTCCTCACTCAGTGATAAATGAATTTACATTGGAAGGACTAACAAAACAAATTCATTTCCTTCCCACATAAGAGCAAAAAAAAGGCTAAATTGATATCTCAAGCCAAAACAAAAGCCTACTGTCCCGTCATTCATGACGGAGGCTACGCTACACAAGCTCCCACCCGAAAGACTCCCAGGCTCGCCATTAAGCAGGTCCAGTTCTGAGATCCAGCTCGCCGGCCAAGCGGCAAATAGTTTGGCTGCACACTCTGTACCGCCTGTTTAAGTGCAGATCTAAAAAAAAAACCAAAAACGCCTGACTCTCTTTCTCCCTCAATCTCTCTCTCTCTCTCTCTCATTCTTTCATCCTTTCCACCCTCACCCTCACTGGACACACATGAGGTATCGATCTGTTTACACCGGGGCGGAGCGGTGTCTGCAGTGACGCTAAACAACAGCAGGAACTACAGCGGGGGGAGAAGCAAGGGAAAGAATGGAGAAGAGAGAGTAAGAGAGAGAGAGAGAGAAAGAAAGGAGAGAGAAGACACTGTTGACTGTGGATTAAAGGACAGAGATAATAAACATAGAGGCGTCTGTGTGTACGTCCAAGCCAGCACACAGCAGATGGTAAGATGGTTTAGAGGTGCCGTCTGCGGTAGTATATTAATATTTCAAATCACCCTAATTGCCTAACCTAACCTCCCCCACCTTTTTTTTCTTCAACAATTTATGATATTATGATTGTATTTCTGAAAAATCAACCTGTTTCTCTCCCACTCTTTTTTTTTAACTATACTCCTGTGTGAACACCATTTGCTTTGCAAAGAAAGACGCATTTAATGCTCCCTCTAAATGGTCAAAATGATTAAAACTTAAAGCAATGCTTCAGCAAAAATTGATATTTAAACAATTTAACCACTCGTCCCAGATTTAGACATGTTTAATGTCTGACATCTGTTTCTCTAATGTCTCAACTATTAATACAAGCCCAAATCTTTACATATACTTGCTAGAAGTAATAATAATAATAATAATAATAATAATAATAATAATAATAATTACAATAAACTTTTTATAAAGCATATTCCATACACATGGTAGCACAAAGTGTATTAAAAAATAAATTAAAAAAGTAATGTAATAGAATTCACAAGGATGAAATAAAAGATCAAGTTAAGATATCATTACAAAAATAAGCATAAGGAGAAAAAGTACACGAATATAGAATAAAATAAATAAAGTAATAGAAAAAAATCAAATCATAAAAATAATTATCAAATAATGAAATAATTTATTGTTATTAATAAAGATGGCACTGATCCGAAATCCAGCAAAAAGTAGTGGATCGGATATTGGAGGAAAAAAACAAATTTGGAGTTTTTTTGGAAATGAAAATGTTTACATCACTGTAAACATTTTTCACTAATTTAATTATAAACTATATTATCATCCACATTACTTGCAGCTTTCTGTTATAACTCAGCTTCCAAACTTTCAGATGTAGGACCAGAAGGAAATCAAACAGTGTTAAGAAGAAAAAAGTTAAAATCTTTGTATTATGGTTGTATGTTACCTTTTTGGGTAACATATATGACATTAAATACAGTATATGAAATACATGAAAAATATATTTTAAAAAAACTAAAAGGTTGAAAACTTGTATCTGTGTTGGACTTACTGAGGGTCAAACCCATATGCGTGAAAATCACAGGCTTGCCAGATAAAATTAGAATTATAAATTCTAAAGGTTTCAAAGTGATTGTCCAAGATGGTCACTTCCATAATGGTCCAGTATCATCTACAGTGTGAAGTTCTGTTCATGTTTATAGATGCACTGTGTCCTAAACCACACCAGCACATCTGTGTGGCATCACTGAAGAAGCACATGTGGTAGATCCAATACAAACCTGAAGAACTAAAGAACACACAACAAATATGTCTTGACTGATCAACTACATTTGGAGTAAGAGGGAACTGAACTGTTCCTCTTTATGCTGAATTTAAAGGGAATATGAGGTAGCACTGATACATTGAAAAGTCCATGACAACAACATTGTACATGTTGACTATTGCTGCAGGACACAAATGCTGCCCCTGAACATGCAGAATGATCAGAGCGATAATGTTTCAGTCTATTTCACATTGCTTTTGATGAAGTGAGTTTATCATTGGAGTTCTTGTGCATGACATTAATCTAGGGGTCGGAACAGGCTCCAGGCTCGGCTGAACTACTTATTAAATGTGTGAAAACATTCAGCACAAAAGGAAAAATATGCTGCCCTCACTGTTCCAGTCAAGCCAACACACACACACACACACACACACAAGAAAGCACAAACATCACAACCTCATGCAAATTGCACGGTCAATCTCCTCAACTTTACACAAGTATGCGTATTTATTCTAATGCAGCTGTAGTTGCGTGGCATTAGCGTATTGTGTAGTGTGTTTTTTCTACTGTGTGGCTTTTGGCTTTCTACTGAAACTGTTGCCTGTAGTTTAATCTTACACTTTTCATATGCTGTTTATTTATTTAGCTATACAGAGGGTATACAAGCAAGACCTTTGACCCTCAACTGCGCAGATGATTGGATTCCACTTCACGTCGACTTCTCTTTGGATAATATAAACCTCTAATGATTCAAATGTAACTACACCACAGTGCTGTTTAATCCTTCAATCCGACTGGTCAGAAGGTGTTGAATAATATTCTACAACAGCAGCTCAGACAGTAGTTCCAGCTGCAATGCAAATCACCGGTTTATCATTGAGATGGCGAAGTTTTCTGTAAGGAAGGAGTATCCAGTTTCAGTCTTCCACCATGGGAAAGTATTCAAGAGATAGTGAGGGAACAGCTGTTTATAACTGCTATAACAGGAATTATTAACTTGTTTTGTGGGTGTTCCACAACATAAATGTAACTATAAATTGATTGAAAAAAAAAAATCCAGTGTCTTGTTCTTTAATTAATAAAAAATAATTGCTGGCATATTAGCATAGTATAAGAAGAATAAAACATAAAAACAGGATGCTTTTATAGGAAAATAATCATCTTTAGGGTGTTAAGAGTAACATTACTCCACATTACTCCACCTTGTCGTTGATTATTTTTCTATAACTGCACAATCTCAAGTGTTTTCTTCCTTACTTATTGCAACATATACATATATCCATGTATATAAATGGGATGTAGGGCTGAGTGATATGATGATATGATACTGATACTGTGATAAATTACATCACAGCACAGTTTTCTTTGTCATCAGTGTCTCTCACAGATTGAATGTTAAAAATCTATATTTGTCCCAATTGTTCATTTTTTTTAACCTATTCCTTTTTTAAAAAAAAAATTGTTAGTGTGTGTGAGAAACCAGTTTTTCCACAGGTATTTTAAACGTGTCACCGCTGTTTTGCAGGTACTTTGACAGTAAAATTAAATACGGATCAAGTCTCACAATATCATGTTTTTGCCATTTCATCCATCCATAATAGCATGACTCTAAACAATAACATGACATGAACACTAGCCAACTGTCACCTTCACCCCAGTCTAATTCCCTTACACCCTTCTAAAATAAGCTATACATAATCTAAACATGACTCAACGTTGGGTTACAATTTTATGGCTGTACCCAATGTTGATATTGCAATTAAACATTTGTAAAAGAAGACCTGCTGCAGAAAACAACACTGAACTGGTGGAAGCATTATTCCAGCATTGTGAGAGAGGAAATCTAAAGCACAGAGGATCTGGACATCGTTCAGTCCAAGAAACCACACAACACAGTAAAGCACACACCTACACACTCTCTCTCACACACACACACACGTCATGGATACTCCAGCTGTATCTCAGTAACGCGTTAGGTTTAGTGAAGAGAAAGGCCAAAAGACTTCTCACCATTAACACTGCAACGTCTGCGCTTATGTTTACTACAGGAATCCTATCATCAATACTTCCATCATTTCTTTTTTTCTTCTTCATCTATACCTGACTATTTTTTTTCTTATATTGACCACCTGGATCAGTAATTCAGTAGTGATACGCTATCCCACTCTTCTATCCCATAGAATGTAGGGCTGCTCTTCCCTGAATCATTTCTTGTTTAACAAATGTGTTTATCCGTCCACTGTGGTGTTACTGTGACACATGCATGCTGTGTAAATCTACACCGCTGCTGCAGTTCCACATGGCCACCTCGAGTGAAGCGTCAGTCACAAAAGCAGAGCTGGTAGACAATGACATTCGTTCAGGTAGTAATTAGTCCATTGCCTTATTCATCCAGTGCATAGGGAGAAGGATCGGGTGATATATAAAAAAAAAATGTAAAAACTAATATAAATAAGTAAATGAGGAAAAATAAAACATTGCTTCATTATCATCTATTGGTATCTATTGGTACCAATGGAGTCAGACACTGAAGATACCTGGCACATTCTCAGAAATGCATTATAATGTAATGTAATGTAATTATTTTTCCATCTTTTCCAGAACAACCAAGAACAGATGTTTACAACTAATCCAGTTGCACTCAAGATACTTCGTAGATTGGAACACTAATCTATTGTGCCATACAAATTTTCTGTAGAAAGCTGAATCACTGGTGTAATTCCACATGGTTATCTTTAGAGAAGCTTTTTTTTTTCTTTTATTGTAACCCATAATACTCTTGGTCTGTTTCTGGATTTACCAAGTTTGCAGTGCGCTAATCTACAGTGGGTTCTCCAGTCAGTGAACTGATTATGCTAAATTGCCCCTCGGAGTTTGATGTCCAGTGATGGACTGGTGACCAATCCAGGGTGTATTCCCGGCTCATGCCCAGTGTTTCTGGGATAGGCTCTGGATCTACCATGACCCTGATCAGGATAAAGTGCTAAAGAGGAAATGACATGAAATTACTGCAGTCCTTTATGCTCGTCACACTGTACGAGAGAATGCCAATAAAATTTTGGCTGAATTCTATAACAGACACATTATAGATCCTCTAACGATAGACCTACGATCAAAGAAAATGACTACGTTCCGAGCTTTTGCAGAAAAAGGCCTGCATGAACAGAAACATTCTTCAAAGTGAGCTTGGTGTAATAAGGATTTATTTCTGTCCATTCGTATATTACGTTTCGCTATCACCATATCTGTAGTTGTCCTGTAAGTTTTGCATAATCCATCACTCAGTTGTGATTATATACAATTCTTAGTGTTCTATTATTCCTTGTTTCATAAATGGGTATACAATTGAATATTTATACTGGCAGTTTTAACACTGGTACATTACACTAGTATGGAAATTAGCTCACTAATCCAGGGATTGTCAATTTTTCTTTTGCGGCAAGGAAGACCTTTCAATTACAAAAAGGCAACCCCCCTTATGATCGCAAAACATTAATTTCATGAGTACATTCCAAATATTTTAAAAAATAGCCTCATTATGCAAATGTGTCCCTTTATCTTTCTGAGCTTTTCATTCCTGAACTTTCCACCCAAAGAACCTAGACCTAGTTACGCAGGAATGAAATGTAGATTCAGAGCATTTTGCATCACATTAACAGCTCTTTTCCTAGTATTTCTTAGTAAGATTGATTTGACAGAGCGCACTTTGAGAACAATGGCTCTAACCAATTCATAAATGTTTTATTGTGTGCTTTGATCAAGCTGACCAACTGCAGATGCTCCAGATGAGAGGTTCTGTGATTATGACGCTCCAGATGAGTTCCTGTGATTGTGACGCTCCAGATGAGAGGTTCTGGATGACTCACAACATTCACATGATCCCACAAATGGAAATCATTTTAGTTTTAATAATGCAGGCCAACATATAACCATGTCACATGAAGGGTTTGCCAACTGGGGTTTAATATATCACAAGACATATTGCAACCTCAGTGTGCAGCAACATGGTGTTTTTGTCCATATTGTGAATATTTTTGCTATATAAAGGTCAGTTTTAAACACGCGTCTGCACACTACAATCCAGTTGAGTCTAACATTTCCAAATTGACAAAAACTGAAATTCAATTGCTCCAGAAATCTTCAGTGCACTCACAATCAAATAGTATTTGGCAACAAACGTTTTGCAGATGGGTCCTGGATCAGTGTGCAGCTTACAACCCTTGCCTGGATGTGCAAACTTCTGAACTGGGTTGCTAAACTAAACTGGGTCATCTGGCAAAAACGAGCCACTTTATATTCCCCTGAAGAAAACGATCATTAAAAAATCCTCACTACTTTCTATCGCTCTGACAGAGACAGCTGACTGGCTGAACCTCTGACCTGAGATTGGCACAGGAGATGTTACTTGGTGGCCAGAAACACTGACGAACGTGAAACTGCTCCACAAGCCAAATGCAACAGTCATTATTTTAAAATTCTTGGCGTTGGTGTCAGTTTAACATAATTTTCAGAGAGCAACTCAGAATAACAAGAGGGGGAGACAAGGGCAGCATGAGATAGTTCCTTAGCAACTTGGTTGAATTTGAACCAAAATGAATACACGCCAATATAAATAAACAAATAAAATCCTTGCTAATAAATGTCTGACTTTACATATCAGCCAAGTGAAATAAAAAAAACATTAGGTTGGCAGCTATCTATATTGTCACCTGCATGCTATTATAACATGTATTCGTTAGCTGAAGGTTATACTCAGTTTCTAAACATATTTTATATGTCTCAGGGAATAAAGCTTCATCCCAGTTAAAACATACATAATTATCTACTGAGAAACAAAAATGTGATTTAATCAGCAACCATAACATATAAATGAAGTATGATTTCATAATACCTAGCCATTCATTATGCTTGACAAAAAAATACAAAAACAGAAATATATTACAAATAATATAATGATGTTTGACATACTATATACTAAGGACATACTAAACACTAGCAGTGTAACACAATGTCAATATCTGTATCTGTTTAGTGCTCCAAATATCTGTGTCTGTATT
Source organism: Pangasianodon gigas (assembly GCA_022758105.1). Taxonomy (NCBI): domain Eukaryota; kingdom Metazoa; phylum Chordata; class Actinopteri; order Siluriformes; family Pangasiidae; genus Pangasianodon; species Pangasianodon gigas. The sequence goes on along the minus strand of CM040462.1, from coordinate 6,189,194 downwards.
CAGATTTAAACCCAAAGTGGGCATGGCTTAAATCAGAACGGTTTTCTGAGTTTAATTAAATACACTGGAAAACGTGGAAAAAATCCAGATGTGGAAATGTCAGCAGTGTCAGCATAGTCTCTGACAGTTCCTCAACCTCAGCTACATCACTCCAGTTCATAATTTGTCTCAACTAGAGATTGCATGGGATTATTTTTATTCCTGCACCTGCAGATATTATTGCGATATTTTCTAACAGATTTAGCTGGTTCTTTTTCACAAAATAAACAAACAAGTAGCCGTATTTAAACCACCGCGACCCTGAGCAGGCAGTTACTAAGGATGCTGCAAATGCATCATGCTGCGCTGCATGCTCATGTTAATGAACATGGTCTTTGTGTGCCACACCTGGATGAAAGATCAAAACATGGGTAAAACCCACTTGCTCAACTTGTACACTTCTAGACTCAAACAGATGTGCAGTGAACTTTTTTGGAAAGCCTTCTAGAAAAAAAATAGTTGGCCCCCCATTCATATCGGTATTTGTATCATTCCAAAATAATAAATTCATAATATATTCACATTCATCCCTAATATACTGTAAGCTATTCTGGTACTGACAGTAAAAAATAATAATATATTATTAATCAGACACTGCCAAATAAGCACAGTTACGTACATTACACAATTACAGGTTACTGTAGGGCATTCTTTCAGTGTACTTATAGACACCTACAGCCAGAACTTCAAAAAACCTGCAATGATACACACTTTACTGCTCTAGAATTGAGGATCCTCAGAATATTGTTCTGTAGCCAAGAATTCTAGGGCCCACCAAAATGAGTCTATACTATAAAATTCTACAACCTGGACCTTGTTTTAGTACTCGATGTACTGTTCCATAGTTGAGAGGATTGTTCTGTAGCTGACAAATTCCAGAACCTGCAAATTGTTGAAATTTTTAGAACCTGAGTATTGTTTGATATCAAGAGTTCTTGAATTCCAGTGCTGTTTCATAGCTGACAATCCCAGAACCTGAGCACTGTAGCTGAGAATAGTAGAACTTCAATATTGGCCTGTCCTGGAATATTCTAGAACCTGAGTATTTTTCTACACCAAAGAGTTCTGCAATCCCAGGGTTATTTCATAGCTGATCATTCTAGAACCTGAGTATTGTTCTATACCTGAGCGTTCTAGAATTCCAGTATTATTTCACAGCTGACATTCTAGAACCAGGATTTTGAGAATTTTACACCACAAAATTGATCTCTCCCTAAGTATTCTAGAACATGGGTATTTTTCTATATTCCATATTCTATATTGGTCTCTAGCTGAAAATTCTGAAACCCCCATTGGACTGTCCTTAAATATTCTAGAACCTGGGTATTGTTCTGTACCTGAGAGTTCTGCAAATTCAGTGTTATTTCATAGGTAACAATTCTGAGTACTGGTCTGTAGCTGAGAATTTTAGAACACCAGTATTGGTCTGTCCTAGAAATTTCTGTACTGAAAGTTTCTAGAAGTACAGTGTACTGCTATATATCAAGAGAATGACTAAAACCCCATACTGTTCCATAACTCAGATTTTATAACCCAAGTACTGTTCTCTAATTCTGGAACAACTGTGCTCCTCCATATCTGAAACTTTGAGACCCTGGGTGTTGGCCTGTACTTGAATATTCCAGAACCCAAGTATTGTTTAACACCTGAAAGTCTTGTATAGTATTATTTCATAGAGCATACCAGAATCCTGTTATTGTTCTGTGTCTTGCTTGGCTAGAACTACAGCTGCGTGAGTTCTAGAAATGGATCCAGGATCAGTTTTAATGCAGCGCTCATCAGAGCCAATAGGAGTAGAGGGCTGAGCCTCTTCGACGCTCCACTGAACAAATAAAGCGAGTGAAGAGGAGCCCACCTCCGCCTCCTCATCCAACCGGATTTATTACAGCACATTAGCAGCGCAGGAATTCCAGCTGCTGCCAAACTCAATATTGACTCCACAGGAACCCGAAGGATACGCACAGCAGATCAGTAATGCTGCATGCAAACAAACACAATGAGTTCAGCTCAGGTTTTATGGGCACTGTGCTCAAACGACCTGAACCTGACCTCCGTTCATTACGCTGAGAACATTTAGTCCTTTGATCATCAGTGTTAATAGATGAAAATGCAGCAGGACCTACTGTACAGCTCTGGGCTCCTTGTTCATAAACTCACAGCTGTAACAGAGCTCTTTTGGCAAATTCCGACTGGTGCTTTAATGGACATGGACAGATAAGAAATGGATGCCTTCTGCAGAGTTATCAATTTTTCAAAACGTCCATTCCATCCCTAAAGCTCGACCCACCCATCCGCCCTTTCGCTGGCCGAGAAGCATCAGTTACACGTGTAACTGTCTGAGCTGTCCTAATCGAGATACATGCAGTACTCTCTTTCCATAGCTCTTTAGGTTCACTCACTCACACACACACACAAACACACAAAACATCCAAGGCTTACTTTATTTTTTGAAGCACTTTCCACAGCCGGAATACTGATCCTCATCAGGTCCTCAAAGCTCTAATTAAGAAACGATAAAACTGCTTCTAAACAAACACTCTGTAAACACGTTAATTGCTGGGCCATTTTTGCTTTTGTGTTCCTGCCCTTTACTGGTGGAACACACTTCCTTTGCTGAACTGCCCTGTCTCTGAACTTTTCAAACTCCTCCTTGGCACCAACCCATATTTATACATCTTTCATAGCAATCTAGTGAACTAATGTAGGTTTTATCCAATGCAAAAATGTAAAGTTATAAAATGTGTTTTAATATTTAATATTTGTATATGACAATAACTCTGTGACAAGGTGGTGCAGCTCTAGCGTCAGGGGTTCAATTCTGAGCTCGGGTTACTTTCTGTGCAGAATTTCATATGGGTTTCCTCTGGGTTTTCCTGTTTCCTTCCACTATTCAAAAATGTGTAGGTAGGCAGATTGACTATGCTAAATTGCCCCTAGGTGTGAATAAGTGTGTATGTGCATAGTGCCCTGTGATGGACTGGAGTTCTATTCTGGGTGTATTCTCCCGTCTTGCATGCAGTGCTCCCGGAATAGCCTCCGGATTCACTGCATCCCTGACCAGGAAAAAGCGGTTACTGAAGTTGAATAAATGAATCTTTTATCAGTGTATAATATACTTGTTCCTGAGCCAGTTGATCCAGACAGACAGAAAGTTAAACGCAAGCACTTTGCCACCAAAGCCCATAGGCTTGCCTCCTCCCACCAATTCCACCCTGACTGGATCAACTGAACCTGGACCAAGATGTGGTCCACCTCATCTCAGCAACTGCAAGACTGTTGAGTAAGCTACCTGCATGTGAACTCCGACACAGAGTCTGGGTCAACCTCAACCACCTGAGATCCAGCACTGGCTATACCCAGCAGTACCTTCATATGCTTGGCACTGCCTCATCTGACTCCTGTGACTGTGGAGTCTCCCAGACGATCAGCCATATCATCCATGACTGCAGCATCTACAGACCCTCGAATAGTGTTGCCAGACTGGCTCTCATCAGACCTCCCAATGTGACGTTGACCATATGAATGAATGAACAAGTTTACAGTATCGTCACCATATTGTAAATCAATGCAGTAAGGTATACTGTTAATCCATAACAAAATTTTCTGGAAAGATTTTGGGGCAGATTTACCTTCAATTTCAACAATTAATTTTGGTTTTGCCAATTTAGGGACAATAAATCAAGTCCAATATGTGCACTGGAAGTTTCTTGGCCACTACCTTGCGTGGTACCCTGTTCAAGATGGTAACCATAAACATTAAAAACCACAGACATAATCTTGCACACCACATGCCTATTTTGTGCTGCTAAATTTATAGTTAAGTCAGGAAGTTTTGTGTAAAAAAAAAAAAAAACTCATGCCTGCACACATTTTAGATCTTCGGGGGTTGCAGTAAAACGACCAGGTCTTCAGAAATCAATCCGGCCAAAGCAGTTGTGTTATTGGTTGACGATGCAAATTCCAATTTAAACTTGATGTAAACCTCACAGAAGTAACCTTGTACAGAACACCACCTATTTTATTAATAAAATTGGACCTTTTGGATAAAAATATCATGTGTGCACATATTTTGGATCCAAGTTGCAGTACAAATCAATCTAGCCAAAGCAGTTGTGTTACTGGTTGATGAAGCAAATTCCAAGTTAAACTTGATGTGGTTTTTTTTTTTTTTTTTGCTCCAGAAGTCTGTGGACTGGAACTGCTGATCAATGCAAATTCCACAGAAGGCATGTATTAACACTTTTCAATTTTGCTGACAAAATTTTTACTGTCACTGGGTTGTTAGTCAGTGACAGTTCTATCCACCATGTTCAAAATTTCAGTGCATGAATAGAATAATCAGATTGCCTTAATGACACTGGCAAAAAAAAAAACGATGCATGAACAACATTGTGTGTATCATATAACTGACTATCAGCACATGCCTATTAGGCATCTACTATTCTTTTCATTTCAATGAAGTCCATTTTTTTGCCAAATATCAACAATGATGTGGCTGTTTCTCTATTATACCAATGCACTTTGAAATGATTCTTAGCCCTAAGTTACATGGATGCTTTTGATCATGCATAGATAAAACTCTCCTCTTTCAGATTATGAATCCATTCATACTCTCTCCCCACATTTTTTTTTATTAATTTGCATCCTACTGTTTGTATGCTTTTATAAGTTGCTTTGAATAGGAGCATCTGCCAAAGGACTAAATGGAAAATGTATGGTCTTATGACGTTGTTGTCTGAAAGGCTCCATTGTTACAGGACCAAAAACTGCTCCATTAAATCCACTTAAAAGGATTCCACAAGCTCAAACCTGCCCAATATGCACAGATTTAACATAGTGGTGAACCAAAATGAAAATTCTTGGACGAACCTTGAAACGAAATTCAGGACACGCTGTTTTCATGTAGAACAAAATGCTAATAGCAGGAATGCAAAAACTTTGGTAAAATTTACCCCTGTGTGGTACAGCATAGGTACAGATAGTGCTGTAAAAGATAATATAGGATGTGCTCTAGCAGAAATGGCACAGATATGCATGGCACAACAGGCAGAGTTGCTAAATTAGATTTATTGTTTATAACCTGCAAATGGTTTACTGTTAACCGAATGTGTAACACATTACTTCCAGCCCAATGCCACTTTTGACTCAAGGTGATTGATAACAGCCCAGTTTTGAGGGATCCTTCCAGACCTGGCAACACTGAACGAGTAGCTGCTGCTGTTTGAATGCATTAATGATGAGACGTGCAGGAGAGCTGAGGAAACACAATCTATTTCTATTTCTCTACTCCAGTTCCCTTCAGTTGGAATGATTTATTACTAGATTTAATCTTTTTAAAAAAATGAAACTGGGTAACACTTTCAGTCCAAACTTTCAGCATTTTTACACTTTTACACACTCAGACAAAAACCAAAACTCGCCAAAATTTAAATGCACTGATAATTTAACTTTAATAATTTAATTAATCAACAAATGATTGGAATAGGCACTTTTTCTTATTAGCTCACAAAAACAGGTGAGTGAGGTAGCTAGCTAGAACAATGCTAATTTATGTTAGCTAATAATTCTAGTGAGGTCCCATTGATTGAACTTAATTTGAGGCACACATATCAAGTCAATGCAAAACTCATGACAACAAAGCACAAGTTTGCCTGTATGAGACAGTTTACATCTAGCTAATGTTACAGATAGCTAGCTAAAAAGTAGGTCCGTAGACACAGTACTAATAGCTAACTAGGATAATGTTTTTTGATGAGGGAATGCAAGAGAAATGTTTCCTTTTAACCCTTTGAAAAGTCAAAGACAAAGCAGCCTAATATACTAGCTACTCATACACATACTCTATCAATTCTCTTCCTTTTATTATAGGGTAAAAACAACATTCAAACCAGCTTCTAAAAACGAGAGGCTCGCACTGAGTCAGACTAAAGCAAGTGGTGGATCCGACATCTATCCCGGGAATACGGCCTGGATGGGACTCCAGTCCATCCCAGGGCACCATTCACAGCTCATTCACCTACTAGTATGTTTTTGCCACACTTGTCTGTCTTACCGTCCATTAAACACCCAACTGCTGGCACGGACATTTCAGCTATTGCGAAAGTTGGTAGAGATGTGTCTCTATCATCCCCACCCAAATCTGGGTAATAACATAACCAGCATCATGATCTTTAGGTCGGCTGAGGTTTTGCAGTGAAGCCCCTTATCTTCAAAGATCATTTTATTCAACTATTACAAAAGGAAATAGTTGGCACTAATTAGACTTTAACATCCAGCAACATCTAGTTAAAGCGAGTAACACTGAAAAGATGTTGATATACAGTGATATGGATATTACTGTATGTCATCTGCTCAGGCAGGCCTATTTCACTCTGTGAGACAAACTTGGACGAAGAAACATTCGTGAGATGTGTGATGATCTGAACCAGGCACAAAAACTCCTGCATGTCCATCAAATGTCCCTAAACACATCGCCAGACCCAGAGAATTTACAGTAAACACTCATTCTTTTTATGGCCTTCTGTGACAGCCACCATGTGATACAGTCACTAATATCAGCTTACCAACCTCTTTCTATTCTTATAGCACTGCGTTCTGAGACCAAGCTCAGCATTGTGTGTGTGTGTGTGTGCGTGTGTGTGTTCAGTCAGATGTGGAGACTGATTTAGCCGGAGTGAGAACTGGTGCTCTGAGGCACACATGACAAGTCTCTCTCTCTCTCTCTCTCTCTCTCACACACACACACACACACACACACACACACACACACACACACACACACACAACCTTAATTATCACACGTTTTCCTCTTTGCACATTCCAGCTTTAGTGGAAGAGTAACAGCCCAGTGCACACATATTGAGATCAGGCAGAGAATAAAATGTGCACAAACCCAGCAGAGAGCCTACAGGGCAAACAGCTCTAATGAGAGTGATCAGCTCATGCTGGGGAATCCAAATTAGACTCCATGATGATGAACATCCTTTTTCAGTCTGGACCTCTTCTGCACTGTGTGATGAACATAGTCTACAGTAAAATCCTGATAATACGTTTACACATACACATACATTCATTATGTTCAAACACACTCTAGGGCTGAATTTCACAATGAATGTTTAAGATCCTGTACATTATTTTTAGTCTCATAATGTATGTCCATTTCTCATTTTCTAATGAGATATATATATAAAGTCCTAACAGTGACTGAATCTCAAATGACATCCTATTGAGCATTTAGTGCGCTGTGTAGGGTCATTACATAACACCATATGTAGTGATCATATATAGTGAAAAAAAGGCATTTGACTTAGATAAATATAACAAAAAATAAATTTAAAAAATAGGTGAAGATGTGTGATGATGAGTTGAAGTTGAAAAGCCAGATAACGTCTGCTGAAGAAGGCAACACAAGTTTCATCTTCAGGGGTTTAGAGCTTCTGCTAATGTTGTCAGTATTTGAGGATCATTAATATTCAAACGCATTCAAATTATTATTATTTTATAATAATAAAATTCAAATGCATTTTGGATAACCCTAACACACACACTCACACACGTTTGTCTAACCCTAACCCTCTCCTTGGGAGGATTATCCATTTTCATAATTATTAATGCAGTTAATTAATGTTATGTTACATCTAAATCTGACCCTAACCTTAACCTCAGTGACTAAAAGAAAAAACTTGCTTGTTTTTTTTTTTTTTTAAATAAAAGCTACAGTTTTTGTAAACAAGCACTTTTCCTCGTGGGGACCACCGCAAGGTCAAAACTGTCAGATATTCCTATCCTTGTGTGGATATTTAGTCCCCACCAAGATATAAACACATGCGCGCACACACACACACACACACACATATATACACACACACTGCATACAGCATGTGATCCCTGTTGGTGTATCGTATGTGGTTTATAACCATAGCCCACTCCCTCATGTGTTTAGCAGCTGATGCTTCCACAATAAACAGACCCACGCCACTACTGTGCTCCTTATTTTCCTGCAGGCCACACCCCTAACAGCATCACCCAATGAAAACAGAGCACAAGTCAAAAAAATATACAGCGTTCTATACTCACAGAACTTCTGCGACTGCGAGGGTTTCCCCTAGGAGAAGGCCTCCTGAAGCGCCCCTGCTTCACACTCTTTCCTCTTTCCGTGTCCACTGATGTCCGTCTCCTTCACTACGCCACCAAGTCTGTCTCTCTCTCCCTCTCTGTCTCCGTCACTGGTCCTGCAGCTCGCTGGAATCTGAGACGAGAGAAAAATGTCAGCAGTGAGGAGGGGATGTGGGTGTGTGTGTATGTGTGTGTGTGTGTGTGTGAGTGAGTGAGTGAGTGAGTGTGAGTGTGTGTCCTCTCCTAGACAGGCCCTGAGACTACTACGCTTTTGTGTTTGCCAAGAAACCGGAAGGCTGTTACCTGGGAAACGTGTGGCATGGCAGATTTGGCAAGGTTATTTGAATGCCGAAGCCGAGCACCGCTGCAGTTTTGGCGAGCTCGCGTCGTCTGAAACGCTGATCAGCGAGCAGTGACGCAGCACTTCACACAGCAACTCAGCTAGATGTCAACACCGACTCAGGCCTCTAGTGAACTCTGAGAACCTGATCTCATTAGAAAATGTGGGCAAATTTGAACCAGCGTAGGCGATGTGCTTTCATCCCAATGATTCCTGCCCCCATCGCTAACCTTAACTTTCATAAATGAACCCCATGTTGAACTTTGACTGACAAAACAAATACACTTCAGAAATAATACAGTGGGTAGGCAATAGAGCAAATATGTCAGGACAAAATAGTGGAAGAAATTGTGATGATTGATAACTAGGCTTGGGTCATGACGATCACAAAGCTAGAAAACGTCTCTATGATACATGATATACACTCACCAGAGACTGTAATAGGAGTGCATGTACACCTCTTCATTCACGCAATTATCCAATCAGCTAACCATGTGGCAGCAGCACGAACCAAGAAATCATGTAGATACAGGTCAAGAGCTTCAGTTAAAGTTCACATCAGACATTAAAAAGGGGAAAAATATGTGATCCCAGTGACTTGGCATGAGCGTGGCATGGTTGAATATTTCAGAAACTACTGATCTCCTGGGATTTTTACACACAACAGTCTCTAGAGTTTGCACAGATTGGTGCAAAAAACAAAAAACATCCACTGAGCAGCAGTTCTGCATGCTGAACCACCTTGTTGATGAGAGAGGTCAAAGGAGAATGATCAGACTGGTTCGGGCCGCCAGGAATTCTACAGTAACTCACATAACCACTCTTTATAACTGTGGTGAGCAGAAAACCATCTCAGTGCACAAACCTTGAAGCAGATGGGCTACAAAAACAGAAGACCACATGAGGTTAGCCAAGAACAAGAATCTGAAACTACAGTTGACACAGGCTGACTGGGAAGATTGGGAAAAAAATCAGCTGCATACAGAGTTTGCAACTTTTATTAAAAAAAAAAGTTTGAAAAATATATCACGATACCTGTGATATTTCAGAAAAATATAATGTGACACAATTTATCATGACATTGATATTAAATCATTATATTATCTGATATTTAGGTTTGCTAACAAAAAACCATGCAAAACCGTATGTTAAAATAGCTGTTTTTTTTTTTAACATTCACACAAATTATTTAACATGAAAAAGAAAAAAAAACAGTCAGTAGAAAAATCAGCTACTTGTTACTTAACAAGTGCAACAACTCAACTTCATATGGATAATATATCGTACTATCACCATGTACTACTACCATGTCCATTGTCTTTACTTTAGTAGCTATGAAACATTAACACAAAATCATTCTATCTGAATAAACTGGTTATGCACCATTTGTTTCTCCCATATATCTAATTAAAAAGAGAGCACATGTCTGCTCCTAACACACACAGTGTTGATTGCTGCATTTCTTAATGACTAACACCTGATATTGACTCAATTAGGACACATCATCAACTCTACTGCCTTCAGTCCATGAGAACACACTGTTCTGTGAGCTGTAAATAGTTTTTAACTATTCTGTGAGCTCGGAAATATCATAATTACGAAGGGAACGCACGTGAACGTTGTCACAATGTCAGGAACTTTAATAAATTTTAATTTGTAACTGTTGAAAAATTGTTGTGGTATAAGAGAAATACGACACTACAGGACATGTTACAGGAAAATAATTACCTTCAGGGTGCTAATACTTCATCACACCACCCTGCCGTTGATTATTTTCGTATAACAGCATGCACCCAAATGTTTCATTCCTTACTTATTATTGCATTAAAATGTATTCATTTTTCAGAACTGATCAAATGACTCCTACTATGTGCTGCTGTACACATGTTACTCAACAGTGTCTATCTGCACAAGCTCTAACAGGGCACTGAATTTTGACTAGTGCTTTAACCTCTTTCAGAAACTATGTGAAGTTTAAGCCTAATGAGACAGGCACCTCACTGTTTACATGAACTATGAACCTGTCTACAACCAGCACATGGAGAATGCTGTGGCAATACCATGAAACCATGAGCACTAGTTATTGAAATTTAAGCACACTGAAATTTAAATCAGGTATATAATATGTAGTAAGTATAGTAAGTGATTAAGCTTGTGGGAATAAGGATTGGCACAAAATGTTGGAAACTAGTCACTCAAATGCAGGCATTTATGGACACCTGTATCGTGCAGTCCAGAAAACTGGTAGGTAAGTAGATAAGCTTCTGCACTAGTCACCTGTAGATTGTATGTTTGAATCCCAGGACTGCCAAAGAGCCAGTGTTTGAGCCTTGAGCAAAACTACTAAGTCTAAACAGCTCATTATATACCCAAAAGTTTCATATATGTTTCTGAACATCCCATTCCATATTTATTCCCCCTTTGCTGTTATAATAATCTCCACTCTTCTGGCAAGGCTTTCCACTAGATTTTGGAGCATGGCTGTGGGGATTTGTACTCATTCAGCCACAAGACCATTAGTGAGGCCAGGCATTGGTATATTAGGCACTGATGTTGGGTGAGGAGGCCTGGGATGCAGTCGTTCATCCAAAAGGTGTTCAGTGGGGTTGAGGTCAGGGGTCTGTGCAGGCCACTCGAGTTCTTCCACTCCAACCTTTACACACCATGTCTTCATGGAGCTCGCTTTGTGCAGCTGGAACAGGTTTGGGCCTCTTAGTTCCAGTGAAGGGAAATTAATTGCCTTATGTTTGGGTGTGCATGGTGTGTCTCATTCAGTGTCCCACCTCAAGCCCAGTGTTCTCGGGATAGGCTCTGGATCCAGCATGACCCTGGAACGTTAGCATTAAACTGCCCCAACGACCCGTTTCATTTTGGTCCAGGGAGCAATCTTACCTCACACATCTTTCAGCTTGCCTAGAGGGCAGTCCAGAAGTTCTAGTACTACACATTAAAACAGAACGTAACAGTGTTTCAATGACTCAACATTAACAAACAGGCGGAAAGTTTTTTTTTTTTTTTTTTTTTTTTTTTTA
>CM040462.1:6166973-6177568 GCA_022758105.1 Pangasianodon gigas | reverse complement strand
AGCTGCCATTCACTAAGCAGATATGATTTCACACACTCCCACATGCTCTGCAGAACTTAAGTCTATCTAAGTGTTATTACTGTTCCACTGTTTTGCTTGGCATTTCCATTTACTCAATCCAAAGTGACTTTTAACTGATATAGAATCTAATTCAAGGTTAAAGCATTCCCAAATGTGTAATCTTAAATCATTAAAAATAATCTATATAGAGAAGCTGTTTAATATGTTATTATTACTACAAGTGGCTTACGAAAATCTATTCAAATGAATGCCAGGACAGAATATGGGCAAATGAGTATGCTGGAAATGCTCCCATTTTTACATTACCACAGCCAAACCTATCAAACTTTTATAAGTTGATTATTTTCCAATAACAACATGTCCTGAAGTGTTCTTTATTCCCCTTATACCACAGCAATTTGCCGACAAATACAATGTCTTACTTATTAAAGAATGAAATCTTTTGTACGTTTTATCCAATTATAGTTACATTAAATTCTGTGAAACAACCATGAAACAAGTTTCTGTTATCACTTTCGTTACAGCAGCTAATAAACAATAAAAACCATCCTCTCCTTTTCTTGAGACAGAAAGAGAGATGTTTTTGAGTTCAGGGACACTATGGTTCTTGATTAAGGACTATACAGTGGTTCTCTGGCAGTCCTGGGATTTGAACTCACAACGTTCTGGTGATCAGTGCAGAACCCTAAACTGAGCCATTACTGGCCTGTAGGAAATGCTTACTCTTTGAACAGATTGTGTCAGACAAAAAAAAAAAAAATCAAGTTGCCTAAAATGGCCATCCTAACACAAGCATAAAATCATCCAACAGGAGTAGAGGAACAGAAGTAGAAACGTTCTCAGAGATTTGCAGCAGAGATCCCACACCCTGAGATGGAAACCTACCAGCAGTATACGGTTCAGCTGTTGCGGACAGTAAAAGTGGCCGTTATCCGGCGTGACCTCATGGCTTTGACTGTGGCCCGTGGCACTGAGACATGTGGTGTTATCTTCTGCCACGGTAGCATGCATCAGCTGGCTGGACAGACACAAGCTTTCAGATTTCTACAGTGCTTAGCTAAATTTAGGTACAAATCGGTGCAGAGTGATTAGCCAGGATACACATGTGGATCTCTGCTCATTCTTAAAAACTTTTTTTTAAAAATCTAAGTTTGGTGTGTCAAGGTCCCTCAGACCGAATCAAGGCAGTAACTGTAACAGTGCCATCGCTACATTGTCATTTACTCAGAGCTAGCATAAGCAGATTAACCTTGCTCTCATGCATTATGGCTCTGGAATTAGCGGTTTGTTCAAAATCCAGGCTATCCATACACCTCCTCCAGTCCTATTGGCCTGAATACTTACAGGATCAAAGCTCACGAATCAGCGTATTAGAAGTAAACCCAAGAGATGTATGATCAGGGTGGAGCCTTTCTTGCTCGTCCTGACCAAAGCGAGAGATTTTTTAAGGAGGTGTTCTGGCACTACAATCTCTCAAGGCTGGCAGCTCCACACTATGATTCTGGCAATGCACCATACAGCAAATATCTCACACCCGGGGTAAAGAAGAGGGGAGTGAAAGAGTGTGAGAAAGACCTAAGAAGTAAAAAAAGGAGAAATAAACAAGCACTTCAAATGTATGAGTCTTTTTAAAATTGTTTAAGTTTCAGCTTTAGCAGTGGCTCAGACAGGAGAGGAGGAAAGAGGGCCAGTGTCCGTGTTTCCATGCTATTGCTAGACTATAAGCTGCAGAATGTGCCATGTAAACATCTCATTCCAGTCATGCACTCCCAATAAGGCCGAGAGTCCGGAGTGGTTACTACAACAAGCACAAATGGGGTATTATTAGAATTAGGCCTGTGATGATATACATACCCTGTTAATGCTATGTCACACTGGTAACAAGTATTTTTATTTTAGGTGCTGCACATCGTTCGAAGTTATCCAAAAACAGTCAGCTAATTTTAAAAGCACATACCAGCAAAAAACAATTAGAGAAACAATAAACTACATTGCCTGGATAAACTATTGAAGGTTAAGATCCTATTTACAGTTTTCCAAATAATAATTACTCACATTGTTTCTGATGTGGCATTCAATGTCTTTTTTAAGCGAATCTGTAACCTGATACCATGACATACTGAACATTTGATTTGTCAATCCAGTATTTTTCATAGTAACAGGATATAAAAAATCATATCTGGTGGAAGGTTATTGGCTGTCATCTTAAATCCATCAACAAGGATTCTGCACCTAACTAATTAACACATTCATGACTTTTCTTTTCTTCTTCCTGTCATTACCACTTGACTAATTGCGGATAATGATGAGCATGGAAACACAGCCAGTGGGTTTTAGTGGGCTCGGAGAAGGAAAGTGTACGTGCTGCTCATGACTTGCACTTTCTGGCAACTCGGCCTGACTTGCACAATCCTCATGAAAAGCTCTGCAGTATGTAAACAACACAATTTTGCAAGATGGCAGTTCACGCAAAGTACAGATGAATGCATTCTTCATGCTGGAATTGAAACCTATCCCCCCCCCCCCCCCCTTTTTTTTTTACTTCTGCGTCAATACAAAACAAAGCAGCTAAAAAAGCAGAATCATTATTAAAAAGACATGATATTATAGTTGAAACAGTTAAAGACAAGAAGTACACTGCAGGACATGTTTCTTTCACTTCAATACATAAAGGACACAGCTTCATGCTTCTTTTAGAGAAAAGTTCAGGACAGAATCATGACAGCTAATCTAGAAAAAAAAGGAAGTTCACAGAGCATTAATATACACAGGAACTCATCCTGAACTGTTTCTAGGGAAAAAAAATCCAGACCATTAACAAATTAAGCTGTAATGTAAGATATTATACAATGTCTCCATAAGTAATATCATCCATAAGTAGACATGAAATATAACAGTCATTATGAAATTTACATTTGAATTGACTCCCCTGGCAGACGGTTTGATCCCAAAATGACTTATGAAGGATGCAGAGCTCAAGCACATGAGAAGCTGAGAGTTAAGCGCCTTGCTCAGGTGGTTTTCTAACAGGATTTTAACTCAACCTTCTTTTCACTAGTGTGGAATTTTAACCACTAAGACACCACAGATTGGTGCATTTGAGTCATTTCATGTTCAAATGCTCCAGTGTAAACCACTTGATAAAAAAAAAAAAAATCAGTTGTAGAATATAGTTGTACTTTTCAATATCGTAATCTTAATCTTCATCTACTAGGTACATATTTGGTTCACATATTTGAGCACTGTGTCATGGCATTTCCACCTTTAAACTTGGTTAGAACTAGGAGTGGGTGATATGACAAAGATATCATATCACAATACTTGAAGACATTTCTATGATTCACAGTACGGATCTGTGTATCACAATATATAGGTTTGCTAGAAATCACCAGCAAAACAGCAGCACCGCATTAAAAAAATATCCTGTGTAAGGGTTTGATGGTACTTTTATTTTAAGTCTACAAAAATACATTATATAACACTAAAAAGGAGAAACATTGTCATTTTGGCTATTTTAAACAAATATTAAAATCAAACACTAATTTCAAGTTTCATTCAGTTTGTTGTGCTAAAAAAATCTTTATAAAAAGATCAGGACACATGTGATATCTATGTGTATTTTATCATGATATATCAATGTTATAGCACCCTAGTCGAAACCATATATGAAACATGAATTATTTTCCATTACTCCCTACTTACACAAAAAGTTTAGGCCACCTGAATTCAACATAAGAACCGCTAAGTCAATGATGCATGATAAAAAAAAACGACATTCATTCATTCATTCATCTTCAGGAAGCACTTTTACTTGGTCACAGTTTCTGTGGATTCAGGCCTATCTGGGGAACAGATGGGACACCAGTCCACCAGGACTCCGTGCAGAAAAACTCCACACAGACAGTAACCCAAAGTCATGATTGAACCCTGGAGCTGTGTTCCAACAATGCACTACCAAGCTGGCCCAATGATAAGCCAAATCATTTTTAATCACCCAGTTTCCTTTTCGGACATCCATACAAAACATTGCAGTGTAGTGGAGCACGTTGGTGCTCAGTTCAATCTTTGAGGGCCATGAACCAGGTCAGAGTGATGACAGTGGTGTTGTGCAAGCCTGTAGAGGATTATTTACATTTATTCATTTGGCAGACGATTTTATCCAAAGCAGGGTACAAGTGAGGATCCAATCCAAACATAGAACTGAGCTGTTGAGGGTTAGTGATTTTGCTTAAAGGAAAACTCCACCCTGAAACCCATTAAACATGTTTATACTGAAATATTTGTGATGTCTTTAATGTTTCTAAAGCTAATGTGTTGTTTTTTTTTCATTATTCCTGTGAGAAGCTAGTGGTTGTATGTTGCTCTGACACCATAGGAGAACAGTGTTATTGCTAGCACTGTTACAATGGTTTTTAACAGGAGAACAAATATAAACAGTCTCAAATATAAGTGATCACAGTCATATTTTGCTGTTAGCTCCTAAAAACAAAAGAGCAAGAGCTTTTGTTCTCACTCATCATTTTCAGCAATGTTCAACGTCATTAATGAGACATTAGAAAACCAGCGTAGATGTAATGGAGATGTGGATGCAAACATTGGACCTAAAGTTTCAGAATACAACGTAGTTATACAACACAGTGGTGCTGAGTTAAAGCAGAGACTCGGCTCAACTAGTGATCTATGAGAAGACATTTGGCAGACACCCTTATCCAGGGCGACTTACATTCATCTCATTCTATACAACTGAGCAGTTGAGGGTTAAGGGCCTTTCTCAAGGGCCCAGCAGTGGCAGCTTGGTGGTGCCAACAACCTTCTAATCAGAAGTCCAACCTCTTAACCACTGAGCTACCACTGCCCTATCACTGGTGTGATGGCATTGATGGTGGTTTTTGGTATGATTGTTGAAGCTTGGAAGCTGATCCGTTTGAGCAGAGTGGCCAGATGAAGAGGTGGGACAGCTGGACAGGCTAAAGGACTAAAGCACTGCTGCATCGCACTATTTAGGTAGAGAAGAAGCGAGGGCTGAATCTCACCAGCGCCACAATCAGCAGGATTGTGGGCAATGTAGGAAACCATTAACCAAAGTGAAAATAGACCAAAGAAGTTTAAATACAGAGTTTCATTATAAAATAAACCATGGACCATGGATGTAAGTAATTTAGGGTGGATTGTTCCTTTAAGAGCCCAGTAGTGACTCTGGTTGTCTTGGGATTTGAACTCACAACCTTCCAGTCAGTGGTGCAGAACTTTAACCCAAACTTTTGCCCTAATTATAGTTATGATGAAACAGCTTTAAAGTAATGCAAATTGCAACAACAACAAAAAAAATATCTCTCACATAATCCACTAATCCCCCTGACCCGTCAACATGAGGCCAGTCCAATGGTCATGTATATACTCATTATCTGACCAGAGTACTGGCTGATACTGTGTTTAATTTATAACACATTTTTCACCTGATAACAAGATTTTAAAATAACCTGCATGAAATTTATATGAACTAAACATAACTGTTGGGTGCTTAAAGACATGCTACAGGTCTAATATAGGTTATAAAGTGCAAAATAATTCAGTGTATCGCAGTTTAAAACTAAAATCATAACTATGTCTGTGATAATACACTGTACTGCTATGTCACGTAACGTTAGCATGCTAGCAACCAGACACTTAGCCAAACACGCCATGCACCAATTTGAACAATTTTTCCTTTAAAAAACAAAAAACGCGAAAATGTTCACGAAAACGTTCGGGAAACGGTCTTAAATCAAACCAAGTCATAGATGAAGAAGCACAAGCCCACAGGCTAGCAGCCTGGCTAAAAATACAGGACTAGCCACCTAGCTAACTAAAGTACTTGACAACACTGTTATCTCGCTACTAAACACAAAACAGCGCAACACTTCAGACTTTCCTACTTTAAAATAGTCATACAACTTGTATATATGTATAATTATCATATCTGAGGCCGTGTTTGCAAGAGTTGTTATGCTAGGCTAATTCAGCAGGCTAAGCTAGCAAAATATCCCAAATACCCCTTGCAAAGCCCAGTTGCCGGTGGCAACAGCAGCACTTTTAATGTTCAAAGTTGGCTTGTGCAGTTGTGCTTAAACTGTAACTGTGGTTTCTTCTTAGTTTTGAGCGCATATAAAGAAGATAAACTCGCCGTAAACGTGCGACCATGCAATAAAAAAGTGATTTTGTAACCTAGTAAAGCTGATACAATGTTGATATTTATCTACAGCTGACCTACAGTTTGGGGTTACAGCGTACTGCTGTGCTGGGTAGCCTATGGAAATGATAAGCGGTATTATTGTTGTTTATTGTTTTTGAGAGTCTAAGACGGTGTCACTTTTTCCTTATAGACATCAAATGTGTATTAGAGATCATTTGTAAACTAGTAAAGCTGATTTTAAACCAAAACCCAAGAAAAAAAAAAAGCGCAGTTGAAAGTGAAATGTGACGGAAAGGAAGAAGCTGCGTTCAATAACTTCAACAGTGCAATCCAGAGTAATGTAATCTAATGTACTATAATATAACACTGATCATTACTGTAAAGAGAAAATAAACCACTCAGATTCTTACCTGCCACCCCGAAAAACGACTCTGTTTGCTTTAAATCTTTCTGTAAAGATTTGTCGCTTTTTTTTTTTCTTTTTCTTTTTTCCTCTCTAGAGCCTACAATCAGCGCCCATAAGCAAATTTGGTGGTCAAATCCTTAAAGATTGGTGGGCGAAACCTAAAGACAAGACCGGAGAGAGGAGAGAGAAAGTGGCCGTGCATTGCACTGGGAGATCTGGGACGAAAAAACTCACATGATCCTGTACGTCAGCGATACATTTTCATACGACACCCAAAATATTTTAATGCAAGGCAATGCAATAATAAAAACCAGCCATGCATGTGAGCTGAGTGGTGCAGTGAAATAGTGCAATATAAAGCTTAACTTTACTTACACTCCAAAAAAAAAAAAAAAAAAAAAAAAAAAAAAAAAAAAAAAAAAAAAAAAAAAAAAAAAAAAAAAAAAAACTACACATACACCTATAATGTTATGCTGTATGTTGTAGGAACTAATTATTAATATTATTATTAATAATAATGTTTTTGAATGCATAACCCTGCTCTTGTAAAGCCTGCCATTCATTGCAGTTTCAGATTTCATTCACTGATTCAGTTGCAGTTACTGAATCCACACCATCAGTTTAAAATGATTAAAGTGCACCATTTTTTTTCCTTCCTGACAAAATGAATAAATAAATAACTGTATAATTAAAACTATAAATCTCCGGCATGTGACAGATGTTTGTTTTGGGTTTTATTTGGATTCCAGCTATTTGTTTTAACAGTAAACAGGTATATTTGATATAATTCATATTATTCACTCCGTTTCAGACAATGAAAAAAAAAAAAGGCAAAAAAAAAACAAAAACATACTTTTGGCAATTATTTGCAGTATTTATTTCTGGTATGTAGTGAGAGTTCACTTCTGTAGAGCAAGACATTGAAAACAGCGCCCCCTGCCGGTCACAATCTTTATGTTTCTACACACTTAAAGGCGCCTCAGTGGGGTTTGGCTGGTACTAAAGGGATCTACTTGGAACATTTTGTTGAAATATTTTCCCCAGATGAAAATATTAATCTGCCACCACAAAATGATCACCAAAATACCATCCTATAGCTATGCTGTTTTGATTATTTTCTACACATGACCTTAAAACATGAGCAGGAATATCTAGGGTCTGTCAAAAGGCTGGTGGGTTCTTTGGACGATTAACGGTTCGAACTTTCTACATGCAAAGTGACAAATAGAATAACTAATAAAATGCAAAATTCAAGGAGCATGAATGGATGTATATCATCTCTACATTTAAAAAAAAAAAGCCTAAGAACCCCTCTTGTAGCTTAAGGTTTCTTTGATATATTACAACATTAAATGTAACTATAAATGGATAAAAAGTATGGCATGCCACTTCTTAATTCATAAAACATTGTAATCATTGGCAAATTATTATGGTATGGTAAGAGGAATAA
Source organism: Pangasianodon gigas (assembly GCA_022758105.1). Classification (NCBI taxonomy): domain Eukaryota; kingdom Metazoa; phylum Chordata; class Actinopteri; order Siluriformes; family Pangasiidae; genus Pangasianodon; species Pangasianodon gigas. Next base: position 6,169,519 of record CM040462.1, on the reverse strand, counting down.
AACATGCTGTTAGTAGAAAATAATCAACTTTGACATGGTAAAAGTAACTCAGCTTTACATCCGGCCACATCACACATTATTTTTCTGTAACAACACACCCCGAAGTGTTTTATTCCTTATGTGTTTCTTCACCTATGTAACTGAAGGTGTGTAGCATTATGTGAGATGTGATGATGATGCTGATCCAGAAACATTTGGGTGACTGGAGACATAAATAATAAGGTAGTGAGTGAAAATGTAACAACATGATCAGATAATACATTTCGAAAGTAGTGTTTCTATTCCAGAAAACATTAAGGGTTATTGTGATTTCAGTTGCACTTTTCTACTGTTTGTTTTTGTTTTCCTTCCACAAACCGGTTTGGAGCACTCCTCTAAACAGTACACACTGTAGCTTACTGTCCTAAATGTAAAAAAAAAAATGTGTCTAATATTCTTACTGGAACAGCCATTTTAAAAAATGGCTAGAATCACTTGTATCAAGACTTCTTCATAGTGGTTATCTATAGGAGTGTTTATCTAGGGTGTTTAAAGGAACGGTGTGTATCATTCTTTATCCACTGTGAGTAACTGTTGGTTTTAACAGCTATGACTTTTCTTCTTTACGACCCTGTTTCTATGTACATGGTCCTTACAAGTGTTAATTCATATAAGATTCCTTCTATAAAATGCTAGTGTTTGGAATAGCTGATCCCCAGCCAATATAGAGTGGCTGGTTTATTAGGTACATCTACCATCTTGGTCATTTTGTAGGTGTAATATTACTGACTGTAGCCTATTTGCTGCTATGCAGTTTGTTATATTTTATTTTATTTGAATATTTTAGCAACTATTATTACTTGCACATACTTGGCTTCATCGAGCAATGTGTTGTTCAAAGACAATGCGTAGTCTAAAGTGAATAAAATTTAACCTTGCCCTGTGTTCTTCCTGCACATAATTCTGGTACAGCGTTTTGGACACTACATGCTTTGCTCATTCCTGTAATGACTGTCGTTCCTGTGCCCTTGTTAAAACGTATTTACAACTTTTAAAGTAGTAATTACAAGTACAAGTTACAAGTGTGTTCAAGTACTCAAGTTGGAAGTAACCAGACAAAATGGGCAGAATGTTCTTTTCATGTCTATCGATTTACTTTAGGACAGCTTTTAAGTTTTTTAAAGGCAGTTGGAGAAGAAGGGAATACTTTGCTACCATACCATTTACTACAGCGTCATCTTTCTGCCATTTTGAAAATGTGCCACGCCTCATAACAGCACACAGCCATGGTGCAGTCTGTTGTCTCAAGTAAAGTCACAGACTCTGCACCTGAATATTCTGAGGTTCTGAGATTTCTGTCCAACATTAAGCACATGCACCATTTGTTTTTAATAAGATTGTTAAGCTGGGTTTGTTTTCTAATTTCTAATGTCAGTATGTCATTAGACACATTTTATTTTTAGGATATCTTTCCTCAATGTCCTGTTCATCCTGTGTTTGCATTATGAAATGAAATCTTCCCTAGGATTACATGCTTATGGCCACATACTGGAGGCGAAGCAGCACAAGCAGTGAGAGTCACCGTTCCCTCAAATTGGGTGCAAGGTGTGTGCAGATTGCAAACGTGTATATATTGGAAAATGTTGGTAACCAGCACGGATAAGTCGAGTCTGTACATGTGTGTGTTTGTGTTTGTGGATTGGCAGATACTAGTAATCAGTATAGATTTAATGGGTGTGTAGAGGTGTGTGTGTGTGTGTGTGGGGCACACATGCTGGCACATGTTGGCTACCACCATGAATTTATTCATGAGGGCTGTCATGGTGTGCACTTGCATTTATATGCAGATTTGGCAGAAATGAGTCACTGATGAATTCTCTGTTGTCTCGGCCCCGTGTGTGTGTCTGTTCAATTCTCGGCTCTGTGCTCAAGTGTTTGGCTCAATGTGATGCCAATTACAGGTACAGGCACAGAGGAGCCAAATCAAGGTTTGAGGAATGGGTTGCCAGATTGGAGCTTTTTATCTTCCATTTGCAATTTTTTGAAAAATTATATGACTAGAAAAAGTGGTCTTTTGCTGGTATATGTATAATTTAGATGTAATTTGGTTTAGGCTGGTTTATGGTGAGTGGTCGAGGTGCCTTTTTTAAAGTTATATCTTATAAAGCTAATAAAAAATCTGAGGATGCTCCTGACTGTAGTTCTGGCCGTAATTTAAACTACAGGTTCCTATCAATGCACTCGTTCTAATACGTTATCGTTTCTATAGTAACAGCGCATTCACTTGTATGGTGGATGCTCCACATAATCTAAGGCTAATTAAAAAAAAAGGTTTTAATAAGTGTCTTGTTATTTAATAAACAGAAACATACAGTCAGGTCCATAAATATTGGGACAGTGACACAGTTTTGGTAATTTTGCCTCTGTACACCACCACAGTGGATTTGAAATGAAGCAGTCAAGATGTGACTGAAGCGTAGACTTTCAGCTTTAATTCAAGGGGTTTAACAAAAATATTGCATTAACCGTTTCGAAATTACAGCCATTTTTTTTCAGAGTTCCTCCAT
>CM040462.1:6135032-6166873 GCA_022758105.1 Pangasianodon gigas | reverse complement strand
ATGGAGGAACTCTGTAAAAAATGGCTGTAATTCCTAAACGGTTAATGCAATATTTTTGTTAAACCCCTTGAATTAAAGCTGAAAGTCTACGCTTCAGTCACATCTTGATTGCTTCATTTCAAATCCACTGTGGTGGTGTACAGAGGCAAAATGACCAAAACTGTGTCACTGTCCCAATATTTATGGACCTGACTGTATAATCATTGATATGGTGAAGGTTTCTGTTAAGAGACGTTTAGTTATCACTTATGAAAGGAGTCTCCAGTGTCAGTGTTTCGTAACAGTTTTCTGACACGGGAAAGTCTTTTGCACTTTCTGGCTTCTCAGGAACATGACACTCTGCATTTTTTTGTCTTCTTAACTTCATGAGAGCATTAAAAAGAGAGGCTGGTGAGGGAATGACTGTTTATAGCTACTATAAAGTAAGTAAAAACAGGAACTATTTAATGTTATGGAACATCTCACGGATGTTCCATAACATTAAATGTAACTATAAATGTTTAAAAAGTGCAGCATTAATAAATCATTGGCAAACTGCTGTGGTATATGTGGTTATTTTCCATGCCCTGTCATGTTTTATTCTTTACATAAACCAGTTGTGCAACTTTGACCTGTTGTTTTCCCTCATTATCATATTGTGTACTGTACTAGTCTACCTGGAAATGGCACTTCCTTAAAGCTCACAGAGAAGAATTATGTAAATGTTTGAGATGAAAATTCCTTTGATTGGGAAAGAACACAGGAATGCAAGAAAGCAGTTTACTTCCAGTAGCAGTGAATTTCACTTCATGCGTAACTCAACTAGGTTTAAGTTGTAACTTAAGTAATAAGTAATTACATTATATTTATACCACAGCACTGATGAATTCTAGATTCCGATTGGTATCGATTCATTTTCTACAACAGCAGCTCTGACAGTAGTGCCAGTTGTAATTCAAATCACAGGTTTATATTAATAAGCCTGTCCTAATGTGTTATCACTTTTACAGTAACAGTTTATACTGAGAAGTGTATGGCAGGTGTGTCACATAAACAAATTTTCAAAATGTGTGCAATTGTTCATTTCATGAATTTTCTGTGAGGAGATGTTTAGTTAACATAAGGAGTCTTCTTCTATTTGGTTTCTGATTTCTTTGTATTGAGCTATCTCATTACCTTGAAGAAAGAGGAAAAAGAGAGCCTGGTGAGGGAATAACTGTTTAAAGCTGTGGTAACATAAGTTACAACAAGAACTAACATGTTTCTAGGATGTTCCGTATCATGAAATGTAACTATAAACAGGTGAACAGTTGTAACTGTTGGCGAATGGTTTCCTGGTAATGAGCCATGTGCTGGTGTTTTGTTTTTTGTTCTAATCCTGTCATTGGTTTGTTGCCTGATTGTGTTCACCTGTTATGTGTCTGTCCTTAGTTACTATTAGTATGTCCGTCATTGTTTATCATGCTTGTGATGCTTTTTGTGTCATGTAATTAGTGTCCAAGCCTTGTTTTCCTGTTTTGGTCATTCTGGTTTTCGTCTTTTGCCTATGATTCCTATACACTTGTGTTTTAACTCTCACCACACATTACAATAACACAACACACCACTTGGGTTATTTGATTATAGCTAATAGCACACTCCATTGAGTTTTATGCCTTACTTATAATTATATGGTCACATTGGAATTTTACCTCACTATTTTCCTAATGGTACATGTGGCTTACAGTTAAAGAAAAAGCCAGCTAACTAGTTATTGTTGGCTGTTCATCATTTGGCTTCATTCAAAATCACTTCATCTGCTCCACCCTGGCCAAGAAAATGGCAAGGAGAAAGTCCATTGCGTGTGCTACCAAAGCTTGCATTTTTCTGTCTCAGGTCATTCGGTTATTTGTGAGGTATGTCCAGTTTGGCTTGCTGCTTGTCCTGTTCTAATGTACCTACTAAATCTGAACTAATGAATCAGGTGTGTGAGCAGCGAAATCACTAAACCATGCTGAACGTCAGACACACAAGACCACAGTTGGACACCACTTCTCTAAACATGTGACTAGAATGCTATGAAGACAGTCTTTCTCTTGTTTAGCTCTGGCGAGTGTGTGAGAGAAACCAGACTGCCTAAGAAAACCTTTAGCCTTGGTTACCATGGTGAGAGACATTGATTATATTGTGATCATTTATGGCTTCCTGTTGAGTACCTATTATTAACTCTGACTTGAAAGGAATACAGTGGAATTTGAACAGCTGTAATGGATGGTTCAACTGTGGACAGTCTATGTACATCTCTTCCAGGTCTGTAAACAACCCACACACACACACAGATAAAGATGAAGAGAAAGATGAAATTGTTGGCGACATTGGACCCATATCACCATGTGCTTTTTTATTGCTCCATATTGTTTTGTTCTTGAAGTCTTCACTGATGTTGACCCAACCCCTCAGCCTCAAAAGTGCTCATTTCACAAAAGTCACGTGAGCTGATACAGTAGTGAAATGCCCTTAAGATGGTGACAGGGATTCCCTGAAGGTGTGTTAAAAGCAGCATTGGCATGCAGCCACTCTCACACACACATTACTCTCTCTCACTCAGTGCACGACTACAGGAAACAGAAAGAGCCTCAGGCCTGCATAGAACATTAACTACTTAGCTCCTTAAATCTTTAAGGCAGAGAGACTACAGAATCAAACCAGCTGAATAATGACCAGTTTTAATCAGTTCTTCATTCAATTTCATTTCCTCACCAGTTCGTTACTGAATTTCACCAGCTCTTCATCAGTTCCTCATTGGTTATTCATTCAAGTTCTTCATTGAAATGAATAATTTCATTTGTCCTTCTCATTTGGCCTGTACTGAATTGGATCAGTTCTTAATCAGTTAATTAAATTTTTTCCATTCCTAGTTGTTTATTAATTTCTTCATTTCACTGATTGTTAATTGGGTAATTAAATTTTATCTGGTCTACACGGAATTCTATCTGTTCTTTGTATTTTTGTTACTGCAATACATCAGTTCTTCAATGAATTTCATCAGTTCCTCATCAGATATTCATTAAATTTTATCAGTTCTATATTGAATACCATCAGTTCTCCTGTTCCCCATTAGTCATGAATTGAATTTCTTGGCTTCTTCAGTTCGTCATGGGTCGTTCTTTGAATTTCATCAGTTTGTCATTAAATTTCATTAGTTCATCAACTAACACAGCCCCATGATGGTAAAATGTATTCAAGGTTACAACACAGGTGTAGTTTCCTCGACCCCAGGCAGAGCTGCTCAGCCCAGTTTGGGTATTTTCAGGCGTCAGAATTTCAATTTCCATTATAAAATGTTTCACTTCCTTTTCCCCACCCATGCCCAGCTGTGAAGTAACACCTCTCACCACAAGATGTCAGTAATGTATTAATAATAATCAAAGTACTTCGGAGCAGAAATAGTTCGTTTGCTCTAAAACACATCAAATGTCTGCATTTTATAGGGATAGCAAACATGTGGAGACTGGAATGTCTTTGAATCTGCTTAGATCTGTGTACTTAATTTCTACATTCACACTGAGACACACACACACACACAATCACTGATGTGTAATGATGGCAGTGTTTAGCTCAGAGGCCTCAACACTCACAGTCATTCAGGTCAGTTTAAGTCCTCTCCTTGCTATCTTCTTGCGTTACTCTGTGTGTGTTTGTGTTCTGTCCTCGCAGAAGGACACATTGTTCAGTGTACAGTAGTGTGGAGGTGATTGTTGAGTTTGGCCTTTATCACAGTGTCAAACATACTCAACCCCCTTCCTGTATTTCCAGATTCGAGTTGAGTTTGCTAATCTTAAGATCAACGACAACTGATTCTCCTCAGGTGAGATTAATCTGATAAATCTGTGTGCATCCTGTCCTCCGGAACTAGAGCTGAGCTGGCATGTTCAGTATGATTGATGCTATCCTTGAAATGGCACTATATTCGCTATTACATTTGGGAAATCAGGAATAATATGTGACACACTAATATAGAAGACAGAATTTGTGTTTTTCTATGCTACATACTGTATATCATGCCAACACCCCATTGCAGATGTGTCTGAAACTTTCCCTTAACTGTCTGTGTCAAACAGTAGACTGTGGGTGATCTGTAGCCTAGAGAACATCCTGTGGAGACTACTGTGATGCTTTGTGGGATTTCCTGAGTAGGCTGGATACTGTTAGTGTTTCCACTACTGGATATACTGTAACTATGAAACAGCAGAAACTCAAAATACCACACACTATTTTTTTTTTTCATTCCCAGCTGCTCAGTAGACAAGCAGATTCAGAGAAAGAAACCTACTGACTTTCCCAAAAGAAAACCTTTCATTTGCTATGTATGAAATAAATAAATAAAATAAAAAATTCATTTCCCATGCTTGTATGGTGTTTGAAAGAGACACAGCATGTTTACAGACTTGTAACACTTAAAGAAGTGTTTCGGTGTGTTCCTGTGTATATGGATAATAGTTTTATGCCTGTACACTGAGACCCCATGCTATACGGATCAACTGTATTGGTTTCGTAGTGTTTAATGGCAAGTTACTGATAAGTGGTAGTACAAATTTTTAGCACCCCTTTTTCGATATTATAACCAGCCATCACTGGCCACTCTGTTTGCACATACAAACATAACTATACTCACTCTTCACTACTGGCAGGTTGTGAAGAGAGAAAGAAAATATGTGCCTGCAAGTATGAATGTACTCTTCCTCTCCACACCTTCATCTGACCTAAATACTTTAGCAACTGTGTGAAGATCATGACCCAACATGCCTGACACTGCACAGAGAGAGAGACAGAGAGAGAGATACACACCCACATACACACAAAATGATCTATATCTCCCTGATAATAGAAGTAATCTATTCCTCTTAATAGATGTGATCTCTCCTTGCTATGTCATTGATAGGTACACAATGCAGAACAGTAGTTTGTGGTGGAATTTAGATTTATTGCTTTAGAAACATGTTTAATTCAAATTAAGGTATTTCTCTGACTGTTTTTTAATGATCATAAAGCTAATGATGCCATGAATAGTTGTACATGGTCTATAGTTTTTTTCTTTTTACTAGTGATTTGAAAAAGTAATAAAAACAGCATACTGACCCTGCGGTTCAGTAAAACTAGCATATTGACAGCATACAACTAAACGCTGTAAAGAGCTAAATATATTCCACACATTCCACAAAATGAATCTGATCATATATATATATATATATATATATATATATATATATATATATATGTATATATATGTATATATATTAACACATTTAGCACCATTTGATTGGGTTTTTATAAACATGAAGAACATCAGCTGGCATGTACAACAGCAAGCTTATCACAATACGTATTCATAGTTTGAGAAACTTCTGTCTATGTTTATGTAGGTATTGTACAATATAAGCACAGAACCATTATATTATAAAGACACCAGGAATGAAACACAATAAATAATTTGGACGGTCAAAATGGAAAGTTTCACCCTTAATGAAACTGCCAACATCTTATATAAACAAATCATAGCAACCATTGCTTTATGTTTGAGATAAAGCACTCTTACAAACTATACTTATCTACAGAATTAGTTAGAATGAATTTAGGATACATGATTAATACTATGAACAGGCACTTATTACAGAGGAATCTGTACTCGAATGTTTACATGGAGATGAATTCAATGCTAAAACCAGAATACAAGCCAAAAGTGAAATTTCAGATTGTTAGAAAAGATAATATTGTAAACATTGTAAACAAAATGATGTTGGTTTGTACAAATGGCTGTCAAAAGCTCATTTACACTGCCAGTCAAAATGTATATTTTATCCTTTTTTGGGATGTACAAGCAATGGGCTCATTTAAAACTGGAAATAATGAAAAGGAACATGTAAATGGAGGAATGTTTGTAACAATTTAGTTCTTGCTCACTAACATATTTAAACAACTAGCATTGACAATGAGTCTTTCATCTATAGGCTTAACCACTTAAAGTCATATGTTATTATTTAGTTATTTATCTTGAAGTGTATTATCAGTATCAACCAGGAATTAGAGATGATTTATTTTTCATTATGGTTCTTTCTGAACAGAAACGATATTTTAAAGTTCCTGCTCCAGGGTTCTATGCCCCCTTGTGGAAACCATCAGAAAGAAATAAAAGAACGATTAATAACATTCTTTACCTGTGATCAAGAGTCATTTGGCTATCAGTCACCCTCTTAACTAGCGCTAACAATAGTCGATCTTTTGCAGACTTCTGCCTAAAGTGAAGGATGACTTCTTTGCTCAGATGCTGCAGATTACCATCATGATTGCCTGATATTTCCTCAGAGCATCCTTCTAATTTGCAGTGTGACTTGTTGCTTGCAGAAACGTTATAAAAATTCCTTTTTTTTAAATACAGATTTCCTGCCAATGTTCCATCTTCTAATATGCAGCTATCCAACGTCATATTTTGGCAATATAGTGTATCTTCCTGTGACTCGGCATGCAACGAGTGTGGAATTCTGGACAGGAGTTTACTCTATACTTTCTTGAAATCATACTAGAATGGAAAAATGACGTTATTAACCAGTTAAGCACTTTAAAAAAAATGTTTTCACTCTGGACCAATCTGAAGTGATTTTGTTCATGGTTTGATTACATTCAATGCAAATTTTCATTGTTTTCTATTCTTTTACTTTAACATTTCTAATTCCCTGGCATCTGCACTGATTTACTCAGTAGTTAGAGTGAAACTAATGAAAAAGGTTTGTAGATAGGAGAGTGATGGCTCCTGGGAGTTTAATTTGTCTATTTTCCTCTAACAAGGCATCATGTAGGGTTGCATCAGGATCTGAGAGTTAAATCTTTACACACAAAGGGTTAGGTTTTTGTTTGTGTGCTGGTGAATTTTCAGGATTCATTTTCAATAACAGCAGCTCTGACAGTAGTACAGCTGCAAATCTATTTATATGAATGTACTCATTCTAATGCATTATCTTTTCTATAGTAACAACTAATTCTCAGGCATGTGTATGGAAAAGACTCCATATAATCTAATATTTAATCTTATTTAACAACTAAAAACCTGCAATCATTGACATGGTGAAGTTTTCTGTAAGAAAACATTTATGGAAGGAGTCTTCAGGACTTCAGTGCTTTCTAGTTTCTTGCATATTTTTGTCTTATTAGTTTCAAAAAAGTATAAAAAACAAAAAAGCCTCATGAGGAAATGACTGTTTACAACTGCTACAATGTAAATGCTAACAGGAACTAACCTTTTTTTTTTGCACAAATTCCACAACATTACAACTATAAATGGATAAAAAGTTTGATGTCAGAAGTTTGATGTCGGAAGCTTGAAGTTTGTGTCATTCTTTGATTAAAAAATGTAATCTATGGCAAATTGCTGTGGTATAAGAGGAATAAAACACATTTGGATGTTGTTATTGGAAAATAATCAACCTCTCGGTGGTAAGTGTAACTCTGCTTCGTTGATTATTTTGCTGTAACAGCAGGCCCCCGAGTGTTTTATTCCTTACTCCCTTTATTACCATGCCCTGTCGGAACTAACAGGTTATCAGCTGTAACAAAACAAACTCCATGTGTTGAAATATTCTTGACTGGCAGTGTACAATATCTGACTGAGCAACAGCACACTTCTGATTGCTGGAAGCAAGCGAAAGACAGAGCAAAATGGCAATGAAAAAGAGAATCTCTGCTGTGTATATCAGGCACTTAAATATTTTCACACATCACACCTCACTGCTCTGCATGCACTTTTCTCTCATTCCACCAAATCTTTCCAATCAGCCCTTTTAAATCTTATCATACTTATAGAATTTTAAATCTTACCCATGCAGTAGGAGCTCGGTGCTTATGGTCGGTCCCAGGACTACCAGAGAGCCACTTAACCTTCAACTGCTCAGCTCTGTGCTTTGATTGTAGTCTGCCTCACTTATAAGCTCTGGATAAAAGTGTGTGCCCAAAAAAATGATAAAAATAAATCTATAATAAAGGCTGTAGTTAAAACTCTACAGTGGCTACCTGCATGAATGGGTATTGTGATACAGTGCATAATCTATTACAGAGAACCTCACCACAATATCACATCACATGTAACAGACATTACTAGGGCTGTCAAGGTCATTTTTTAAATTTTTTTTTAACTTATAATGTTTAGTAGTTACATGTATAGAATATTAATGTCCAGATGTATAACATTATACTATACAGACAAAGAAAACATTAGCAATAACATTAGCAAAAACGCTATACAGAAATCACCAACAATGAAATTCCAGTATACAATTATATATATATATATATATATATATATATATATATATATATATATATATATATATATATATATATATATATATATATATATATATATATATATATATATATATATATACAGTACCATAATTTTTAATGATTTGCTGTATTTTATTTATTTACTCAAACTAATATTTATCGTTGATATTTATGTCGATGTTTCATTTCTCAGGCTTTATTTTTTACATTCCCCAATCATTTTTATTTATTTATTTATTTTTATTTAAGCCATTCTATCATACAATCCCAAATGTCTTCTTTAGTGGATTTTTAAAATATAGCAGGAATCTGTTGCTGGACTGGTCAAAACAATGTAGCCAGAAATGTGGCTCAGAGACACTAAGTGAATTAAATCTGATCATATATAGCCTATTTATGTCTAATTAATATATTTATGTGATTGTGCTAATTTCAGTGAGGACATATGGGTCAGAAATGGCATTTACAAAATATGAATTTATATAATATTATGTGTGACCTCATACCATCCTATGCATAAGCCATTTTCTCTGTCCAAGAAGGCATCATAATACACTACATAATACACTATATAAACTCACTGCACAGGGTGTAACATAATAGGAGTTGTAGTGCACTACATGTCTAGTCAAGCGCATTTCAAGATCCTGCCACAGAAAAAGAGTAAAGAACTTTGAGATAAAGACCACACCTGAAGCTTAACCTTCTTCATAGATAACTTCCTGTCGGTTCCCATGTCATTTTCTCCGATAATGATGAAGTTTACACATTCACCACTGCTACGTCTTCTCCTATTCAACACCTCCACAAGTCTGGCTATCTAGCGCAAAACAGAAACTCCATCTAAAGTTCTCAGAGTTCCTGTCATGTCTTACAGTTCCACAATCATGCTCCATGTCATTAAGTTAAGGGTGTGGTCTGTAATCACAAAATGTCTGTTGGAAATTATTAACTACCTCCATGTAGGGGAAACAGTTTGTTCATTTTTATGTTTAATTAATTAGAAAAATAAAAGATTTTAAAAATGTTGAAAAAATATATATATAAGTTCAAAAAATTTAGGAAATGCATGTTTCAATAGACTTAAATGGATGTTCTGAAATAGTGTTTGAATAGAGAAATTAGTTTTGACAGCCCTAGGTGTTTCTGTGTGCTATAATAACTGTTAAATGTGATGTCATTTTTGTTGACAGGTTTTATAACTCGATTGTTCTTGGTGTTAGAAGTGTGTCAGAAGTGAGTGCTCGTCCTCGTCTCTCTGTTCTGCTCCTGCTCTTCTGTGCTGCGCGTGAGACGCTGGATGCCTGGTGATCTCAGTTCTTCTTCAATCTCCTCGACTACGATCGTTTCCTCAGGCTCGACAGGGCGCGGATCGGGGTAGCTGGGCTGGTAGTAGGAGTGATGCGTGCCGTAGCTGCCGTACGGATCCTCCTCCACTCCCTCAACCTCATCAGGACCATATGTTTGGTAGGGATTAGGCTGCACTGGGGCTATGGGAATATCTCTGTCAGTCACTTCACGATGAAAGACCCTCTCTGACCACCACCAAGCAGCGCACGCACACACACATAAACACACATGGAGACATAGCAGAGAGTGGAGGGATAGGACACAAAAGCCCATGGTCAATGATGACAACACATCACGATACACACAGCACCCACATTACAACACGTGCAGGAATTAGTGTTAGTGGTGTTTATCTGATATCTTATGTGTGTGTATGTGTGTGTGTTTGTGTGTGTGTGTGGGGGGGTGCGTGTGTTAGTCAGATGAGTTCAATCATGAACACCAGCACAGTCAGTACAGAAGCAACAACGCAACCAAAGCACTTGGTGTGTATGTACACTGTGTGTGTTCAGCAGAGCAAAAGCTTTCTAGCCTGTGTGTTTGTGTGTGTGCGTGTGTGTGTGTGTGTGTGTGTGTTAAGAGAAGACTCCAGGTATGTGCGCCATCAACAGCCTACACAAACGTGTGAATGGAGCTTGAAGCTCAGTACACATGTACAAACTGTTGCTGGTCTTCAACAACTGGAGAGAGAAAAAGAGAGAGAGAAAGACAGAAAGGGTGAGAGAGAGATAGACAGAGAGAGAGAGAGAGAGAGACAGACAGACAGACAGATGGGGACACACAGAAAAAGAGCAAAAGGACTGTAAGTCAGTAAAACAGTGATTTTTTTTCCATGCATAGTTTTAACTGAATCACTGATTACGATATATTCTCGATGCTTCTTTATCAATTAGCTGATAAAGAAATACAAAGAAACTCACACACACATACACACACACAGTATGTAAGCATTGCATAACTCCTTATGTCTCTGTCTCATGTGAACAGCTGGAATGAAGTATCCTCATAATGACAGTGTTGACATGAGCACTATGCTTACAAAATGACTCACCAGTGCAGACATTTATGGAGTTACTACTCACATACAGGCATTCAGAACTCATGCTATACTCTCTCTCTCACACACACACACACACACACATACACACACAGTGCTACACTACACACTGATACAGAAAGATTCAGCACAAAGGGACATAATAGCAACAGTAATTTCAAGTCTTTTTTCAATCTACAATAAATCTGTCACAGTAATGACAATACTATATTACTGACAATATTTCATAACCATCAGTATAGAAGTTTTTTTCTATTTTTTTTTCACTATGCAAATAATAATGTTAGAACGCGTTAAAACATGAGCGATTGCAGGCTGCAGTGATGAACTCCAAACACTGACGGCTGAAACTGAAACAATTATATACCACGTGGATGATGACTGCTTCACTGCAATGCTGAACATTCAATTAGAAGTGCACACGTTACACACGTTAGTGTAATAATATTACAACACAACTCTGGGCTGGTTGCAGTATGGAGAACACATTCATCTCAACAGCTATATGACTAACTTATTACTGACTGAAACACACATAATACCAAGATATGACTGTACTTTCAATGAGATTACCGTGACTAAATAAATTAAGCTGTGACAATCTTACTGCTCACCACCTATCTCCTTTCCTCTTTATTTCTATTAAGCCAAATGAGCCATTCTGTACCTATTGCTCTCTGTGTATCAGTTTAAACTAAATCCAGCACACAACCAACCTCTGGACTATTACATCTAGCAGTATTGCTATAGCATTGCATCATGAGTTGCCCTGGAGTCACTCATAGCATGCAGAATTCATGATTTCTAGCCATGTTAGATCCATCTAAGTGCAGGGAAATTATTGAAAACATCACAGTGTGGGTTTGATGTGTTGACATATGATGTAAGTTATTAAGAACAGTGAGGTACAATAGCTAACAACAGTTGTATGAATTTCAGTTAATAAAATTCATGGTTAACATGTGTGTGTGTGTGTGTGTGAGAGAGAGAGAGAGGGAGAAACTCACCTGCCACATTGTATCCGCAGGAGTTCGGATCACAGTATCCTGGAGGTCCGGCCGGTCCTACTGGTCCGGGAATGCCGGGTCTGCCGGCACCACCAGGGTTACCAGGGCGACCAGATGGGCCAGGGCTGCCACTCCTTCCTTCACCAGGTGGTCCTGAGAGCACACACACATACACACACACACACCAAAATCAATACACAGTTGTGTACTGATTGGGTGCTGATGTGTATCTGATGTCACACTGATGACTATGCAGCAATGTATGTAGAAGTTATATATATATATATATATATATATATATATATATATATATATATATATATATATATATTTGTTTCATTCTGTTTCTTTCTGTCTTTCTTTCTTTCCTCAGGCAAATGCAAACCCTGTGATGAGATCCCATAAGTCAAACAAGTTGCAGGTTCAGAATATTTTTACTCCAATGCAGACAAGAGCAAGAGAGCAGAAATAAATATTATGAGACTCTAAAAACATTTAAATAACTGAATTAAAAGTCTTCATGCTCCCGAGCTCATGAGTCAGGCGACAGAAAAGTATTCACTCTATTGTGGGGAGATCGCGAGTTCGAATTCTAACGATGCCACAGCTATCCGTGGCCGGAGCATAATTAGCCATGTTCTCTGAATGAAAGCGATGGCATTAGACTCTTGCCTGTCAATCACAGTGACACTAAAAAATACTGGGCATTAGCACTTAGTGCTTTCCTCCGAGTGTGTCCTCCAAGCTTCACATGTCTTGGAGGAAGAACGTGCTAGCCTCCATCCTCCCTGGTTGGTAACTGTTGTGTGGGTGGGAATAGGCAAATTATCAAATGGGAGAAAATGGGGTTAAAAAAGGTCTTCTGGCAAGTATTTGTAAGCATTTAAAAAAAAAAAAAAAAACTTGTTATTTCTCTGTTGTTTCTATGCGACAGAATTCAACACAAATCAGAGAAATTTGTGATACTTTAAAAAATTCTAATTATTGCAATGCTTATTAAAATGTTACCTAATTAAACTCCATAATAGCCTAATTGTTTTCTTTTTCTTTTAAACTGTTCTCATGCATTCTGAGTGTGAGTATTCTAGCAGCCTTGGCTTGTTATAGCCTAAGCAAGTAGCCTGAAAGTAATAAATCTATATTAAGTGTTCAGGGAATTTTAACACTGTTTAAAATGACTCACCTTCTATATATATTTGGGTAATTAGATTAAATGAGCTCATTAGAAAATATTGCCTGTAGTGGGTCATTTCTGTGGGAGCAGTGTGTGTGGTTTGTATTAAAAAACAGCCTTGCACACAGCTCTCGTTCACAGCAATCGGCATGTAGGAATTTAAAACAAGAATGTAAGGTCTAAGAATGAAATGCAGTGTTTCATATTATACAACAGTGTCCAGCTCATGTTTTCATCACTATCCTGAAGATTTTCCTCTTTCTCACCATTGCTTCATGTGGCATGAAAAGCCATTGTCTGTTTGTGTGTGTGTGTGTGCGTGTGTTTGTGTGTGCGAGTTTGTTTACCTGGAGGTCCTGAAGGCCCTCTGGGACCCTGGACACCAACACCTGGGGCTCCCTTCTCTCCTTTCTCACCTTGAAGACCTGATATCACACACACACACACACACACACACACAATTATACTGATTACCAGCCTTCACTCTTATATTCAGCAATAGCTGCATTAAGGAATGCAGGACACATTCCTTTTCCAGATGTCTTCTTTCTTGTTAAAATATGCACTGACTTTCAAAAAAGTCTTAAGAAAACCCTTTAAGGCTTAAAGGAAAATTCCACAAAAAAAAAAGTTTCTTTAAGGAAAAAAAAAGGTTGGAAATGCCAACATCCTGGCTCTATAGTCTGATCAAATTTGTCCTTCAGCTAATCTGAATAAGGTGCTCCTTTTTTAAAACCAGAAAATTAAGATTTTAAGACAATTTCGAGTTTTATCTCTATTTATATTTATATACAGGAAAATGAATGCAATTGTATCAGTATGAATGTACCCATTCTTTGGCATCGGATGTTTCAAATTCTGACTGTACTTTAGATTCCAGAAATTTCATTCAAATGCCAAATCCTATGTCTTTTTTCTTGCCGGCCCATTCTAATTTTCTAATTCTAACTGTTATTGCTTAGCCATTCATTGATTTGATTTTTAAAAGAAAGCATTGCAAAGGACAAACTAACCTTCAATTCAATATAGCTAATTAATAAATTTGTGTCTTTTTTTAATACTGAACAATGAAAAAGATGAAAAACGAATCAATACAGGCGGTTGAAGAAAGCATCAGAAAAGATTCCAGGTGTATTATCAGAGAATAAAGAAGGATTTGTGTTTTCTCATCTAGCACACCAAATCCTGCCTTCAGCCCTCGTCATAGTAAGTTAAAGAGTATTCAGAATCAATATGTTATTCTCTAATCTCATCTACATTGCAAATACTGCATATAATCCTTAATCTCATCTCCAAATCTTACACGTCCTTACTTCAGAGCCCTCATGATTATCCCTAGCCTGTACTCTACATCCCGTATGTTAGTCTCTAATCTCGCCCACACTCCAGATCCCATGTTAATCCTGTATCCCAGTGCAGCACCTCTGGCACCAGGCTCTCCGTTCTCTCCATTAGTTCCTGGAAATCCGGGACGTCCAGGCGGACCCTGCTCTCCTTGCTGTCCTGGAGGACCGGGCCGACCAGGCTCACCTGGAGGCCCGGGAACAGTGCGGACTGAAACTGCCTGCTGCCTCGGGATATGATTCAGGATGGAGTTATAACGAGCCATGTGAGCTGAGACAGAGAAAGAGAAAATTCTGATAAGTGCTTATTCAATGTACTTCAATATTTAACATGATATTATCATATACACTCTAAAATATGGTCTGGTGTTTTTTTTTTTTTTGGTACAGTTGTATTAGTCATGTTTTAATTTAAGATTCTGAAACTTTATAAATTGACTTGTAGTTTAACTGTCATTTATTTAGTGCAGTTTTTTCATGTCTTCTGATTTATACTCTTTGAACTTTTTACTTTAATTCAAAAAGTCAGATTTTAATCGATATATAAACATGTAGCATTTATGTAATGTTAAAAACTGTGAATGGGGTGAATGGGGTGAGAGTGCATGTCATGTAGTGAACTCACTTTGTATGAGCTGCTCACACACTTGTCTGGCAATGGCTTGGACTGATGAAGTGGACTGTGCATCCCCCTGTACAATTCACGCACACAACACACAGACATATTTTGACTAGTACAGTTTGTGCATTTTATCAGTCAGGATACAACCATAATTACTGTAATACTGGAGACATGAGAGAGATCATCTTTACCCTGAGGATTGTGAGAACACACAAACATTAATGCACGTACACAAACATATACACACACCCACACACACACACAAGCTCTTACTTGCACCTACATAAACACTAATACAGCTGTGATAAGTTGCATACACCACATCACTACTCAGTGTCTACTTGATACCTCTTCAGCCTGTAGTAAAGCTATTGGAAGGCATACAGCATACAGAAAAAAAAATAAAAAAAAGAAAAAGAAAAATTTAATGAACTTTATGAGGGTAAAGATGAGATCACTTACTCGTTCCCCCTTCTCTCCTTTCAGACCTGGAAGGCCCTGTGACAGACAAAGAGAGGTGTTCAAGTTCATATTTTTGTCATCCCTATAATAAACACATATACAGTCCTGCATGATGTATTCCCGCCTCACTTCTAGTGTTCCCGGGACTGACTCCAGATCCACCACAACCCTGACCAGGGACTTGCTATAAAGAGCTTACTGAAGCTGAATAAATGAATTAATAATTTGTGTTCACGTGAGCTGCACAAGGTGTCAGCACTGGGACTAGGTATCTAAAAATGACAATGCAACTCCAGCTGTAGAGTAAAATCTTTCACACTTTCTAAACACTCTGCTGCAATTTTAAGGGCATTATCACATTCCAGATGAGAACAGGTGCTGTACATGAGATATTTGTCAAACCACTTGGCATGAAGTAGCAGCAGTAAAGAGCAAAAAGCACTTCATAGTGGTTCTAGCTATATCAAATTATGGTGGTTTATAGAGATTTTTGTGCCTCAATTCAATTCCTAAAGTCCAAATTAATTCATAAAAATACTAGGGTTTGGAAATTAAGTCACTCTGCAGTATAAAACACACTACACCATTCTGTCTGCTTAGAGAAAAAAAGAGCTATCAATTATTTAATTGTATAAGTCATTAATATAACAGGAATTTTATTTTGCATAATGCCTTTACAGCCTCTAAAAACTTTAGAGGCTGTATTCTAGGATCTTCTGTATTTCTGTATTGTTTCCTGAGCTGAAGCCTTTGCTGCAGCCTTAATCTGTATGTAGGGAAAAAGTCATTAAATGCTGAAATATTGTAATGAACTTTCTAAGTAGCTTTTAAAATTTCCACTAGAGTTGCTATGGGATGTTCTGTGTTATGTTAGCACCAATTTAACAAAAGTATACCTGCCTATAACCTTTCAGTAACTGCTTGAGTAACATGCCTACCAATAAAAATAACAATAAATGGTCATATTATATTAAACTAAGGCAAATCCGAGATGGGGAAATCTGACATGCATTATAGTGTGAAAAATAGAGTTATGACTTCATTTGGACCTGACATACATTAAATACACAACACACAAACATTCCACTGTGTTCTTACTGGGGGTCCCTGATCGCCAGTGGGTCCTGGAGGGCCATTCTGACCCGGTGCCCCGGGAGCTCCTGGTCCTCCCTGCAGAGAGCACAGAGCAGCTGTAATAACACAGAGGCACTGACTTCTAGATTAAAGAGACAAAGTCAGTGCTTCTTTATGGGATGGTGGTAGGATGAAAGAGGGAAGACTGTGAGATCAAAGAGAAGACAGCCTTGTGAAAGATGTGACTGCTCTGCGGCGAGAGCTTAAAGTTTCATGCCAGAAACGGTTGTTCTAGTGTTAACATTCTAAACATAGGCGAGGCAGGAAAAAGCCCACATAGTAAGACTATGGGCAAAAGAGATGAAAGAGCGATCACTGTTTATTCTAATCCTCAGAGAGTTGTCAAAGAAAACTTCATTAAGGTTCTGCATGGCTTAATAAAGACCTAGAATTGTGGGGTCCACATACCTATCTCTTTTCAGGGCAGAATTTCAGCTCATAAAATTAACATTTCCTGTTTTTCATGCTTGAAATTCCCTGTGCCTACAAATATGTCAGTAATAACAAAAGCATTCATTATCCTTATGGATACTCTAAAGATTTGCACATCCCAAAATCAGTTTAATTCTCTCTCTTGCCTCAGTGGATAATCTCACCAGGATACTATAAATTTGTATCTACGAACTGCTGCTTTGATCGTAAACACTGTCCTGTGCTCGTCCCAGGACATATTCTACATGTGTACACTGTAAAGATGTATAATCGCACTATCCCGTGTCATCCAGAAAAGGATGGGTTCCCTTTTAAATCTGTTTTGTCTCAAGGTTTCTTCCTCATGTCGTCTCAGGGAGTTTTAGGGATCTAAATCTACATATGGATTTCTGTAAAGCTGCTTTGAACGGAATTAAATTACTTTGAAACTCTTTAACCTTGTGTGTAAGTTATAGACAGACTATATCATCACATGACCAACCATAGCTAAGAAAATGCACCTGCTGATCAGTTGTGCAAAATGACAAAGCAATCAATACAGCACGCAGTACAACAAAGCATCCAAAGTATTTATCCAGCAGTTTGATGATGAAATAAAAAAGTCCACACTCACAAACTAGAGCAACATCTTTTTCATTCAAGAACTGTGAAGCAGCAATCCTCTAAAGACAACGGGGCTCACATCCCGCTGAGGGAAGGCCAGGTTACAGGGTTAAACTCTCCTTAACGGAGCACGGACTGAATTTATAGAAAGATGTCACCCTTGTCAACCTTACCATGGAAAAAAGTGTGAGCACAGGAACAAAACGACTGTTAAAATGTTTACTCATGACTTTCACTCATATTTCACTGTACTTAACTTCCCTAGTTGAATTATAGAGAAAATTACATCATTTATACATCAAATATCTGGGATACTGGTTCAGACACTGGTGCCAGTTATGTCTTAATGATGTATTCCCAAAACAAGAAAAGTCCCTTTCATGTTCTACGTATGATGCTTTCTGTGATGGTCTTTAAAATTGAAATTGAGTCTGTAGAAAATGTGTAGTCTCCCACAAATGTTTGTTTGTTGTCACATCCATAACACTGATAAATTGCTATGCGTTTGAAACATGTAAATCAATACATGGGTTTTTAAGATTTGTCTGCATTGTCCTCTAGAGGTTAAATGACAACATGTTCAAATTGATTCACTGATCCTTAGCTTGCCTCTGCTCTGAGATATTTGTTAGCCAATGTGAGTGCAAATGTCACAATGCTGGAATTGCCCATCCCCTTTTTGTTTTTAGAATCTAAACTACAGTTGCCACCATAAATGTACGGTTTCTCTGTATTCATGCAATTTTGTTTTATGCGTGTATCTTGCTTGATTGTGTAATACTGTATGTTAGCATGATATAAGTCAGAAAAATGACTTCACTTCAATGGTATATCAGTAGGACATAATCCTTTGACAACAAATGAAATGGTGGCTCATATTTATGAAAGGATTTCTTACATATACTGTAAAATGACTTATGAGCAGTATAAAAATATAGATTTAAATGCTTAAAGTCAACCTAAACAATGTAAAAAAATGTGTGCTTTATTGATTTAATCCTTATTGGGAAATAATTGGTGTGCATAGACTGGGCAAAGAAAAAAAACTGTCACTGCATAACACTGAAAAAGAAAAAAAAGATATGCAAAAGGCAGTCAGAATGTGTATGGATTTCAGTTTGCATATTAATCTGGATTAATATGGAATCTGGATTTCCCAATGAAGGTAAAAGTGTAGTTTAATGACTTTTTGTGGAACCATCAGGTCAAGATATTAATTACTCAATTAAAAACAAAAAATTAAAAATACAGAAAAATACTACATATTTTACACATTTTCTGAGTGAGTTTCAGGCATGCTAAATGTCAAAAACAAAATCTGACTAGCAGCGCAGTTCACCTGAAGTTCTTTTAATGGAGGCTACATTAGCTCTTATCTCTATTAAACAATAAACAAGGCTCCTTGTAAAAAGGGCGATGGTGCTGTGGCTCATATCCAAAACTCATCAGAGGGCAATGGAAATTTTTAATGCCAGATAATTTCTAGGCTTTTCTAAACATTTTTATCTGTGAAGTGCTTTTAGGTATCTGCACAGCTGAAAGGACTGAGCACTCTGCATTCTGCTCTACATGCACTTAAACATCCACACACACACATTGTAGATCCCTATTTGAAAACGTTTGAGTAGGAGAATTTATGTAAATTGTAGGAATGTGAAGCATTTCCCTCGCAAAAGCGCGGTCTTGTTAAAAAAAAAAAAAAAAACCTTGCATGCTGTGTACTGTTATGCATGCTAGCCAATTATAAATGCATTTCAGTGTGTTTGTGTACACATATCTGTGTACTCACAATATTTCCGGGAGGCCCCGCTCTGCCCTGTGGTCCGTCGTTACCCGACAAACCCTGTGAAGCAGAACACACTCATTAGCCAATCACAGCTAATGCTACATATTCCGACAGATCTATAAACCAATCGCAAGTGAGAGAAACGTTACTCTGGGTCCAGGAGGGCCATCCCGCCCTGGGGATCCTGGGTTTCCTGGAATGCCCTGTAGTGAAATACAGAATGAGAGAAGCGTGTGATCCCAAAAACTTTACTGTGAGACACAATTTGCAGAAAGCTGCTTGACATATAAAGCCACTGTGGCTTTCAGGAACATTTCCAGTGTCAACAATATCATTTCAAGAAGCCAGTTAGTTTACCAAACGCAGCAGTAAATGCAATCAGTCTGCCTAAAGATGTTTAAAATGCTGCTAGCTATCAGTGTGCTTTTTGATCAAGTTGTTGGATATCTATGTACCATCACGTCATGGACATAACCCTAATCAGTTCAGTCTGTAATCAGATACCAGCTTTCACAACATTACATCATCATCATCAAAAACACTTACACACTCTGCACAGACAAGAGCGGAGAAAGTTTTAAATTGTTTAAATGACCTAATAAAAGATATTAATACTGTGATTATTTCAGCACCGAGCAGAGATAATAACACAGATATTAGAGTAAAGAGATGACAACGAGGCTTGTGTTCAAACGTCGTGAGTGATTTTTACCTCAGATGATGGAGACAGAGACTAATGTGGATGATGCTAATAATCAAAGTGAGAACTCCTAACCTGATAATTATTTAAAATTTGTCAGTAATGTTGTTTTTCCATTTGTAGATTAAGTTATTTGTAAATGTAGACGTAAGCAGAGCATCCTTCAGTGGAATTGGAATGAAATCTTTAAATGCAATTTTCTCCCGTTTTCACTTTTGGTGGTAAACAGACTTTAAAGTACTTGTGGTTGAGATACACATGGAAGAGAAACATATTTCAGTTCAGGAAAATACAGTTTTCAGAACTATATATAGTGATAGACAATTTAAAAAAATGACCATGTGAAGGGTTTTCCCAGGCTGCAAAACATACAGTATATAGTATGTAACAATTTCACACACCTGCAGTACATTTTGTGAATTAAATGTACCTGTTACTTCTGAAATTTTCTGTGGATTCTTGCGAAAAAAACATTGTTGTACAGAACCTGATCTTGTTAACCCTTAAACTTGCAGGTTATTATTCAGTTATTATTCACACTGCGTGAAAGGTTGCAGTTTAGGCAGATGTGTAGCTTTTACCTGAGTACCTCGAGGTCCTGCTTCACCTTTTTCCCCTCTCTCACCTGGACCACCCTAAACACACACACACACACACACACACCTTGACGCACTTTTATTTCTGGATTATCCCCGCCACTGTTGTCAAGGTTATTCATTGGTCATACATAAGTATAACTTTAAACACCCCACAGTACACCTTCTAAGATCACTTCTGTGAAGAGCTCGGAAGCACATTCAGGTCCTAAATGAGCAGGTTGCAAGTAAATAATAACAAACGTTGTCATGTATTTATCAGTTCTATCAAACCTACCAGAAAAACCATGGCTGTAAAAAGCACACAGCATGTGCAGGGAGTTTAACTGTGACGCAATTAATTGTGGAGACTAACAACACAGTGCTGTTCATGCGTATATAAACATGTTTGTGTGTTTTTGTGTGTGTTACCGGAGGGCCTCTGATGGATCGCCCACTGTGCCCCTGGGGGCCGGGAGGGCCCTGAGGTCCTGGTACTCCTGATTCTCCAACTGGGCCCACTGGCCCCTGTGATATAAACACAGACACACACAGAGAAAGAGAGAGAGAGAGAGAAAATGACAACTACACTCACAATGTTTGGTGATGTATAACTGATCAGACATTAATAAACAGACTGTACCACAGGGCCGGGCTCTCCTCGATCTCCTCTTGCCCCTCTAATACCAGGACCTCCCTGTGAAGTGAATAGACACACACACAAACATACATATACAAAATAATTTGAGTTTGTAATTAATTTTGGGGAAAGAATTTAAAGAAAATGTCCATCAGACTTATTTGTGGGTGTGTCAGACAACATTCTGTGTGTAGCCCTGTGCATACCGGTGGTCCGGGTGGACCAGGAGGGCCTTTACTGTCCTGAGTGCATGTACAGGCTCGAGGCAGTGCCGGACAATCTGCCTCCTTCCTCTTAAGTCAACAAAGACATAAACAACAACAACAATAAATAAGAACAAAAATAAAAACTGCAACAATAAACAAGAACAAAAACAGCAACAATATGATTTAAAAAATCACATGACTATGGACTCTGCATTCTAATATATTTCAATATACTATTTAAGTTCCAAACATCTACTTCTGTACTAAAATGTCTTCAGATATGAAATTTACACAAATCCCCTATTTAAAATGTACTGGATCCACCAAGACATGTTTGTGCCTGAATTTAGTTTTGTTAGTTTTGTGGCTACAAGGCTAATGCTGCTAAGAAGAACAGGAAGCTAACAGTCACCAGTTTAAAATGCAAGCACGTATGAAGCAGTGAAATAAAATAGCAGAATAATCCCCTGTTTAAAAAGTTACAATTTGGATATCCTCTGAATCCTCTATAACAAAGAATTCTGTTTCAAACTAGACACAGTTCCTTAGTCTGATACTTTACCAATCCCTGCTAAGGAAGAAATAATTCAGCTTCAAGATGGTTCCTATAATTACTTTGAGCTCTGTGACTGAACTCCTTTTGGAGTCAAAACCACACAGGCACAGTTTACATGCAAAACAAGTAAACTTCAGACACCAAACATAATTTGGTTAACTGACTATATTTAAACTGAGCTACAGTACATTACATTTCTGGCCAATCTGTCGACATAATACAAAGCAACACACACAGATACACACACATACACACACACACACACACACACACACACATATATATACAGTGATTTGACAATGAGCTCACCAGACTGGGAAGATCGCAGCACTTGTCTCGACGAGCCCATGATGTACTACACACAATATCAAATGACTGGAGCTGAAACTGCACACACACACACACACAAACACACACTTGAGACCACAGGTCTGTAGGTCTGAGTACATTTATTACATCTTTTTAATCAATATTCACAACTGTACAGATTAAGAGGTACAAAAGTACAACCTTCAGTCAAACATATCCTTTACATATAAACAAGAGCGTACACACACACACACACACACACACACACACACACACACACACATACCGGTGCAGAGTTGTCCCTGTCTCCTCGGGATCGGACCATTCTGCCCAAAACCTCCATGCCGTCAGTGGTGATGTTGCCAGCAGCATTAATGGGCTTCTCACCAGCAAGTTTACAGTCCACCGTCACCTGTGCCAGTGTCTTACTCACTGCTATATGCAACTACACACGCACACACGCACACACACATTACAAAATTGTTTACTTTACAGTTACCCTATTAGGCCTCAAAAAGAAAGATAGCAAATGCACCAGAGACATACAGTAAATGTAATCTTTATCTCATATATCTCTCTATTGACTCAAGCAGGACAACTAACAGCCTTGAATAGAGCAGAGACCAGTCAGAAAGACAGGCAAAAAAATGTGGTTAAATGTTAAATATGACACCTTGACAAAGGAGGTTAAACAAGAATGTTGTCATAGGTACTGGCAGATTGAATAAGATTTCTAATAACATATCTGTTAAATAATGTTGCAGAATGATGTCTTTAGTAATTATAATCAATTTGTACAGGACATCACATTTAGATATGTGTGGAGTATTTTTAAGAGCAAGACAGAATATGTGTTCCAAAATATTGTGCTGTGCTGTTGGGTGTCAGAATTAGAAAAGTGTTCATAAATTCACTCATTTTTACTTCATATTATTGATCCGGACACCTTTCCGAACCAACAGAAGATGGTTGTGGTTACAGGAAGTTAGGAGACATAACTGGTCCGACGAGCTCTGTCTTTGCAGTGCCCATTTTATCTCAGCTAACTCAGCTAACTATCATATCAGTGAAGTCTGCATGCCAAATAAGAATTTGTCAGGCTTTAGCTAACCTATATTGCTTGCCTAAAATCTACATCAAGAAACTAGTTAGCTAACACTAGCTATCTAGCTCATGTTCTTACTGAGGAGCTGCCTATAATGTGCATGTTTTTTGAGCTAACTTTGTTCAGCTTACAAATGAGTTTATGGTATCCGGTTGGGCAGCACCTCAGCTTTCAGTGCCATGACAAAGGCCATAAGAATCTAGAGTTACACCATCTGAAAGTGTTCATTTTGTCATTTAGTGCTAATCCATAATAATAAGTGGATAACATTTTAGCTACTGTCAATCTGATTCCTAAATAAAATTCTTGATAAAGTCTTCAGCCAGATCATAAAAGTATCGCCAGGTTGCTAGGCTAATCGGGTCTTTCTGCAATCAGGTTGTGCACACATCTCTTTTTATTTATAATCACTAAAGGGGTTTATACCTAGTTCTGGCCTTATGACCATGAAACCAAAAACAAAAGCATTCTGATTCATGACTTTACTTGTGAGTGTGATAAAACTCTCATAAGAGTTGGCTGTATGTTTCTTTTAAAATTAGCTGGCCAGGAAAGTGTACCTTCCTATCTGTAGTCACAGTCTAATAAAAGAAATTTCTTACAACTGTGATGTGCTAAAATATTGATCTACATTAAATGTTTTAAAATCGCAACTGAAAACTTTACTGACATATGATCCAAAGCTCCAAAGAGTAAAGCCCAACTTTGAGCACCATTTCCTTCAGAACTTTTTTTTTTTTAACCAATCAAGCAAAGTTTTTTTTTCCCCCTCTTTCAGCTGCTCCTGTTCAGGGCTGCCACAGCAGATCACCCATCCACATATTGCTTCTGGCACAAGTATTACGCCGAATGCCTTCCATGCCGCAACCCTCCCCATTTCCGGGCTTGGGACTGGCACTGAGAGTGCACTGTCTCGTGCAACCCTCCAGTGGCTGGGGTTGGTTCCCTGACAAGAAATTGAACCCAGACCACAGCAATGAGAGTGCCGAATGCTAGCCACTCATCCACCAGGGAACCTAACCAATCAAAGTTAAATGTGATATTTCCCATCCCGTTTGTTTTGAAACTGGCATAGGCTGAGCAGAATAGTGTTCTGCCAGGTGTGTTGCATCAGCTCTGGCACTGGCTCCCATTTGCATATCTAGCATTTCTACTTACACGTTCACTCAGCACCTATTTATTGTGTTTGCTTCTGCTTAGTTCCTCTCCAGCTGATTACTATAATAGCTTTGGCATCCTACTGTAATCAGTCATGTTTGATGTCACTTGTGCTTCCCACATATCTTTAATCAAAATGTGTTTGCTCTTGATCTCTATTACAGCAGACTAGCATGCAAGAGCTTCCTCAGTTAGTGAAAGCTAGCTTAGACATGGTAGCATGGTAGCACACAGATAATTCTAAAAAAATTTTTATACACACACACATACACTGTGCATTTACTTTTGCACTATTCTACCGCATGGGCTTTAGGCACGTTAATTTAGTACTATAGTTTTTTCTTCCCATCAGCACTAACATCTTCACAAGATATTATAACGTTATTGGAATACGTTAATACTATGTGAATTGCTCATGTTCACTCTACATAATCCAAACTAGTAAATAGAAACTTGTTTAAATTAGATTTACTATAAGCAATGAAATCACATTTTGATGAGAAACTTAATATTTTTATGTAAACTATACATAATATGTTCTCTTAAATCTGACCAACCGTATATTCCTTTTTTTCAGTGTGCATGACCAACAGAAAACCTGCAATAATTCCACTATGAAAACCTGGAAGATGGGGATTACAGAGGAATTGGACCAGGAGCGAAAGCTTTCCTCCACCTGCCCTTCACACACACACACACACACACTCTGCAGGCTCAACAGTAATGTACAGTGTGTTTTGTATAGATAATATTGTAAGGAAGAGGCTACTGAATGTTGAATGCACCAAAAAAGCTGAGACTTCAATTGTCAGGTACGCACACACACACACACTTTTTTTATGATTTATTTCTACTAATTCCATTATTACTACCCACAAAGCTGACTAATTTATTACAAAACATTATAATTGTAATATTATCACCCATGCCTTCAAAATGTGATAGCCTTTATCTCAGTTGTCCAACATGCTCAATATGTCCAGAATTACAGTCCTCACCCCAGCAACTACATATCTATCATATTAGTTTCACTGTAGTTACTGAATGAGTCATAATAGTTTAAAAAACAAACGAGGTGAAGGTGAATCACTAAAGTGAGAAACTAATGTTCTAATAGTGTAAGAGGTTAAGGTTATACTAGAAGTAATATGTAAATGATTTACAGACAGTTTATTTTTAATGCATACCGGTGTTTACTTTATTTGAGTTTCAGATACTAACTAATCACATCCGTAAGGCTGCTTTCAGATGATCAGTATCTTGTGCGTTGCTCACTGCTATGTTATGCATACTGTACAAATGATAAACACTTTTAAAATGAGGTTGAAGTGGTGATACGTCATCTAGATGTGTTTGAAAACAAGACTAGCTCATTCTGCATGTTTGTAAATTTAAATCTCAAACAAAATAAAGTTCTGCCTTCAGTCATCCTTTGGAGAAGATGGGAGAAAACACCTGTCCTTGCTACATCACATATGAGGGCTCTTTTTTTTTTAAAAAAAAAGTTCAGAGTAAACTGGGTCAGAATTGAATTTAAGTGAAGTGCCTCCTAGAGCAGCGCAGCTCTGCTCTGCACATCTAAAGCTATTTGTGTCTCCTTATTTTTGACAGTTTGATAAACTGAGCATATTGGAGTTTGTGAGTACTCACCTTGTGGAAACTGCCATAGAAGAGTTTCTTAATCTCAGGACCCTCAAATGTTACAGTCTGAAAATCACCCCTATAGTCGTTATTGAAGAATGTCAGTGTCTTCCCTGCATCTGCACACAGACAGCAAAGAAATGGAACACAAGAGAAAACTTAATAACATGCTCTACACACACACACACACACAAACACACACACACACACTCTACTCACTGTCTAGGATGACGCCCACTAAGGGTTCATTTCCACTGTTGAGAATTTCCCATAATGCGAAGGGTTCCTGAGGGGTTTGGGGCAGCAGGCGGAACACCACGATGATTGTATAATCAGAGGGCAAACCCTCAGGGTGGATGAACCTATAATCAAAAAGTTAACACAGGGGTCAAATACAAGCAAAAGATAAGTGTGTGTGGGTATAGATTACTTGGTTCTTTTTCTGTCTATCATCTATCTATCTATCTATCTATCTATCTATCTATCTATCTTTTTTTCTCTTCTGTTTCACAGTTTAGGGTTAGATGTGTGCTAGTATGTTTTCTCCATCTTTGTATGGCTTATCACTTTATGTCTGTACATCCACAGTACATACAGTATGTGTTGGTTATTCAGTGAGTGATGATGACTGTGGGTCAAGACTACATGTAAAGTCAAAAGGTTTGTCAATAAATTGTCAATTCTTGAGTGCATGAGAGAGCAAGAGGATGAGTAGGTCATTTGTTAATCTATTAATGTAAACTTTCAGATAGACCTTATTAATCACTTGTTCTTTTATACTTAGTATTTGTCCTCTTTCTACTGCAATTCCAACATCTGATGTTGACTAGAGGATCCTGCCTGTGTCCTCTCAAAATCTTCTTCACTTTTTTGTGCCGGTAGTCTAGACCCAGATTTCTCTAAACACAATTTCAATAAGAAATTGAAATAAAGTGTATGTGGGACCCCATGTTATTATATTTTGAAAACCTGGAATCCCTTCTCTCAGATTAAGATAACAAAATCGAACAAAATATTTTTCAAAGGAACGCCAAGAAAGCGACAGTATTCCTGTGATTTCAAAACCGATTTACCTTGATTGAAATATGTGTTTCCAATGTGTACAGTATAACCCCCCGTTTTATCTATCTATCTATCTATCTATCTATCTATCTATCTATCTATCTATCAGTCTATTTATTTGTTTGTGTGTTGTTTATTTATTTACCAGCCTGCTGTACCAACCTGTGATACCCTCGCCATATCTGCGTGTGTGTGTGTGTGTGTGTTGGAGCAGGCTAACAAGCAGTGTAGTGTATCAGCGTGATTGTATAGGATGTAACACTGTCACCACATCAAAGTGAGAAGGAAATGTTAAATGCAGCACTACGATCTGTAGAGCTTTGTAATTGTGCAGAGAACAGAGGACAATGAAAAGGCTAAATAAACATTATGTACTGTCTACTGAGCCCAGAATATCATAATAGCATTTGATGTACAGATACTGTACAGAGGCAGACAAATGTGTTGAGTGTGTTTATATTTTGGTTGAGATCAAATGTCCCCACAAGGATAGGAATATTTGAGGGTTTTGACCTTGTGAGAGATTTATTTTATCTATCTATCTATCTATCTATCTATCTATCTGTCTGTCTGTCTGTCTGCCTGTCTGCCTGTGTGTGTGTGTGCACCTGGTGGGTTGTGCCAGCAGGGCATCGCTGGCAAGTCTGTAGCTACTAAAGCTGTTAAAGGTTCCCGGCTCCATGGAAACACCCGCCACATTGCTGTACAGATGTTCCACCAGCCCAAACATTTCCATCATTCTAAAACCTGTGTATGTGTGTGTAAAAGAGAGAGAGAGAGAGAGAGAGCAAGAGAGAGAAAGAAAGAAGATAGAAAAACTGTTCAAGCCGATATTTTGATGATTTTGGAAGACATGTTAGAAATTACCTGGCAACAATCCATATAAGAAAAAAAGAACTTCTCAAAAAAATAAAAAACAATTTTTACATTCCATCTGTTTATTTTCACAGTTAAAATGACTAATTGTGCTAATTAAAGGGATTCACACTTTTAAAGTATTTTTTAAAGTCTTCTATAGTCATTTAATGTAACTATAACATCCATGAGACCAGTTTTTTATCACTTATATTAAAACAGGTATAAAGAGTCATTCCCTCACCAGCCTCTCTTTTCTCTCTTGATGTTAATAAGACAAAAAAGGCACCTTGTTATGTTAATGAGGAACTGGAAAACAAAGTCCACTGCCATCATGTCGGGGAACCTCCTGACTCTTACCATATCAATGATCATAAGTAACACAGTTTTTAATCTGTTTATGTGGCCCTCAATACAAATCCAATACAAATCAATACAAATGAATCAACACCTATACCTTCTGGTGTAAATAATATTAGTGTACGGTGTGTATTTATCAGTTTGTATCTATATGCTAGCATTTTGTACACCTGACCTGGTAATGTGCTGCCACTCATTGCTACAGAAGGACAAGCTGCAAAACACAACAAAATAAATCATTCAGAGACTATAATATACAACTCCAAAATCACTCATTCACACACACATAGATTTTTGCACATCAACACACATATTTGGATTAGAGACTTACTTGCCGATGCAGCCTCACAGACAAACGTAATGAGTTTCTCTTCAATTTTTTGGAAAGCGTCAAGGTCATCCACGAAGAACACATGCCTCTCGCTGGGTTTGCTGGCGATGCTCACCAGCTCTCCGTAGTCGGCATCGGCAAAACCGATCGCAAACACGATGTAACCTGGAGTTAGTTAGGAACTTTATTATCTCAAGAACTAGAGATCTGTCCAGTAATAAAATCACAGTACAAGACATTACATTTGCAAATAATGCAAAAGGTTATTCTTCATTATCTGGAATATAAATATTAGACAGAAGATCAGATCCAGCCACACAATCTGAATGGTTGAAATGTATTCTACTCGGATATAACAGCAGTGTCTTTCCATCTGCTTGTCCATACCATCACTCTATTCTAAGCTGATTCTGGCCATTATTCTTCTAACCAATACAAATACAGAAAAATAAATAGAAATAAATTTCACTTGATATTTCAAATAAATCTGAATTCATCCTGTGGTCAGATTTTATAAAATAGTGTTACAACATTGTTACAGTTGGTTCTGGTTACAACTGGAAATAGGCAGTAAAAAAAAGAATCAGTGGGCATAAAGTAACAACAAAAATGAATAAAAACTATATATATATATATATATATATATATATATATATATATATATATATATACACACATATACACATATATACACATTATATGTTACAAGTGTTATTTATTCTGCAGCACTTTGTTTTATATTTTTATTGCTGCCCATAGAGATATATATATTATATATATTATATATATACTACATATTTAAAGTTTTGTTTTGGAGTTTTTTCCTTATGTCACTTACTTTAATGCACGGACATTTATTAGACACAGTCAGGCAGTAGACATAAAGATATACTATTAGCTCTATTGACAGTGGCAGACAGAAACACATGGACACACAGGTAACTCACCTTCCATCTGTATCTCCTGGGAGATTTTATTGACGTCGTCTTGGGAACGGCCGTCTGTCAACACTACTAGCACTTTAGGCACGCCCCTCCTGGTTCCTCCAGCCCTGGTGAAGACTGCATCCTTCACATGCTGCATGGCTCTTCCTACACAATAGAGGTCAGAGTTCAAAGTTCATCAGTCACACATCTTCCAGAGAGTTATATGTTACCAAGGTTCATGCAGTTGTTTGATTTACTTCTGTTGCACTTAATTTGATGTAACTTTGTGCAAACATCAGGCTTATCAGGTAGAGGATGTGGCCTAATGATTTGATTTGGATGATAATATAGCTCACTTAGCTCAGATACAAATATCTGACTACAGTTGGGGATGAAATAGTTGTGATTTTGGCCAAATTATCAAGAAACTAAAAGAAAGTAATTATAATGCATGACATCACTACAGCCCCTTGAATACTCATATGCAGCTGGATTACAGCTGGACATTATGTCATTTCCTGCACTTCAGACACACATACAGTACAGAGGTTCAGGAGAGATAAGTCTACCTGTTTTAGTGTTGCCTCCTTTATATGAAATCCTCTGAATGGCCTCCAGAAGACTCTCCTTGTTATCATATGAGTTGAGCTTAAACTCGGTGCGAGCATCATCGCTGAACTGGGCTATAGCCACCTGTAATCAGTGAGAGACACATATATATATATATATATATATACATACACACGTACACACACACACACACACATATATATATATATATATATATATGTATATATATATACACGTATATGTATATGTGTGTGTGTGTGTGTGTACTTGAGAGAGAGAGAATGCCCTGATACTGAAAAGTGATGAACCTATTGTTATCGCAAATCCTCTGTATCTATTCATACATTAGATATGGAAATGGTGTTTAATTGAGATGTGGCACTAGATACAGGTAAGAGCATCTACCAAATGACTAAATGTGAATGCAAATGTAATGAGTTTAATAACAGAAATTCTGTGCTTTCTGACCTGTGTGCCTCCAGGTCCAATTTCATCCAGCGCTCCGGCTGTGCTGTACAGGAAGCGGGTGATCTTTAGGAAGTTGTCATCGCCAATGCTCCATGAGCCGTCAACCAAAAACACCAGATCTGCTTTCGCGGCTTTGCAAACTGGTAGATGGAGAGAAAAAGAGAGAGAGAGAGTGTGTGTGTGTGTGTGTGTGTGTGTGAGAGAGAGAGAGAGAGAGAGAGAGAGAGAGAGAGAGAATTAAGTTGTCATGACTGACTGCTGAACTAATGAAACAGAGTAGAACATGAACTGCAGTAAAAGTTTTTTTTTTTTTACTGTTCTTAATATGAAGTTGTTAATAGAACGTCACAGAAGGAGCTAGCCAGGAAGTCTGTTTTTTTTTTTTTTTTACAGGAAAACCATCATTTCCCATAATCCATGTTTATTATTTAACTCATAGCTATTTACTTGTTTGACTGGTCACCTGAACTGAATGGGTTTAACATAGACACTAATTTATATATATATATATATATATATGTATATGTGTGTGTGTGTGTGTATATATATATATATATATATATATATATATATATATATATATATATATATATATATATATAATGTCTATGTAATGTCAGCCTTACATAATGTCAACTTGTTCAGGAATAACAAAGGTCTATAACTCCAGTAAATAGCCAGAATATTATTGTATATAAAGACTAATATTTAAATAGATGGATTGTGTTCATTAAATAAATCTGTGCTGAGGGTGTCAATGAAATTTACTTTACAGTTAAAAGGGTTCCTGGCTGCAAAATTTTAGATCAGAAATAAGCACTACAGTACCACACTGCTAAAGCATTGGGAATACAACTTGACCATTACCATAGCAACAATAATTAAAACAAACTACTAACAATTACTATACGAATAAAAATACAGTCAGGTCCATAAATATTGGGACAGTGACACAGTTTTGGTAATTTTGCCTCTGTACACCACCACAGTGGATTTGAAATGAAGCAGTCAAGATGTGACTGAAGCGTAGACTTTCAGCTGTAATTCAAGGGGTTTAACAAAAATATTGCATTAACCGTTTAGGAATTACAGCCATTTTTTACAGAGTTCCTTCATT
>CM040462.1:6124876-6134932 GCA_022758105.1 Pangasianodon gigas | reverse complement strand
GGAGGAACTCTGTAAAAAATGGCTGTAATTCCTAAACGGTTAATGCAATATTTTTGTTAAACCCCTTGAATTAAAGCTGAAAGTCTACGCTTCAGTCACATCTTGACTGCTTCATTTCAAATCCACTGTGGTGGTGTACAGAGGCAAAATTACCAAAACTGTGTCACTGTCCCAATATTTACGGACCTGACTGTATATGCTGTTATAATGAATGATGATAATAGCTAGGGCAATAGTAATACAAATATTAATAATTATAAAAGCACTGCTACTACTACTACTACTACTACTACTAATAATAATAATAATAATAATAATAATAATAATAATAATAATTTTTCCCTTTCTTTCTCTCATCTTCAAACTAAATCTGATTTTCAGCATCACAGCACTGAGCTCTGAAAGTCTAACACCGATAATAAGAGGCTGTGTGTTTCCATGGTAACGCTCTGATGTTTATTCTTAAGTGTGAGTTTCTGATTGAGTGATTTTGATAAAATCAAAAATATTGACAAAATCAAAGTCATTAAATTTAAAGTTTTAAAAGTCAGCAGAAGTTTACTGCAGACAATCTGACACCATTGTTTTTATAATATATAGTGAAGATAAAAATTTTTTAGCTTGCTAAAATGTCATTGTGTTTTTGTTTGAATGTTAGTTTTATGTGATATTTTACTAGAGGAGCTTTTTATTTGCAGTTTTTGAGGCTTACCTTCCTTAGCGACAGGGATGGTGGGGAGTGGCGTGGTGGTTGGAGGCCTGGTGGGAGGACTGGTGGGCACCGGGACTACCAGAACACACACCAAGATAAAGATAAACAAAGAGAGACAGAAGAGGAAGGAGAATGAGCAGGCAAATGTTTGGATTATACAGTTCAAACCACCAGCTGTCGAGGATTTATCCTAAAAGTGTTAATCAATAGCCTACACACTGCTTTGGTTAGGAAGTGAAGTGAGGATGTGGCATCTCTCTTCTCTGTGATCTGTCTGATTATGTGTCTGATTCGCTGTCTGATCAAGCCTCCTGTCTCATGAGATCAGTGACAGTGGATGAGTGTTTATCTGTCTAAGTGTATGATGAGGATAACCAGCACCACCGTGCTTTACATTTCACAGATTTTACACTTACTTCAAAACAAAGTCATAAATTGAATATGTGCCTGGGAGCTGCCATATGCTGCCTCACCGCATTCACAAAGGCTGTGAGTAATTATCACTTCTGTGGGTGTGTGGATGTGTGTGAGTGCACCTGTGTGGTTGTGGGTAAGCGTGAGTGTATAAGTGTGTGTGCACAAGCTGAAACCTGTGGTGTGAGTAATCTTGGAAGTGCCACATCTATGGGCTGGATTGTGTGATTGAATACAGCACATAAGGAAATGCAGTAAATGTGTTAGAATTATTTTGACAATATTAAATCAGTGACCATTAAAAACCTATGAAATATTTATTTAAAAAAATACTTGTCACTGATTGGCAGGCAGGTGTTCATTATTTTCTTTTATACTACAGTGCTGTTCAATTCTCGATACAGAGCACAGATACAGTTCAAAGGTCTTGCATTTCTATAACAGTAGCTCTGTTGCAGCTCTTCCTGTATGTGTGTGTTTTAAATAATGGGCATGGTGCCACTGACAGTACACACTCACGTGTTTTCTGGATGGTGGTGACAGCAGGGCCCTCTGCCTCCTGTAGCAGAGCGTAAACACTGATTTTATACTGTGTGTTTGGATTCAGGTCGCTAAAGCAATGCCTGGTTTCAGAGCCATCCAACCTCACTTCCTGCTTCTGGCCATCTGTGATATAAAACGGTGTCAGTAAACAACTGTAAATCAGGAAGGCGATCATGCAGACTGTTTTTGACTGATTTTATTGTTAATAAACAGTTTGCCTCTGCCTTGTGACAAAGAATTTAAATACCTTTTATTAACATACTAATTATTATGTCAGCCTAAAAATCATCATGAACATTGTTTCATGTGTTCATTTGTCTTTTCTAAACTATTCCATGGGTTCTTCATATCAACTGAATAGAACTACCTCCAAGCTCACTCTGAGCACCCTTTCTTTTAAAGCAGCTCTAAAAATGTTGATGTCCAAGTGTCTGTTTCTCTGCCTCCTTAGACTGAAGCCTATATTCTGTGCCTAATCTTCTCAATTCCCAGGTCATATTGACTGAACCATTTCAGTGAGCTTGACAGCTTGTGTAGAAATCTGAAATTAGCACATATGATTTCAGCATTACAGCCTTGGGCCTGAACAAACAGAAAAACCCACTTAGCTCAAGAGCATCTCTATAACTAAGACAAAAAAATAATCAAATATTAAAATGCGTAAAAATTATAATAACAAAGAGTGTTTAATCCTGACTATCTGGTAATAAAAAGTGTGTGATTTAGCTAAAAATATCAAGTAGTATGTGCCAAAATGGTCATGACACTAATTATTATCTTATATTTTTAGGTACTTGCGATATCACAACATATGGCCATGTACTTGACAGTCTTCCCAGCCATCATATCCTCACCCTCCTGACCTGCCTGTTATAACACCCGTGCACAATCCTGATAAATTGCTTCTGTGCTTTCTTCTGCTTCTTCTTCTTGGAGCCATCTGCACTTACAGTTCTCCTTCCTGCTGCAGTGAATAATCTCACCTGAATGCCCAAGAGTCTTACGTATCTTAAAAACTGCTTCAAATTATAAGCTGCTTTTTACCTAAACTTGTCCGATGTTGTGCTCATACTGTAATTCAATGTGTTCATGGCTAACATCTTGTTTATTAATACAATCAGAACTGTTACTCTTTAATGATTAAGTATTGTTATACTGCTATTCACCATGCGCTTAATATCAAAATGCCAGAGGCGGATTAGTTCCTCCTTTTAAGTGTGCCTGATCTAAAGCTTTCTTCCTAATGAATTTCTTTTTCTTTAGAGTTGCTCATTTGCCACAGTTTCTTTGGCTAGGTCATTAGAGGTCTAGACCTGGATTATTATAAAGCTGATTAGCAACAAAGTTGTTGCAAGAAATAAAACTGAAACTACATTTCCTGTCAGTCTCAGTGAAGAAGATGCAGCCTCAGTGCCTCTCTATCTCAGTGAAGGAAGCGTGGCCTCAGTCAAACAGGAACATTCATATCCATCACAGTGAAAGTGCAAGATTATTATGTATTACAATACTGAGACAAACAGCATGCTCCCATCAATATCACCACACAGTCATTATTCACACAACCTACACTCATTCACTGCTATCAGTAAAGCACAGCTGTACAGTATACAGACACACACTGATTATCAATGCCCACACACACACACACACACACACACACTCTCACTCTTGTATTATATTGTAGTATTTTTGTGCGTACAATATGTAGGAGATGCACTGTGGGGTGGGAAAAAAGTAGGCTCACACAGTGATTGGGAAAATATTAAATTCTTATATGCCCTATAATTCTCTTTTGCATATGCTCTTATATATATATTTTTTTTACTTATTATGAAAACATGATCACATGTTTTAAAAGAATTGGTCATATTGGTAAAAAAAAAGTACATAATGGCTATATAAATAAACAATCTATGTACATCAAGATGCATAAATAATAGTTTTGAATCCAATGTTAGCACTCTGAATCAAACTTAAATCAAAGTTCCAAGAGAGTCCCACCCTCAATATATCATTAGTATGCGGTGCAGTGTGTGTGTGTGTGTGTGTGTGTGGGTGTGTGTGTGTGCAAGATCAGAGTGCCTTTCATATTTGGCTGAGCCTCGGGCATTTGTCTCTCTTTACAGAGGGTAGATTTACCGAGCGCTCAGTACTTCATCCCCACCATGAGAGAGAGTGAGAGCGTGCCTGATTATAACCCACAACCATCTCCCACCCTCACCCGTATTAAAAACTAAAACTACACACCCATCTTAGTCAAAACTCTATTCGGAGTTCTTACAAAGGCAAGAGGTCTTTTCCGGTGATTTAGTGTGTTTCTGCTAAATCATTTCTGTACTGATTCTGTAATCATTACAGAATCAACTGCTTCTGTAATCATAAACACTGTCCTGTGCTCATCCCTGGGCTCTTACTCACAATCTGCTCATACTGAACATCCTTATAATATACACAGTGCTGTTTGCCTTTCCACTTCTACAACTGAATACTGTAATGATTTATAATCCCACTATTCAATGTCACCCAGAAGATGATGGGTTCCCTTTTGAGTCTGGTTCCTCTCAAGGTTCCTCCCTCATGTTGTTTCAGGGAGTTTTCCTCACCATTGTCACCTCTGACTTTCTCATTAGGGATCTAAATTTACATCTGGGTTTCTATAAAGCTGCTTTGTGACAAAGTCTATAGACACTGTTCTATACAAATAAAACTGAATTGAATATACTGTAGGTGCAAAATACATCTGCTGCTGTGTTCCAATATGTTTCATAAATCTCCCTTGTTGAAATTAGCCATAACTCATAATTCATCAACTAGATTCATCTGCCATTTTTGTCCATTTTGAAAAAGGGAAAACAATACCTCAGGCCTCCAATGGCTCATTTAACAAACTTCACTCGAGCTCATAAACTACTGGAGTTCATAAACTATTGAGCTCATAAACTATTTCCCCAAAGGGAAGTGGCGTGTGGAAGTTAACAAAGGTGTGATCTGAGAAGTGTCCAAGGTGTCAGTTTCCACTGTACTCACTGAGCAGGGACTCGATGGACACACGGTACTGGGTGGCATGAGAATGAGGCTGCCACTGAGCACACATACTGTTCACTCGTACCTGATAGGTGCTCAGATTAGTTACACCCAGGTATACTAGAGAGAGAAAAAGAGAGGCAGAGATAAAAAAAGGCACATTAGAGGAGCTGATAGATTATTTTTGGTCTAATAGAAAACACAATTAATTGGTCTTGATGGAATATAAATCTGTACGAACTGATGAACACAACATAAAATGGCTTCTGTGTGAGTAGAGTGTAAATTCTGAGTGAAGCATAAATGAGGGTGTGTAAAGACTTGTTAGTCATACATCAGAGAGCACATATAATACAGACTTTACTATATTCACTTTATTGGCACATAACATGCAACAGCCTCTATTTATTTCCAGAAGTGTAGTTATATTGAACAACAATTAATAATTAATAATTGACAAATTACTTTTTTGGTTTTTTTTTTAAACTAGTGGATTTTTTATCCTTTGTCTCCATTGCACTTAGTTATGCTGAGATTTGTGTTAAAAGATTATATTATTACTGTTTCACTTTGTAGGAAAAAAAAACATCAATTTACTATGTTAAGCAGGTGTGTGCCCCGAGTGAGGCAACAGAAAAGCGTTTGCCTTATCATCAGGAGAGATTGAATCCCAGTGATGCCACAGCCATCCAACAACGCTGTAGTTACTTCACATATCTCAGAGGAAACACATGCATATGCGTGGACTGTATTGTGCTGTTGGGGAACTCACATGTTTTGGCTCTGCCAGTGAGAGCGTCGCTGGAGCCAGTGGTGTACGTGGCAATGACCTTTACACTGTACTCTGTCCCACTCATCAGGTTTAAGATCAGCATGGTGTTTACATCGTCACCAACGAATGTCTCTAGAGCACGGCCTGGTACTGCACACACACACACACACACACACACACAAACATACACACACACAATGATGCCAACTAACACACACCAACTGGAAAACATCTACACACAAGCTACAACTGGGCATGTCAGCCGTTTAATTTAAATGTCCTGCCAATAGTTCAATTAATGGAAAAGATTATTTGAACATAATCTATATTGAAGTATGTGAAGTATGCAATGCAGTCTCAGAGAATAAAATATTGCACATAAGTTGCATGCAAATGTTTCTTTTTTTTTGTTCTGTGAGCCAGAAAAATGTATGTTGAAGAATGTTCAAGTATTGTATCACAGCAGGTGAATTCTGGCAAACAGCCATAAATGCCTACTTTTGGAAAACATAAATATGTTACACAAAAACATGGAAATATTTTTATTTATATTCTAATCTTGCTTAGGCCTTCTTGCTGCAAAGATAACATTGTATAAAAAGCCTCTTTAATAAACATGGTGGAAAAATAAAACCGCTAAAGATGTCTAAAACATTGCTAGCCAAGTGTGATTTTATCCCACAATGAAAGTCAGGCTTTAATCAAGTTATTGGATAGCGTCAAG
Source organism: Pangasianodon gigas (assembly GCA_022758105.1). Taxonomy (NCBI): domain Eukaryota; kingdom Metazoa; phylum Chordata; class Actinopteri; order Siluriformes; family Pangasiidae; genus Pangasianodon; species Pangasianodon gigas. The sequence goes on along the minus strand of CM040462.1, from coordinate 6,128,743 downwards.
CCACACCAAAATGGACATAAATCTAATCAATTCAGTTTGTGAACATATACTAGCTGTTAAAATGTCCATGATACTCCTGCTCATTCACATCATCAACAAAACAGAGAACAGCACTTACACACTCTGTACAGATGATGGCAAAAGTTTTTAAAATCTGGATTTTTTAATTAATCAGCACAGTGAAAATAAATCAGTGAATGAATCAGCAATTATTTCAGTACTGATGCAAGAGTGAACAGTGATCAGTAGAATGAACATGGCAAAAGGATAATCCAGACAATGGTAATGTTAACTGACATTACGTGCATTATGGCAGAATAGCTCGTATCTCTCATTGCTAGTAAGCAAGCGGATGTGTGTTTACCGGAGACAGGCTGGTAGATGACCCTGTATCCCATGGTGGGAGAGGGGGGTGTGTCCCAGGTGATGCGGAAGCGATTGTACCATTCCTCTGACACTTTCAGGTTCTTAGGAGCAATGAGAGGCACTGAAGGGAGAAGAGAGAGAGAAAGTACAAATGATTGAATATACATTCTACATTACCCACAATGCCAAAGTGATTAGACACGTACATGTGCGAGCGGAGCGTGTACTGGCTGGTCCGTCTCCGTCTGCATAGATGGCTGTCACGCTCACTCTGTATTCTGTATCTGACAGCAACGGCTGCAGCACCACCGAGTTCTGATTGCCAGGAACCATCATCTACAGTACAGGAAATAGTGCACTTAGGTTTATAGTTTCTTCATTTTTTGAGTCTGTTTACACCAGGACAATCAGAATCAGAAAAATGCAAGTGTAAATGCACTAAAACCCAATCACTTGTTTGGACTTTGGAAAGTTGGCAGTCAAATGATATGATTAAATTTGCAAATTACACACGATACAGCAATCAGATTTCAATCAGCCTAACCAGGGAACAATTGACTACAATATACAGCAGTACACACACACACACATACACACACACACACCATTAATGAGGATGGAATTTTACTCAGAGACCAGCAGAGAATTCAATACATCACCTACAAACCAGATCTACACACCACGCACCAGGTCATGATCTTCATGATCAGCCAATATGCAATTTATTCTACACTTTTTACGTATACAGTTTACGATTCTGAGAAACTTCCCTTCCCTATTTTTGTTTGAACAAATTATTAACATTAAAAAGACACATTTAAACTTTTCAGGAACACTATTTTTCACTTTGTCTCTGAAAAGCACACATATAACAAATAGGAAAACATTTGGACAAAACATATTTAATTTATGTTTTAAAGTATATTAAATGTTACAAGGAGCTGTAAAACTAAGTATAAGCTCCTGTTGTTTTTCAGAAACACACAAAAGCACACAGGTGTTAACTTTTTTTTTTTAACATGTGCCAGCAGTGTTGCTGATTCTGGATATTTTCTTTTTTACGGGGCAATAAAATGTGCCTAAACGTCAGCCTCATAGAACTATAGTCTCAGAAAGAACTGTGTGCAAGAACTTCCAAAAAAAGAGTCTCTTATTTTTGACCCTTTTTGCCATACACGAAAAATATCATGTTGAAGTTCTAGTCACGATGACAGAGGATGAAACAACTATGCTGCAAGTGTCACGGAGTCACCGGAGCCCTTCCCTAGTCAACGCCCACCATCGCCGGAGTTCTAACCAGTCACACCTGTCCCTCGTCATCACGTCTAATCAGCACCACATATAAGCACACGTTTCTGTTCAGTCAACGTCTGACCTACTATTAGGCTACAGACCCTTACCTGCTCATTGCTCTTCTGTTGTTTTCCAAGTCGTTACTAATCTGCCGTGTTGTGTGTGTTTCCCTCCAGCTCTCTCTGTATTTCCCTAGATGCTGACTGTTCCAGGACGTGTGCTTCTGCCACAGCTCCATTCCCCGTCACCACGCTACCTCACCGGATCACTACTTACGGCACGCCACTCTTCACCTCACCGTCCCTACTTTTCTTTCCCTGTCTGTGTGTGGTTTCATTAAATAAAACTACTTTGTGGAACTTTTACATCGCTGTTGGCGTACCGTCGCTAACAGCAAGGCCCTGCTTACCTCATTTTCCTTAATTACTTACTCTTATTATTTAACGTTTAACTTCTTGTGGCTTCTTAGGGCTGGTCTGAGGAACACACAATGCTGTTGTAGTAATTTACTGAGTAAAGCTTAAAAAGGGAGGTCATTATGGAATAATAATACAATATAGTAAGGTCGTGTTGCACAAAAAACACTTACTATCTGCAATCCAAAGACCATGGAAACATCGTATCAGGTTTCATCATATAAACCAAGGATATGATAACATTCCTGGCAAATGACTTTGAGACAGCAGAATAATAAGAGTTAATTCATATCAAATGTGGAAACACCACTGCAGTGAACATTTTTGCAAGTTGACAAATTTTTCCCTGAATGGATTTTTTTTTTTTAAGTAACTGTAACAATAAATAAAATTTAAGCAACAGCACCAACTAAAATGGGTAAGAACAATGATTTTCAAAGCCTGGGAATCTTAAACGCTTTGCTTTCCTTTCTTAACATCAATATAACCATAATTATGACAGTAATTATCCTATTATTTATACATTTTTCCAGCGGTGGGGAAAGACAACTGCACAGTTCTAGTGCTCTAACACACCTGACTCGAACCATCAGCTAATACACAAGAATGTAAAGACATAAAATCATTAATAATAACACTGCAGATAACATACTGACTTCACAGGTCAAATAAATTTGCATTTAATTTTGGCCATATTGCACTGAAAGACTATAAACTGAATAATTATAGGAGATAATCTAGTATCAGTGTCTGCTTTTGATGCACTGGCTCTCATGCAAATGAAATATAAGCCTCAGTGTGAGTATATAATTATGTTTCTGCCTCATGTAAGTAATAAAATTTGAAGAGAACATATGTACATTCTCTCTCTCTCTCTCACTCCTTACCCCGATTCTTCCTATCATACTAGTTGTCTTTCAGCCTGATAAATCAAGCCAGAAATGAGAGAAGTGCCTCAGTTGCTCAAAAAATAACAGACACACAATGCAATCCAAATTAAATTTTATAGAGCATGCACTTAGCATGAAGTATTTTGGAGAATTTAATTTGACACAGAGGTCTGAGAAGCCTTTAAACATCAAACTTAGCTGACCGAAAGCATCTTTATAAGCGAGGAACTGTCCACTTTATTTATGGTGCTGAACCTCTGCCAGGGAGTTTGAATACAAACTGATGCTTTGAGATGGACACTAAATGTAAATACAGGCACAAATAAAATGAGCACTGGATACCACTAAATGTTAACATGTAACTCAGTAGGATTTAGAGGCGCAAACCATATGAGGGTTTTAGAACACAAAAAGCCTCTGGCCAAGCATCAAATAAAGTCATATAAAACATGTAAAAACAGAAGATATGGCATTTTTAAAACAACCCAGCTTACATGGAAAGCAACAGTGGGAGTGATGGCTGTATTGTATCAGTACTGTGTGTCAGTGGAAGTGACGGCTGTAGTGTATCAGTACTGTGTGTCAGTGGGAGTAAAGGCTGTAGTGTATCAGTACTGTGTGTCAGTGGGAGTGACGGCTGTAGTGTAACAGTACTGTGTGTCAGTGGGAGTGACGGCTGTAGTGTATCAATACTGTGTCAATGTGAGTGACAGTATAGTGTATCAGTACTGTGTGTCAGTGGGAGTGACGGCTGTAATGTATCAGTACTGTGTGTCAGTGGGAGTGAAGGCTGTAGTGTATCAGTACTGTGTGTCAGTGGGAGTGACGGCTGTAATGTGTCAGTACTGTGTGTCAGTGGGAGTGACGGCTGTAGTGTATCAGTACTGTGTGTCAGTGGGAGT
>CM040462.1:6107619-6121744 GCA_022758105.1 Pangasianodon gigas | reverse complement strand
GTATCATTAGTTTAATTATCGTTTTTAATAAATATTTATAAAGGAAAAATATCAGACAAAAGCAGTGAGACAGAAAGTGAGGGAGAGCAACAGGAAGAAAGAGATAGTTTTGTATGTTAAAATATGATGGTAAAAAGCATATGGACATTTCAGAGTTTCCTTATTTATTAATTTAATCTTTTATTGGTATAATTAAATATGGTATGCATATTGGTTTGATTAAATTCAGATCTGCATGTCATGTTTTAACATGTTTTAGTGCCAACAAGTAATTTATAAATGTGTAGTCATGGTTCTTTATCATTAGTCCTGAGAAACAGGCAAAACACTGTTTTGAATTGGGGACCTGGATTTCTTAGGTGTACCACACACCCAAGTTTGCCTGGATCTCATTTTTTGCCTGGATCGCACATTTTTTCGAGGTTATTACTTAATTACATTTTAACATTACTACTCACCAAATGCAATTTTATTCATTTTGATATTTTTGGTATTTAATTAATTCTTGTAGAGTATTGTGTATTTGAATTAAGGACTTGTTTATTCAAGTCATATTCTGTTATCCTTTCAACATGTTTCTTCATTGAAGGTCATTCTATTCAGCTTCTGACTATGTCATTCCAGCACGTTGGCGCATGCTGCATCCCCTCAGGGTTCAGGATAGGTCCAATGTAAATGTTCGAGTTCTAAAAATAATAGAAACCTAGCTAAAAAGAGTTCACATAATTACCTGCAAGTCAAAATATTTAAACCTAATTTTGGCCTTAAACAGGAAACACAAGCACCTCTGACTAAGCTCAGAAAAATAACTCCCCCCAACCCCCCCGGTGATTTATGTTTTTCTTTGATCTTGTATGACTGCATAAATTAGGGAGTGCTTCGTGTAAATTAGATGTATATGAGGGTAAAATGGGCTGTGTAGTATGCATATATATGTAAATATGGGACTAGTTGATGGGAGCCTGTTGACACACGGCTGATTCATCATTTTACCACTTGTAATTTGACATACAGTTTCATGAATCAGACACAGATTTATTCTTACATTATTCTTACATCACACATACAAATCTGTGATGAGTAAGGGCTAAGAAGCGATTTATCTACTAAACAGAGAGATGAATCCTCCGGCCTCATGAGTGTATGCACAAGTGTATGGTTTCTGTTGTGCTGGTAGGTCTCTGTGTGTGGCTACACTACCTCTCTGGTCTCTCCTCCATTGGCTGGCGTCCAGGAGAGCCTGTAAAGAGAAATGTCAGATGCTGCATGCTGCCAGTTCACTCTGAAACTGTCTGTGGTCACCTCACTGCTCCTTACGCTCACTGGGACAGGAACCCGCTCTATACACACAGACACAACACAAGAACCACAGCTGCTGCTTGGTACTCAAAAGTGATTTTAAACAGTGTGATAAAAGCATGTGTGGTCATTCTCACTAGTTCTGAAGCTGTCTGTGAGGGAATCGGCTTGTCCCTCATCGTAGATGGCATAGATGGCCACGGTGTACTCTGTCAAGGAGGTGAGGTCACTTAGCAACTTCGTGGTAACTCGACCCACTTCAACCTAGTGAAAGAAATTAAACAATTATTTAAATTAAATACTACATGCATACCACACTGGCATAAAAGATACTAGACAAAAGTGTGGTTAGTTTTATGAACCCTGCTGTTCTGTTCATTACTGACCCAGACCATCCCTCAAAATCGCAAAGCAAATTAAACATTGATGGTTTGTTGGGAACATAAATAAGGGATTGGAAAAAAAGGAATAACTTCTTAACATCATATTTTTGTTTCAATTTTACAAACACTAGATCTTTTTTTTACACTTTTATTTCACCTTGTTATTATCAGGGTGAAAATGACCTGAGCATCTGTGTAACATAAATATATTTTAAATGCATTTTCATGTTTATTAGAACAGCTTAGATTTGAACAGAACTTGAGCGGTAAACTCAACACTTTCAGTGTACTGAAGATTTTCTGCAACAGAAAAAAGAAAAGAAGGAGGAGTGTGATTATTCATCAGTGTAAATCTTCACCTCATTGGTCTGAACTCCGTCCGTCTTCACATACATGATGCGGTAGCCTTTCACTTTACGAGACGCAGCCTCCCAGCTGAGCTTAGCAGAACTGTGAGTCACATCAGTGATACGCAGATCTCGTGCAGGACTGAGAGGAACTGGAGAGAGAGAGAGAGAGACTCAGAACCAACCATTTTCACACATACTAAGACACCACTGAATTATGCTTTTCGCATCCGATCACACCAGTTATCTAGCTGTACGAGTGAAAGAATTGTTTTGTTACTCTACAGTTATGAGGAGCTGAAATATGATGTGTTAGGCTTCTTTCAAACTACGCTTTTTTCTCCTCAACAGATAGTACACATATGCCATTCTTTGGGAAGTGTCTGCAAGGCAGGCTGAATATACTCCCTTTTAAGCACTGCTGGAAGTATTTTTCATCACGAAAGTTAAAAAATTAAACTTTTCAGAAAAGCGAAGAATGACATCAAGCATTTTATATCTCCCAGCCAAGCGAAAAAAAAACAACATGGAGGGCAGGGCCAGTAGAAGAAACAGTGAGTGAATATGAAGAGTTTATCAATATGTTTAAATTGAGAAATATTTCAATGACAGTATTTTAACATTGCAATGTAACTAAAGTTAAAGAATTGTTTTGGGATGTTCATTGGTATCTGAAGTCACAGACAGGTTCCACTTTAACTACGCTGCATGCATTGGTGTAAATGCAGACTATTTACACAAGCACTCCTAAGCCAAGCTCAGGCAAGCTTATACCTGCTCACAATAATAATAATAATAATAATAATAATAATAATAATAATAAAGCAAGCAAGTTAGCATGTATTGACTATGACTCAGTGGTAGCATTGTTGTAGTTACAGTGTGAGCAGTGTATGAGCTGCTTTTTTCATTTCAGCACTAAAGATGGTCCAGACAGGACTTTCTCTGCAGCAGTTTCATTTTAGAGTAATATCTAAAACACCTGAGTCTCTGAAAGCAGCCTTCTCCTGGAAGAGCAAATTGTATACTTATATCTAGCTCACTGGTTTGATCAGATACAAATCAGAACTTCATTATTTTTTAAATATACATATCGCATAAGGCACAGTGAATATGTCATCATACACACACACACACACACACTCACACACTTACGTGTGGTCTCCTGGCCTGTCTGGGGGTCGCTGGCTTCATCTCCATACATGGCGTAGACTGTGACTGTGTACTCGGTTGCAGGAGTCAGACCATCCAGCTCGATCTCAGTTACACTGTCTGCTACTTTAACCTACACACACACACACCCAAATGTACACATACAAAGTCAATAAGTGAATTTCTTGAATTAAATGTCAGACTATATTTTATGAATTTGGCACGTGCTTTTGTCCAAAGCGACTTATAATCAATCTGAGCAGATAAAGGTTAAGGGTCTTGCTCAAGGACTCTAGAGTGACAGCTTGTCAGTACCAGGATTTAAATTCACAACCCTCTGATTGGTAGACCAGGGCCCTAGCCACTAAGCCACCAGAGACATTATGACTCGGTAAACAGCGTAATTAACTATGCTTACCTATAGCATGGAACAAAGGACCATCTCATTGCTGTCTCTAGTCATAATTTGCAAAGCAGTGCTTTGGTTTTGGAGGTCAAGATTTATTATTTCATGACTATTTTATTGGACTATGCTGTGCTTTTATTTGTTTCCTGTTTTTATTGCATGAAGGCATAGAAAAGAATTACGGGATTAAAAATTTAATGAGGTTAGAAATCTTTTGGGCTGTGACTAAGTGAAAGCTCTTACTCTTTTGCATCACATTAAACATGTGTCAATAGGATTGCAGGTGATAATAGTGTTAAATTAGTTCCTAAAGCAAGTCTCAGGTCAGTTTAGCACACTCTCTCACCTCCTTCTCATCCGATGAGCCTGCCTCACTCAGTGGGGCATACAGGATCATGTATCCAGAAGCCCCTTCTGCAGCAACCCATTGCACCCGCATGCTATTGTGTGTGATGTCATACAGATCCAGGTTATTCACCATGGGCAAAGCCACTGGGAAACACACACACACACACACACAAAATTACAAAATGATTTCTTTTGCAGGACCATTACTGAGCTTCAACAGAAGGAGAGAAATATTGCATTGAGAGAGAGCGAGAGAAAGAAATTGCTTAGATTGTATCCTGTATCGATTCTATTATAAATGGCTCTGTATGAAATGGTCTGCCAAATCAGTAATGTAAATGGAGCAACAAAAGACACAAATCTATTTTTTATCTGATTACAGCACTATCATGGTATTACATTTTAAACAGTTAGTCATTATAAGTAAATGGTGTAGAATTTTTCCACCTCATACGCTACTGTTCACTCTCTTACTCCCAAGCAGTCATTCACATCACCATAGCAACCATAGCAAAACAGCAGAAACCGAGAAGCAACATTAATTTTTTGGCCCATATATTCAGCCAGATATTTGTTTCAAATAACAGGGATAAATATATGAATGAATGAACGAATGAATGACTGAATGAATGAAGAAGCATAACAACTACAACAACAATAAACAATAATAATAATAATAGTAATAATAATAATAAATAGCAGCAAGTAAAGGTGCCAAGTATTTTCTGGCCCAACTCCTTAGCGCAAGAGCAAGACCAAGAGCCACCGGGGTCAAATTTAGATTTGCTGAACTTGAAAGTAATACATCAAGCCATTGCTGAGACAGTGCCTCAGTTTTTGTTTTCAGTAGCCCTTACTAGTTGCAAATGAACTTGAACCTTGTTTGTTAACATCAGGTCATGTTGCTGAACATACGTGCCAGGTTTGGTATAAGTACGTAAAAGCGTTCCTCACTTCCTGTTTGCCAACTGTTAAATTTGTTGGTGGGTTATAGATGAACATATAAAAAATCTAGCTTATAAAAAATCCAATAAAAAATCCAATAAGTTTTGTTCAGAGTGGTCTCATGATTCTGTGATGATTGGACAAAATTTGTAGGAAAAGAAGTTTTTTCTCCAAAAAGTTTTTTGGGGAAAAAATGATAGAATATCCAATATGGTGTAAATTAACATCATGGCATACTCTGAGCTTGACATGATTCAAAGAATCAGAAAAATGTAAATTGTGTTTCTATGACATTGCATTGCAAATTTATTAATGCAAACATGTCCAAATTTTGTTCTGCTGTTGGCGCTAGTTTGCTTGTGGGGCATACACTATAATTATGGTGTAGGTAGTTTTGTGCCAAATTTAAAAAAAGTGAACAAAGTATTCTAGACTCCCATGTCAGAGTATAATAATAATAATAATAATAATAATAATAATAATAACAATGATAATAATAAAGAAAACATACAATAACAATAGGGTGCCGACGAACCTTGGAGTGCTTGGCCCCTAACAAACATTTATTCCAACTTTTTTTTTTTTAAGTTCCAACACTAGACAATATGAAAACACAACTGTTATGCTGTTAAGTAATACAAAGTGCACTTATTTCATTTAACATGTGAAAATACTCTGTTCATGCCTGATTTAATTTCTTTTTTCATTTGCTACATGTGCATTCCCATTTTGTTTCGCAGTTTGAGAATATATTTTAACAAACAATACTGTTTAATGTTTGAACTGTTCCTGGCAACAGTTCTGTCACACTTACAGTTATGGAAGTATTACAAGTACCTTCTCATAATGGTTGCACAGTCTTATGTTTAAATCTGACAGCTATTATTTCTGTGTGAGCTACATTCTAACAATTAATAAATTTAAAAGAATTTTAGAGTAATATCTAATCAGCCTTATGGTCATAAGGCTCAAACTATGGAGATATAGGTACTGTGGAGAGCACTTGCTATTAGCCAATATTTATTTTAATGGGGTTTGCTCATTGGTGCATTATATAGAAGAAACTACAGGTCCTGGGTGTTGCCATCTTTGGTTCATATGACTCGTGCTGTTAAAATTCTGAAATATAATGTGCCAACAATGTTCGCTGACTGCACCATTTCTGTGCATGATTCAACGGAAAAAAAAAAACTCAAGACAAATAATGCTTTATGTGCCACCATAAGACAATTCAATAGGGAAACCTAATGGGAACCTCAAGTGAAACCTTGAGCTATACAGTTGCTCCACAGTTTTACTGTCTAAGGATCATGAATATGAATTTTAAATATCCTCCAGGAGATACTGAGAGGAAACAACAAATAGGCTTCAGTAAATTTTAATTTTTTTATCTGGTGCTTGTTCATCAATAACAATCTATATTAAATCCATACAAACTGTTCTTGACTCTGAAAAGGGCTTTTTTGTGTAGTTTTGCACTGTATTTTTGCAGCTTAAAAAACGTTTCTAATACATATAAATAACCCGACTCAACCATCTCTCCAACCAAAAGAGATATATCACAGGCTTTTTTGTGCTTTGAAAAACAGGGGCTCTGAGCTCAGCTGCTTGGTTACAGAAAGTTGTTTTTAGCTCATCTAGTAATCTATCAGTCTTTGCCGAGGGATTGCACAATCCCAAATGTATACACACATATACATATACACACACACACCTGTCATTTCTCTCAAGCCCCATTAACTTTCACACAAGGTTAGAATCACTGTCGTCTATTCAATGTGTGTGTTGGAGTATGTATATATGTCTGTGTTTGTATGCTAAGAAAACAGGGAATAAGGATATCAATCTTGCTAATGTATTTGTATCCCAGTTGCATTCCCACTGTCTGTGCAGGGATGCTGGATGAGGTCAGGTCTGAACTCCACAGCACAAGACAGCTTTGACATCCACACATGGCAACACACCAAAAACCACCAACATGGACACACACACATACACACAAGCATAGTAAACAAGTGATTTGGAGAAATAAATTGCAGAGTTGGTCTAATTGAAGCTCCTCTGAGTGATTAACAAGTAGGTGACTCACAGTGCCTCACGTGTTATCTCACTGTTGCAGCCTGCTTCTGATGAAGCTAAAGGGGACATGTTAGAGAGCTGCTTTCATACTGTGAAGCATATGCTATAGAGTTGCTTCTGGAAAATAAGGAAATGTTCCAGAGAAATTGTTTTGCAGAGTTCAGATTTGAATCCTAGCTCTGCCAAATGCTGTCTATGATCTTGGGTACCTAGAAATGTAGTTGGCTGCATTCTAACTGAAATGGGTGCCAAAGACCAAAACAACTTCACAACAAAGTTGTGGAACGGTACACACAGAGTAAGGGATATAAAAAGTTTTCCAAGGCTTTGAAGATACCCTGGAGTGCTGTTAAGTCCATCATTAAGAAGTGGAAAATACATGGCACCACCCACAGTCTCCCAAAATCTGGGTGTCCATCAAAACTAGACGATTAGCTTGAACAGTTCTGCAAAGAGGAGTGGGGAGAGAACTCAAAATCCAGGTGTGCCAACATTGTGGAGAGCTACCCAAAAATACTGGTAGCTATAGTTGTTGTAAAATTGTCTCTACCAAGTATTTTTTTTAAATTAAAATGAATTCACTGCATTCGTGTGGTATGCTGTGTTGTTTGGATCAGGGAAAACAAGCCCCAATTAAATTCATGAAGTTTACAGAACCTGATATGACAAATTGTAAAAACTTGTAAAAAAAAAAGTGTGTGCATTCATTTCCTATCCACTGTCTTTTTTCATCATTGAGTTTGACTTACAAATGATTCAAGTAACTTCTGAGATTTACTCAGAAGGTGTTGTGTGCATTAGAAGAGAGTTCAGTGTTCACTTTGCTACACAGTTACATAAAGACATGCTGAAGGAGAGAAGGATCTGTCACACTGAGAGCTGGCTATGATTAAATGATCTCCTCAGAGACAGAATGAGTCAGTAGAGGAGTTATCAGAGCAGTGGTGTGTCGGAGCAGGAACTCACATGTGGTTTCGCTGCCTCTCAGACCTTCACTGGCAGAGTTACTGTAGACAGCGAACACAGCCACTTGGTACTCAGTCACAGAGTTCAGATGCTGGAGGACCACCGAGTTCTGATCACCGTTCACCACCACCTGCAAATGTTTAACACAGCACAACATGGAAAATTTAATAAAGCACAACGCAAAGATACAGTTCCTGTGACAAAAGGGATTACAGAAAGAAGAATGAAAGAATGAAGAAAGAAATATTAACATGAAGGCAAATGAGGCAGGATGCAAGTGTGGGTGATCAGTGTGTGTTTTCTTTAGGGCCAACCACAAAGCAAAGTCATGTGTGGGTCAATACACAGGTAGGCAGTAACAAACTAGAATACTCCATGATCATAATCGGAAGAGCAGGTGACAATCCAAACCAGAAAACATGATACTGCCTCAGATTTAAAGACATATATGCATGATAAGACTTTGCAACAAGGCACAGAAACACCAAAGTTATAAGCAGACAAAATAATATATGAGTTAACATGGAACAAGTGAACACAATCGAGGAAGAAAACAATGATAGGATGCGGGAAGAGAAATGAAAACATAAGCACATGGAGCTTGTCACCATGGGAATAGAAACATTAAGGGGGATCCATGACAGACTGCAGACAAAGAAAGAAAGAAAGAAAGAAAGAACGAAAGAAGAAAAGGAGAGAGAGAAAAAGAGAGAGAGGACTGCAATAATTGTTTGTCATACTCATTGATAATTATCAAATATTCAGACATTACATTTGTTATAGTTTATTTACTTAAAGAACACAAAAAATGTTCTTTAATCTCTTATCCCCTTTTTTTTTTTTGCAAGAGCTACAACTAAAAAAACCTGAGAAGTTACGTAAAATGTAAAAGATTTTTTTTCTCTGAAACTGAGCTACACTGGGTTCAAAAAGTATTCAGACCCACTTTGCACACTTCATTGTGTTATATGTTTAATTTAAAATTGATTAAATTTAGTTTTTTGGTCATCCAATAATGACAAAGCAAAAACAGACTGTGGCGAAGGTTCACCTTTTAGCACGATATCGACCCAAAACATACAGCCAAGGCAATGCTGGAGTGGTTTCGGGACAGGTCTCTGAATGTCCTTAAGTGGCCCAGCCAAAGTCCAGACTAGAACCCCACAGAACATGGAGTCACTTGATTTACAAATAAGGTCGCAAGAGGATCTCACATTCTCCTCTTTAGTTTCATTCATGTATTTCTACAAATTAATATTAGAAACTGAATACGTATTTTGCGTGCTATTATCTTGAAATGTTACTGGGAATCACATTCAGACACGCCAATTTTAAATTAACGGGGTACGTGTGATTTTCCTCTTGTCACAGTCCTGACACACTGCACTAGCATAGTTCAGCAATAAAAAATTCCCCATCCAAAAAGTCACTAAACATTTTACGGTTCAACTTGGAAACCAGATGTACATAAGATATGCAGGCGAGTGTGTGAACAATGCCGCTCATGCTACCACTGTTTCTGCACACACACGTAAAAAAATAAACACAAACCAAGTATAAACCAGGTTACTCTGCTTCACATTGGGCCATATCACACCATCCCAGCGTGGATTATTTTCCTATAACAACACAACATTTCCCACTGGACTGGTAATTCAGTGCAGTGAATGTTCCTTTGTTTTTTAGTCAGTTATGTTATACATATGTATGTTACTGACATAATATTTTGTTAATGTTACAGTAGTTCTATATTATAAATCTGGAGTTGAAAAAATTGTAGGGTGGTCAAGGCTTGGGGTCACAGAAAATTCATAATGTACACCTGCCATAGAACATCTGTTTATGGACCTGAAGATGGCAGTTCATAAAGGGTCCCCATCCAATCTGATTGAGCCTGAGAGGATCTGCCAGGAAGAATGGGAGAAACTGGCCAAATCCAGCTTGTAGAGACTTACCCATAAAGACTCAAATATATAATTGCTGTCAAAGCTGCTTCTACAAAGTATTGGAAAAAGGGTCTGAATACTTATCTAAAAGAGAGATTTTAGTTTTTAATGTTCAATACATTTGCAAAAATTCCTTTTTTTTCTAATAATATTTAATAATAAGAATAATTTCTAAAGCCGCTGTACATCTTGGTAGCACATAAAGCCGGGGCATCGCTGCTTCATCCTCAGCTTATTTCCCAGATTTGGAGCAAATGCTACCCTGCTGAATTTAATAGTTTAGACTAATTTAGGCTTCTAATGTGTTTTAATGCTTTTAGAAATATAAACCCACTACGGACCTCTATCCCATGTCCATGTATTCACACACACACACACACACACACACACACAGACCCACATACCTCCTCTGGCTTGCCTCCTCTGGAGGCGTAGTACACCACTCTATATTTCTCCACTGTTCCAGGAGCATGGGTCCAGGAGACACGGAAACTCCTAGCTGTGACCTCAGAGGTCACAAGGTCACTGGGTGCATCAGGAATTGTATAGGAGACGGATTCACCTACATTCACACACACACACAGACAATTTGGAAATACATATCAATGATCTACAGCTATACAGAGAGCACAAAGACACATAAAAGTGTACATGTCTTCAATAAGTCTAATTAAGACTGACTAACAACATTGTCTTTTGATGAGTCAACTTAAGATCATATATGGATGTCCATGGATGTGTGTATTAGTCAGTTAGTGTGTTGTGTGCTCTCTAGGCTCTGACCTTTGATCTCTCTGTTGAGATGCTCCACACGCTGACACACGATCCTGGTCAAACCCTCCACTATTGAGTTCATTACATTAAAGTCAGCCACGTTATACACATGGGTCTCTTCTGGGGGAGACGCAATCATCCTCAGCTCATTTTCATCAGCATTCTTCACACCTACACACATACACCAACACAAAGAATAGTGTATACTTCCAGTCCTGTATTGATACAACATAGTCGTCCATGTTAACATTCATGCATAGAGACAAAAGAAGAAGAAGAAACTAAGTGGTGTGTACTGTATGATGGTGCAGCAGATTCGTACCAATGGCAAACAACTCTATTCCCGCATCCCTGAGACTTTGGGCGGGGCCGATGACATCATCCTGAGATTTCCCATCCGTGATCAAGATTCCGATTTTTGGAACATCTGTCCTGGATCCAGACTCAGGTTTAAAGCTGTTCTCAAGAATGTACATTAGGGCTAGACCTGCAAACACACACACACACACACACACACACACAGGTGATGTCAGTGGGTCACCATGTTCTAAGCTGTTTAACACATCTAGATGTAAATATCAGGAAATGAAAGCTGAAATTCTGATTTATTTATGTCTCATATTCATCTTTTGATCTTAATGCCAAATGTATTCAGGGTATACTAAAAAAAAAATAGTTGACCTTCAATATTCCAGGATTTCCAATATTTTCGGAGGGGACTGTATATACCTGTTAGTGTGTTTCCTCCCTTATATGGCAAATTCTTCACAGCATTGATGACCTCTTCTTTTGTGGAGTGTGTGTTGAGGTGCCACTCAATCCTTGGATCACCACTGTACTGAGCCAATCCTGTACATACACATACACATACACACACACACACACACACACACACATAGAATGATTCATCTTTAAATGTCATGTATCATATGAATCAGCTATGTCATGATGTAAGATATGAGAAAAAGCGTCTCACCGATACGTGTCTGGTCCGAGCTGATGGAGAATGCTGTCACCAGACTCTCAAGGAATGCACGCACCAGACGGAAATTAAAGCGCCCTATACTCCAAGAGCCATCTACCAGAATCACAATATCAGCTATCGCTGGAGTTTTACACGTGAATGAAATCTCTGCAGTCAGCAAGAGAGAGAGAGAGAGAGAGAGAGAGAGAGAAGCCCATGTGAACTAAAAAAAAAGTCATAACCCAGAGAAATGCAAAAAAAACACTGCTCTTTATTTTTGCTCTATGATTTTTTTATGATAACAAATGGGTTTCTGTTGTCGTAAATACTTTACATGCCTTCTGTCCATAGTGTTTTTTAATTATCGATTAAAGTATCTAATTTGTTTTGGGTGCAGTATCAGAAAACCTGAAGTGGTGAGACAAACACATGAGCAAGCCCATACACAGTTTACAGAAAGGATTTAACCCAGAAGAAGAGCTGAGCTAGTCATAAGCTGTGCAGATATGCACACATCATTTCTCTCCTGCTCTGATATTTAATTAAAGAAATGTGACTTACTCCATCATTCTACATCATTTTCACTCAGAATTATAGTAATTATAACAAATTATACTCACTTTAATCCAAAAGCGTAAGTTTATTATAATTATATAATTATACATATTGTATTATTATATTTTTAGAGAGACAGACAGACATCAGACAGACAGAGAGAGAGTTAGGGAGACAGACAAGCAGACAAACAGAGGGAGACAGAGAGACAGATACAGAGACAGACAGACAAAGAGAGACAGAGAAACATGTAATATGTGGCTCATTAGCTTCTCTGAAAAGACCCTAACACGTTTTCCTTTTTTGAAAAACTTTGAGTCAACATTTTTATTGTTTGAATTTCACAACACAAACGATACACACAGTTTTTTGTTACTTTAAACCTGGTTTGGTTTTGACTCAGAAATGTTTAAAAATTTAAATTTGTGTGTGTGTGTGCGTGTGTGTGTGTGACAGAGA
Source organism: Pangasianodon gigas (assembly GCA_022758105.1). NCBI lineage: Eukaryota > Metazoa > Chordata > Actinopteri > Siluriformes > Pangasiidae > Pangasianodon > Pangasianodon gigas. Next base: position 6,109,121 of record CM040462.1, on the reverse strand, counting down.
TCCAGAGAGAGAGAGAGTGAGTAAAACCACAAGACAAAAAGGCAGCAATGTATTAAGTTTTTTCTTTTTACTCTGACTGAATTGATTCTGTAAAGTATTACATATCCTCATTCTTCTTGTGAAAAATAAATGTGAATGAGTAACACAACATGATCAATCTGACAGCTCCCCTGTCTCAGACTGCTGGTGACCTGTAGAAAAAGAAAACACAAAGCACTGCTCAACATAAATTCAGCATAACACACACAAACACACACACACACACTGCTCATAACCGCATTCCCATCATAGCATTCTCAGAATTTGCAAGTGCAGACCACACTCCTTCACTTCTACAGGGAGTGATTGTGGAAGTGTAGAGAGAGGAGGATTGTGGAATGTGTTGTGTTAGTGTGTTTCCTCCTGAGGCGTTCAGGGTGGCTACCGCATTATGAGACAAGCAAACGAGCATACAAGAGGATGTAGCAGTCACTGAAGAGTCCAGTAGTTTGTAACTGAATCCAGTACTCCTGCCATCAAAGAGTTACCTTGTTAACATGTTTAAACACATGCCTAAAGCCCTAATGTGAAAATCTGTGTCTGTGAGTATCAGCCTTTACACCAGTTTCTGGAAGCAACAATCTTTGTCTGACAGGGAATGTTTTTATTAAACACACAGTATGAGTCTAAGATTGTCTCCTGTGTCTCAGTCTCTGTCAATATAATTGAAGGCAGTGTAGCCTCTATAGCTGTAAGTCTAAGTAAAGGAGGCGTGGCCTCTGTACCTGTCAGTCTAAATGGTAAGTGAAGGAAGCGTGGCCTCTATACCTGTCAGTCTAAGTGGTAAATCTAGGAGATGTGGTATCTATACCTTCAGTCTAAGTGGTAAACAGAGGTGGCGTGGCATCTGTACTTTCAGTCTAAGTGGTAAACGGAGGAGGTGTGGCATCTATACCTATCAGTCTAAATGAAGGAGGTGTGGCAAATATAGCTATCAGTTCGTAGAGGATCTGTGGCCTCTAACTGTTCAAATCTATCACTTTTTTCCCCATTTGACTCAAACTGCTTGCACAATTTCAATTATTATATTTGTATTGCATCACATCACATAGAAACAACTATAAACCATATATTAAAGAAATTTAGGACAAAGTGCATATTTTATTCACTGTATAGTGAAGAGATGATGTATACCTCTATACTTCTCAGAGTTAAGATTAAAACTTCTGTAGAACTTTAAGGTATACAGCATTTGTTTCCTGACTAAATTACATATTAAATTTTGAACACTTCTTTCATTTCTGCAGTATAGTACCATTTCTATGTCTTTAAGTTTGTAAACCACATGAAGTTATGCCACTACATGTGTGATAAGGAATGTGGCTTTTGCCACCACTGCAAGATTGAGGAATGTAAATTGAGGAATATAAATACTTAATCAGTCGATCATGAATGTGTCAAAGTTGCAGCCACTTGCATATAAACATAAGGGAATAATTGCCTGCCCTCGATGGTCGTGCTGC
>CM040462.1:6085044-6107519 GCA_022758105.1 Pangasianodon gigas | reverse complement strand
ATATATATATATATATATATACACTCACACAGAATCAAATAAAAACTTCAGGGGTTAGTCTGTATGAGGCAACAAGGGTCATTGGTCTGGGGAAATGCACACACACACACACACACACACACACACAGACACACACAAATTCATGCTAATGATTTACATATTATATGTCTCACTTTAAACCTGCTCAACAGAGAGGAGGAACTGCACTGCCAAGATAACATTCCATGAGAGGTTTAAAAGGTAGGAAACAAATTACATTTGCTTATCAAAATGTTGCTGGTCCTGCACACTCACCTCCAAACTGTCAGCGATTTTGTTCTTTACTTTACACACTCAAGTACACGCATGCACACAGAGGTGTTACCACACAACCCTATGGGAAATCAGAGAACCTGGAGTTCTTCACACACTTCTCAACACTAGACAAGTAGAAGCAAACAATTTGTGTGTGTGTGTGTGTGTGCTCTTCTCACTATTCCGTTTGCCTTCACCACTCTGCTACAGCTCCTTTCACAGCATCAGCAGTACGCACACACACACACACACACACACACACACACTTCACATCCTCCTCAGGATGCAAAGAAGAAAAGAAGAAGGAATGAAGAAAATTGCACTGTAACCACAAACATAAGTCCACTTTTAAAAGCCAAAATAAACAATACACACACGCGCACACACACACACACACACAGTCGTATAAACTCTGCCATGACTACATGGGACTCAGAGTGTGTAATATCTTAGCAGCTGTTAGAGAGGTAAGTATAGCTGTTACAGGCCAATTACAGCCACAGTATTAGTGTTTAATATCCTTCCTGCCCTGGGAGAAAAAAGAGAGGGGGAGAGAGAGAGAGAGAGAGAGAGAGAGAGAGAGAGAAAGAGAGAAAGAGAGAGGAAGGGAGGGATAACAACAGGGTGTGGAGAGGGCACACCTGCATGCCCCACGGGAGAGTGTGTGAATGAGTGAGAGACAAAGAGAGAGCAAGAGAGCAAGAGAATGACCACAAGAATAAAGGAATTCAGCAAGTATGGACATGGAGAGTCAACAAGATTTCAGTTAGGTAATAAGGGCAAAGAGAGATGGAGAGCAAGAGGGAGACACAGAAAGAAAAACAATTAGCTACTAAACAAATGACAAGTAAATGCACGAATGGTGTGAGTGAGTCATGGCTGCACATGCTCTCTTGCTCAAAACTCGCCAGTGATGCATTGCACATTTATCAAGACTAATTTTCACACACAAGAAGCTACACAAACATTCATTCATCTTCAGTAACACTTTATCCTGATCAGGGTCATGGTGGATCTGAAGTTAACTGCGGAAACACTAGACACGAGGTGGGAATACACCCTGAAATGGGCGCTGCAATCTTGGTACCCTAATATGATTAAAGTTTTTGCAGAGCTCTGGAGTGGACATGGTGTACTAAATTGTGGTCAATTTAGCTTAACATGGCCATGAGATAAAAAACAATCTAGGACACAAAGTCACACAATTTAGTTTATTCTTGCACTCAATTTGCTATGTCGAGTTCTCAAATTAAAAACTGAGCGCATCTGATTAATTTGTGCTCTTCTAAACATGTGCCATGATTTAGTCTGATGGATGAAGCAGTCATCTACTGTCACTGGACTATAACTTAGGGGTACTTCATAAATCTGTTATTGATTCATTAATTAATGTTCATTTTTTCACTGGAATACATTATGGAGACATACTGTGAACACTCCTATGGAGTTACTGCGAGCAAGAGGTCTTGAATGAGAAGATTAGGGGCGCAGCAGATAGCTAGGTAACTTTTTACCCTGGAGCTGCATTCATTTCTCAATTAGTGTTAACTTGTTCTAAACTACAGTTAAATTCATCATAAGACAGGGGTGTCAGACTCAAATTCGTCCTGGGACACATCAGCATTTTGTGAGCCTTCTAAAGGTCATAAACTAAGTCTATACATTTTTACACCTCCGGCACTAGGTAGTAGAGACATTATGTTTTCGGGTTGTCTGTACATCTGTCTAAGATTCTTGTTAATGTGATTTTTCAAGAATGAGTGGTTGTAAGTTTGTAGGACTTATAGGGATTATCACCATAACCAGCAGATTTGGAGACCAAATGACCAAGCAGGGTCAAGGTCACAGCAAGGTCAAATGTCTGAAATAGTTTTTCTTCAAAAGCTTCCTTCTTGGTTGGAGTATATTTTAAGGGTATTTGAGGAGTACAAATTAGTAACAAGAAGGACTAGGCTTGTTGGTGGTACAGGCTTCCCCATCTGAGTTCCACTTGTTTAACATATTATCTTTCTATTGATTAACACCAATATCTAGCTCTGAAAATAGAATAACACAATTCTAGAAAAAAGAAGTACTAACAGAAACTATTCAACTGTATCCACTATTAGCTGATAACATTTATTAAACTAATTAAAGTTGTCTTTTAATATATAAAGTATAGACTATCAATTAGACTAATTCATTTACTAGAACAGGATGGTGGGGGAAAAAAACAGGAAATGCTGACAGATGGTTAAAAAAACAGCCTAAATGTAATATTTCAGACTAGATGAAGCCACTTCTACAGTCACCTGTATATTATGGAAGACTGCTATGCTGGGATTTTTTAAATTGTCTTTTATCTTAATGGAACGTGATTCTGAAGTGACTCACTTTATCACTTTTTATGAATTGTCTAAACTATGGAAGAAAAAAAAACTAGTCCACTATTTTTTTATTACTGGTTGACTAGTAAAAATTAACATCCATCCAACCTCTAATACATATCTGTTTTCCAAATATCAAAAATATATAATTTAAAGGTAAGAAGCAGATTTAAAAAGAATTCACAGGGACTTGTATGCCAATAACAATTTCTTCCATCTTTTTTGTCTCTGCGCTCCATCAACTTTTCTTTTATAACGATAATAATAATAATAATAATACTTGTTTTTTCAACATATTTGTAACTCTTTGCACTCTCCACTTAATCACAGAAGTACATTCGCATTTCTGAATCTTTTTTTTAGACGTTGGTTTGATTTGCATCAACCGCAGCACATAGGCGTCCATTTTAACCAGAGTTTCAGCCGTGTGAGGTGTGAGCCGGTGCGCGCTGTACAGTGCTGCATGAGGAAAGTGAGCAGTCGGTACGTTTCAGGTCTGGTGAGAATTCTAGATAGTGTGAAAATGTTGAGTAGTAGATACTACAGAAAGCAGTTTCAATATTATTTTGCGTAAAGGCCAGCTGAAACAAGGCAGTGGGCTGTATGTGGCCTGCAGGGCCTTTGAATTTGACAAATGTATCTTAAGGTATGACTGCACATACTTACACATAAGGTATGTGTAACTGAACAAATGAGTCTTGACTTGTTTTTAATACTGCCTGTAGGATCCAGTCATAAATTAGTGTATACAAATCTGTTACCTTTTATTAATATCCAGTGTTTTAGACACCTCCTAGGCACATTGGTGAGAAGACTGTATGGATGTGCAAATACACACATGTTAAAAGGAAGAATCTGTACTAAATGGATTAATAGATATAATCTTCAAGATGAAAAAGTCTTTCCAAAAAGTCCCTCTTTCTCGTTTGTCACTCCATGCAAAAAATTTCTTGATACTCACTGATTTACTTACTGACAAACTCACTCACTTATCGCTCACTGACTGACTTACTGACTGAGTCATTGCTCTTTCACTCACTCACTGACTCACTGACTCACTTGCTGACTTGCTCATTCATCACTCAATCATCACTCACTCACTCACTCACTGACTGTCTCACTCACTCTGGTCACTGAGACTGAGGAATAGGAGCTCAGTGGTGTAGTGTCAACTTTCTCTTCTTTAACAGCTTCAACTTCTTCATCCCTCTGGACACACACATACGCGCATACCCACACACACACCATCTCCCACTAATGCCATGCTACTGAAGCCAAATGCCTTTAGGAGAATTCCAGCTTTCATCTAACTCTGTCTAAATCCATGAATCAAACATGTTGGGCCAAACGCGACATTTTTAAACCTCGCAGTTTTGGAAAAAGTCTTGTTCAGTGTAGTAAAACCTAAAATAGTTTTTCAATCCAACTCGCTTCCATAACTCCAAAAACACACATGATTTCTTTGCATTAAAATCAGTGATGGTTCATAATTTCCTTTTTGCTATTATAATTAATAAATTAAGCCTTAAATAATTAAGCATACAATAAATTACAGCCAGTTTACTTTATGTACTTTAATCTATATAATAAACTTTTTTTTCCAGACTGATGCATTAACCTTAAGTCATCATACCAAATATGAACAAACTATAAGGAAAAATTGGAATAAGGAAATAAGAAGTGTAAGAGCCACTGAGCCTTGTTCATTATAGTTGCAAACGGTTCAATCTGATCATAGCTCATACTGAAATGTACAGTACCAGTCAAAAGTTTGGACACACCTTCTTATTCAATGGTTTTTCTTTATTTTTATTGTTTTCAACATTGTATATTAATACTGAAGACATCCAAACTATGAAAGAACACATATGGAATTATGTAGTAAACAAAAATGTGTTAAATAACCCAGAATGTTTTATATTTTCGATTCTTCAAAGTAGCCACCTTTTGCTTTGATGACAGCTTTGCACCCTCTTGGCACTCTCAGTCAGCCTCATGACCACTTCAATTGGATTTAGATCGGGTGATTGTTGATGCCAGGTCATCTGAAGCAGCACTCCATCACTCTCCTTCTTGGACAAATAGCTCTTACATAACCTAGAGGTGTGTTTGGTGTCATTGTCCTGCTGGAAAACAAATAATGGCCCCACTAAGTGCAAACCAGATGGGATGGCATGTCTCTGCAAAATGCCGTGGTAGCCATGCTGGTTAAGTGTGCCTTCAATTTTGACTAAGTCACCAACAGTGCCACCAGCAAAGCACCCCCACACCATCACACCTCCTCCTCCATGCTTCACAGTGGGAACCACACATTCAGGAACTGTCTGTTCACCCTCTCTACGTCTAACAAAGACACGGCGGTTAGAACCAAAAATCTCAAATTTGGACCCATCAGACCAAAGGACAGTTTTCCACTGATCTAATGTCCATTCCCTGTGTTTCTTGGCCCAAGCAAGTCTCTTCTGCTTGTTGTTCTTCTGAAGTAATGGTTTCTTTGCCGCAATTCGACCATGAAGGCCTGACTCTCGCAGTCACCTCTGAACAGTGGATGTTGCAATATGTCTGCCACTTGAACTCTGAGAAGCATTTATGTGGGCTGTAATCTGAGGTGCTGTAAATCGGCAGTTTCTGAGGCTGGTAATTCTAATAAACTTATCCTCTGCAGCAGAGGTAGCTCTTGGTCTTCCTTTCCTGGGACGGTCCTCATGAGAGCCAGTTTCATCATAGCGTTTGATGGTTTTAGCGACTGCACTTGGGGATACATTCAAAGTTCTTGAGATTTTTCGGATTGACTGACCTTCATTTCTTAAAGTAATGATGGACTGTCTTTTCTCTTTACTTAAGTGAGTGTTTCTTGCCATAATATGGATTTGTACAGTAGTTGTAGTAGCACTAATAGGTCTGTTGACTCTGTACCCACCCTTCCTCTGCACAAGACAACTGATGGTCTAAAGCACATTAAGAAGGCAAGAAATGTCACAAATTAACTTTTGAAAAGGCACACCTGTGAATTGACAACCATTCCAGGTGACTACCTCATGAATCTGTTGAGAGAATGCCATGAGTGTGCAAAGCTGTCATCAAAGCTGAATGTAGCTACTTTTGACAATCTAAAATATAAAACATATTCTGGGTTGTTTAACACTTTTTTGTTTACTACATAATTCCATACGTGTTCTTCCATAGTTTGGATGTCTTCAGTATTAATGTACAATGTTGAAAATAATAAAAATAAAGAAAAACCACTGAAGGAGAAGGTGTGTCCAAACTTTTGACTGGTACGGTAGTTCATGAAGTTTAGTGTCAGCATGTCGCCTAATTTGTAAATGTGAATCAGAATGTGCAGATGCAGATCAGCTTATCAGATGATCAGCTTGTTAGTTCTTCAACTGAGTAACAGGTACATTTGTGTATAAGAGGCATCACAAAAAGCTCTGACCCAGATATGGACTGTCAGTAAAATAAATTTAAAAAAAAACTATAAATAGAATTACATAGCTTCCAGCTGGTGAAGTTGGAATGCCGTTACAGCTTTTATCTAATCATAGGCTTAAACAACTTTATATAAATAAATTACTGTGTATAGCCATCAAAATGATACCGTTGATTTCAGTAAGAACAAAGGAATGTGAAAGACAAACCTGTTGAGTTGTCCTTTCCTCTGTTGAAACCGTGATGACAGTTAAAATTATTTCTTATTTCTAGAAATAAATATTTGAAATAAACAAAACTATCTGCCAATAGAAAAAAAAATTTCAAGCTTGAAATAAGTATATCTAGAAGTAAGCTTAATAATTTTATACTTGTTCAAAAACAATCTAAAATGGACAAATATAGTAAATATACATAATACAGTCAAATGTATCTAGTATACAATAAACCAAATATAAGATTATTAAACCTATTTTTAGAAACTTTTTCCTAATTTCAAGCTAGAAGTTGTCTTGTGCTATTGGCAGATAATTTTGCTAATGTTAAGCATTTATTTCTAGAAAGAAGCAAAACTATCTGTACAGCAAAATAAGAAAATTGAAAGCTTGAAACGAGTAAAAAAATGTCTACAAATTGGTTTAAAAATCTTATATTTGGTTTACTGTAATCATAAAATAGGAGATAATAGACAGAATTGACTGTATTATATAAGAATATATTTCACTATGTAAGATATTTTCACTTGCTGTCATTTTTGATGTGTATATGATGGTAAATTGGGGCACTGTACACACACTGTATGATATGTAAATAAGCGACTAGTAGATAGGAGCTTGTTTTCACGCAGCTGAAGCTGATTCGTCATTTGCCCTCAAATCAATGCTCACTTTGAAGTTATACAAGAGTTTCATGAATCAGACACAGATTCATTCGTACTGTGCACTTAAATCTGGTGTAAGACAATTGTACAGAAAGCCAATTCATTTTCCATGTTCCCAAATCCTTTCCCATTTCAAGTCTTAGAATTGTCTTTATGTCTTAGAATCTGTCTTTTACTCTGTGTACTTTAAGCAGTTAGTTATTAATAAGACTAGTGTTTAGATTTTTTGGATGTACTGTAATTTCCGAAATAAGATTTTGTCTTCCGCTTCTTTGGCCAATAGCTAAACGTGAGTCAAACTTGGAACATTAAAGTAGCTGAATATCACATAGCTATACTGCATACACATCCACACCAGTGCTCCATAGCTCCACTAGCTCCTTACACACACACTGGACAGCCATATATAGGTAAACAGCAAGCAATTACAGACAGTGACTAAATAAATAAGCTGCACAAACCATACACACACACAGTGCCAACATGCACAGACCAGCTGACCCTGTCCAACATCTAACTGTGTTGTCTTACTGCTGATTCAGGTCAGAGTTTGACCCTACAGTTCTGAGGTCTGACCTTACCTTCGATGATCTCGTTTCCCTGCTCAGGCTTGCTGTTCTGCCTTGCACTGGGAGTCAGTGGGCTGCTGTCACTCACCTCTGACCTTGAAGCTGTGGATCAATACATACCGTTACACACAACACTTAACAAAACACACTGTTAGACTTGCTACACTTAAGCTAGATGTACACTACACTTCTTAGATCTAGCGAATGTGTCAGACATTTAGGAAACTCTTGCTTAATTTCTAAGTGTTCCTGTGTTATTCTCACTGGCTAAGGAGTATGTATGTACAGTATGTATTACCCATAATGTACAGTGAGCATATGTCAGGTGAGTGACTGTGAATGAAACCAGCTCATTTAAATGATTTGTCATAAAATAAAACTAAACATAATAATTGGGTCTGCAACATTCCCCTTTGTGTGTATAGTCTGACAATTATTAGTAAGAATAAATCCTAATTCGGCATCCTACCGAACGTTTACAAGTTCTCACCTGCATTTAATCTATTTTGGGTTTGATTTTGTCAGACTGATGCATCAAGCTTAAGGAGTAATCATACCAAATGTTTGCTTTGCAGTTTTTCTTGACTGGAATGAAGCAATAGTAGGAAAATTTTTAACAAGTAAAAATTTCAAATCTAGTAGAAATCATGTGGCACACGCATGTGCACACACACACACACACACACACACACACACACATAGACACACACCCCCCAAAAAAAAGTTGACATACCACATCTGGACAGATTTGTTTATATCGTGAAATGAACATAGAAGAAGGGTAATCTTCTTTTTGGTTTGTGGAGTCTTTTTTATATAATACATTATAAATGTTCTGTGTTTGAGCTCCATGAGCTTGTCCTTGATCTCCACAGTCGCCTGCAGGCTTTTTTTCTCCTCAGAGCTCTCTGCTTTATGCATCTGTGCTTTATCTCTCACACTCATGTACTTTTTAGTTGTAACAATCAAACATGCTTGAAGATATTGTAAGGCCTTCGATAATTCAAGATCAAGATAGCAAAGATAAAGATTGACACGTTTAACCTTTGAATCTTGAAAGAAATTTGCTTTCAAGCCTGCTGATAAAATTGGGCTAAACATTCTGTAGTGTACATCCAGCTTTACCAATATAACACTTACCAATAAACACCTTAAAAGCACAGACTTACAATAATGTCGAACAGTAAACTGTAATCATAATGCTAATTAAACTCATTATGAAAAATTATGATCAATTCACACAACTATCATCATTATTCAGATCATACTGCAATATATAAAAAAGAAAATGAATTTTACAAATTGTACATGCTGATAAGTTACCTTTATATGTCCCCAGGAGTGGTTGACTCAACTGACTGCCACTGACGGTGAAGACTTTAAAGCTGTACTCTTTACTGTTATCAAAGTCTGTGATCACAGCTTTGGCATCTTCCTTCGACACCTGCACGTCTCTCTCTTGTTCTCCTGCAATTCAAGAACACAAAAATGCATGTGATTCACTGCCAGTCTGCATCTGACATGAGGCAGGTTGCACTAGGGACTGAAATTCATCAGCAAGTGCCAGATTTAATAAAGAGTTGATTGCATTTTAATTAAGAACAAACATCTGAGTATAAACCAGAAATAAAACAAAGAACCTGATTGGATGAGTTGGTCCAAAGAGGTTTGCGGGAAAATAACAGGGGAGCTCCATGAAAAATGAAATCTCAAGCAATGAAATACAAAGTGCCCCAGATATAGTAGGGCAAAGATTTCGCTTTTACACAGAAAACCCTTACTGGCTAAACAGGGGCAAACGATAAGATTCAGATGCTTTAAATAGAAACTCTCACTCAAAATGTCCTCACAATAAAGACACACAAAAGGTAATTAATATTTATGCACCTAAATGAACATGGATGGCAAATTTGTTTTGTTCTGATTCATGCCATTTTTAGAAATAACTCTTAATCTCAAACGTTGAACTGAACCTTCAAAGTTTTGTCAGGCCATCAAACTATTAATTATTTATAATGTATACTATTCATTAAGCCACAAGATTAATGTGTGTTTTATTGCAGTCATTGCTCCTATTTAGACAATTTACATTTTGAAAAAAGCTGAAAGTAGTAATAGTTTTGTCACACATTATGATTTTTAATGTGATAAAAAGGTTTTTATGTTGTACAGCTTACTAACTAGGCTGAACTAGCTATTGCTGTCTGAATAAGTCACCAAAAACCAGAGCCAACCAACAAAAACAGCAAAAAATTTTCAAATATAACAATCGTAACAATGACTTAGACTAAGTTTTGTTATTCTGAGCTAAATATGTTGGTGCATACTTAGTAAATATTACAATTCTATGATTTTAATAAAGAGATTAGCCGTAATAAACATTAATATTTATACAAAACAACAAACTAAAACTAAACAAACTAAAACTAGGCACATTCTATTTTCTTGGGCATTCCCAGCATATTGCATGACTGACCATTTACTGCATGCTAATGTTACATATATCGCAGTGCTGCTGAATTCTTGATTCTGTTTTCAGGACAGAGAACTTTGTGCTTTGTCTGAGAAAATAGTGAATAAATGGTAATAGCTGCTATAATGTGATAAAGTGGTACCAGGGTCTGCCTTGTTTTGCACATGTTCCACAACATTAAATGTTGTTTAATAAATCTTTAAAAAATTAATCGTTGACAAGGTACTATGGTATAAGAGGAATAACACAGGAATGTGCTGTTATAAAATTTTTTAAAAAAAATCAACATCTAGGTGGTAATAGTAACTCTGCTTCACATCTGTGCTGCATCACACCATGTTATCATTGATTACTTTCCTATAAAAGAATGGCCCATAGCATTTACAAGGTTTCCAATATCAACTTAACACACTTTTTGCCATTTTATCCTAAGGGTGTGCAGACGTTTACACTTGACTATGAGTTCAGTCTGGTATTCCCCTAAAATCAGTCACTGTACAAAGCATTCTTCCACTTTGGCCACTGTGGTTTGTTCTTCCATTGCCATGTCCTTTATTTGCATACCAAGTTGTCATCAGTAAGTAAACCATCCCTGTTGTTTATCTTAATATGCTGATTGTCTGGCTACAAAACAAATCAAAGAAACAGCTTGCTGAGTGATGAATCCATGAAGCCAAACGTCATGAAATCTTGTGAGATTCGGGATGTTTGTAGTGCTAATACAGCACTTCACAGGTCAGTGTATTCCTGCTCTAACAACCCTGAGCTAACTCACCGTCTAATTATCCAGTTCTTCATGAGCTGAATTAGATGTGTTAAGAACAGAAAACACCAAAAGGAAGGTGTGAATGTGGGCTGTCACATAATGCACTGAAACAATTAGAAGTTATTTGGTAATATTTTCATCATCACAATTGTGGCAGGTTCTTTTTTTGTTATAACATTTTTAGTAAACTGACTACGCATTTAAATACTTTGTATGAAATACAGGATAAAGGATATCTTATTACCACAGTGCTGTTGAATTCTTGATTCTGATTGGTCAGAAGTTGTTAATTTTCTATAACAGCAGCTCTGACAATAGTTCCGACTCCAATGTAAATTGCAGGTTCATGTTCTAATAAATTATTGTTTCTATATTAACAACTAAGTGAGACGGATTGGCATAATCTGGCATAACTGGTAGATGCTCCACATAATCTAAGCCTGTAATAAACAAATCAAAAGAACATGTTATGGTGAAGTTTTCTGTAACATTTTGGAAGGAGTCTCCAGTGTTAGCACTTTGTAACAGTGACAGGTAAACCTGCATTTAAAATTTTCTACCACGGTAATGTCTTCAGAACAAAGGACGTTATGCCTTGTGGTCCAATGTTTCTGTCTGAACTTTAAGAGAAAGTGAGGGAACAACTGTTTATAGCTGTTATAGCATAAGTGGTAACAGGAACTAACTTGTTTCATGGCTGTTCCACAACATTAAATGTAAGTATAAATGGATAAATGAATCTTTTTAATAATAAAGAAATCTTCATTCTTTAATAAATAAAAAAATATAATCATTGGCAATTGCTGTGGTGTAAGAGGAATAAACACTGGTGTTAAAGCAAAATAATTAACATTGTGGTGGTAACAGTAATTCTGTTTTGTGTCAGGTCACAAATTATTTTCCTATAACAGTATACCCTGTCATATTTTGGTCCTTTCTTTTCAACTATATTAGAGAGTGTGGTGTAAGGTGAACAGCACTGGACTCAAGCTGCATCAGGAGTGAAAAAAAAAAAAAAAAACACCTTCAACTCCAGACATTTTACACGCTAGTATCCACACAGACATGGTTTTGCAAATCACAATTCTGCTATAGTGGCTACAGTGATGTAAATGACTCCTCAATTGTCCTGACAGCTTTAGAGTGTAAAAACAGTGGAGCAGGTCCAAATCAATATGGATTACTGGGACACTAGCTGATGAGTGTGGCTAATTTTATTCACGTGTGTGTGACCCAGTTTCTTGCTGGAGGTGACATGATAATAATATGAGCCAAACAGAAGTGAGCCAAATATTTAAATGGTCACTCTCTCTTTCTTTGACTCTTCCTCAGTGAGATTCAGTAGAACAGCCTCAGTGGTTAACACTACATTTTTCATCATTTTTCACTGCAGTACACACACACAGTATGTCCTCTGAGAGACTCTGGAGGAGAGTCAGTGCTGCCAAATGTGGACTGAAGACAATAAACTCCCAAGCAAAAATGATCTATTCACAAAAAAAAATTCAAATTCAGTCACCTCTGTCTCAACATTCACCATGAAACAACAAAAGCTTTGTTATTAAATGAGAATGAATATTAAAATTCTAACAACTGTTACAACTCATTCTCATCAGAACCAGATGAAACGATGAAAAGTGTCTTTTGAAATAAAAAAGAGGAACTATTAGCTGTGTGGATCCTGATACAGATGAGTTTTGTCTCATACAGCCAGTAGGCAGGTCACGAAACAAAGATACTGAAACAAAGATACTGTGTAGGCACAATGGAGCAAAAGGTCACAGTGAATTCAACAAGACTCCCACAATTTACATTTTCTACATTTAAAATCTATGAAAGATTTCACGATCATAAATTATTCATTAATTATGTTGTTACTGCTAAATCTCCAGTGTTTTCATTTCAGGTGACTGGCTTAAGCAAAGGAAATACAAAAGATAGAAAGGGAGAGTGAAGGAGGTCTGAGGTTAAAAACTATCTAACTTATAACCATTAAGATAAAAGAGATATAGTACACAGTTTACTCTTCTGGTTTACTATTCTGTGGACACATGACCATCACACCCATATGTGCTTGTTGAACATCCTATTCCAGATTTAGTCCCCTTTTGCTGTTATAATAACCTCCACTCTTCTGGGAAGGCTTTCCACTACATGGAAAATGGCTGTGGAAATTTGTCCATTCAGCCACAAGAGCATTAGTGAGCTCAGGCACTGATGTTGGGTGAGGAGGTCTGGGGTGCAGTCGGTGTTCCAGTTCATCCCAAAGGTGTTCAGTGGGGTTGAGGTCAGGGCTCTGTGCAGGACACTCGAGTTCTTCCACTCCAACCTTCACACACCATGTCTTCATGGAGCTCGCTTTGTGCACAGGGGCATTGTCATGTTGGAACAGGTTTGGGCCTCTTAGTTCCAGTGAAGGGAAATTGTAATGCTACAGCATACAGAGACATTCTATACAACTGCGTGCAACAACTTTGTGGCAACAATTTGGGGAAGAACCACATATATGTGCATGATGGGCAGGTGTCAAACTTTTGGCCATATAGTGTATTATGTTGTGTATACTATGCTGTCAATATCTTGATTTGATGACATTGTGCACTACCAAGGGCTTGCTACATCAGCTGATATAAAAAGTAGTCTATTTATAGTCTTATAATCCCACAATTTGTGTTCCATTATTTCCATGTCCAGTGATCATATATGATGACTACCATGACTATCTACTTGAAAGAAGAAAACAAAATGGATTTGTAGGTGTAAAATCTCTAAACGTGCATGATTACACTAATATTATGGACTTTGTTCACTTTGAACAGAATCACAGAGTAGTTTTATTTATGGTGAATGTTACACCTACTAGGAGGGAGGTATAAGTTTTAACTTCTAACTTAAGTCTACGTTGAAACTATATCATTTGGTGCAGCTGTTAATTATTTAGTAGTTTGTAAAATCGAACATAGTGGTCATTTACATCCAAAATATGCTACAACAGAGCTTATGTTCAGCTGGTTCAACAGGCTGCTGGAAATTTTTCATTGACCAGCTTAATATAAGTTCCTCTGCTTACCTGAGCCAGAGCTGTAGATGAATCTGTAGCTGTCAAACTCTCCTTTCGGTTCCTTCCAGGACACACTGAGCATGCCTGAACCTAGCTCCTTAAAACGCAATCTTCTAGGAGCAGGCACTGCACACACACACACACACACACAAAACACAAACTATTTGTACAATATGCAGGTGAATGTGATTTATGTTTAAAAGCATTCCAAGAAAATTGCAGTAATTTAGGACAAGAGTTTCATATCCCTATACCATCCAATCATTTAATCTCCTATGCAGAAACTAAAATCAGAAAACAAATTTCAGAGGCTTTTTAAAACTCATAGTTTTTTACAATTTTACAATTGGATTGTAAAAATAGATATTGTAAAAGATTTTCTAATACAATATACAAGTTATAGGGGGTAAAATGGTAAGAAGTAGAAAGTGAGTTGTTGTTTTTTCAGTGAAACATGATCAGTTGTGTTAATCTAATCACAACTGTTATTGAAGTTGGCCTTGCTGGATGCTACACCCAACCTATGTCTGATGATTCTCCATACATTATTATATTTTTACATGTGATGCTTAAATGGCTCAAGACAGGCCACTGTCATGTGTTCATTAATCATTGTTTCTTGTTTACTGATATTTTAATATCTTCCCAGTTTTGCCTGCTGCAATTCGACTAGATATGTCATGTTGGACTTGTCATCTGTAATCTGAAAACAGCATTAGTACATTTTCTGCTTAACAGTTTATTATTATTATTTACACAGTACAAACCTTGAGACCTCAAAAAGTCATTTTTTTGTTTTCTGATAATGGTTTCAGAAATGGAAATCAAAAGAATGGAAGGTACACAGTATAACGGGAGTGAATGTTTATCATCTGCAAAGCAAACACACTCTTCGTGAAGCAGCTTCAAATCTCCAAGATAAGGTTAAGGAGTATGTTTGAGTGGCAGATGGTGATTAAATTAGTCTGAGCTCTATAGAGAGAGATAGACGGTTTTTCATCCATCTGTGTTCAAGAAACAGGAAACCACAGATGTCACAAAGAGTCAAGTCACGCACTTTCCCTTCATACATTTGTAGTAAGGTGTTAGTAATGAACTCGTTGCTTCAGCTCTGGGGGACAGGCTCAGGAACAGAGCTTGACCTAACCAGAGGTCAAAAAGAGGAAAGATAAGTCTTGCATTCCAATATTGCAAAAATGCCCTTATTAACGTCCCCATACTAAGTGTGCATCACATGAGTCGCCATCTTCAACACGCAAGGAGCAGAGTTTTGAGTCTGAACATAGTCGAACCAGAGAGAAAGCACAATGCTGCTAAAAGCTATCAATTTCAAAAATTATACAAACAAATTCTTTTGAACTATGAGTAAAACATGCTTGCTTAAAAGCTAGCATGCAAACAAGCTAATGTGCTAGTGAGTTTTGCATCATTTTGAAATGACTTAGGGTAAGTCTATATTAATATTGATTCAATACGTCCAAATGGGTCATCCATTGAACTTTACTAGATCTGATAAGCCCTTAAGATGGCGACAGTGATTGAGGGGAAGTCAAAGAAGGTGTGTTAACGCAGTATTGGAACACAGCTTGAAACTGTAGGATCTGAAATAGCATTGTTTTGTGTCTATTTCTCTTAGAAAAATGGAACAAGTCAGACAGACAGAGAGACAGACAGACAGACAGAGCACATTCACCATTCAGCATTCTTCATCTCATTTCAGCTCCACAGGCAAAACTAATACAAACCCATGCCAACATACACACGCACACACACACACGCACCTCACACACCTCCAAAACTGTACCAGTACTAAACTATGTCTATCTAAATCTATATGCATCCACCAATTCCCACAAACTCATTCTTGTGTTTGTGTCACTGTTAGCAAGCAAAGATGCAAAAATATTTTTACATACCCACACTGACCGGAGAACAGTGCGAGAGTTTTGTACAGGTATGTAAAGAACAGCCTGTTTACTGCTAATATTAGAGTTTATAAGGATGCATCAAGTCAAGCATTGTATAATAATATACCAAACACACCAACCTTAACATGGGGAAAGGGGCTTTCTGCAGGGCTTTTGTGATTCTGTAAAATGAAGATCTCTCTTCTGAACAGGATTCTAAAGTACATCCCGGTTCAGTCCAGCGGTGTTAATTCATCTTATCACTTTCTGCATATAGTTCGTAATGTTCGTACAGATGTTTAGCTGGTGCTTTAACATGCTCAGTCACTGGTTGTGTTATGAGCTAAGAAGTCTTAACCTTAGTCCTGGCTCAAGACTTCCAGCACCATTACATAGATTTGAAGTGCACATGTGAACACAGCTGTGATCACATTTTGCTGTGAGAGTTTCCTAAAATCTGATCAGATTATAGTCTATTTCAGAGAAAAACTGCTTTTGGACATCATGGTGGAAATCCTTGCTACGATTCTTGTTCCAATGAGCATACCTGTGTTTGGTATGCTAGCCAGTGTTAGTATGTTACCATTGGGCCTCTTTTATCAAGCTGGATAAGAACAGATTTTTTTTTTAATTTTTTTTTTTAATTGTAGGGAAAACATATCTTATAATCATAGTTTGTGCAAATTTAACTGATAACTGATTTTTTAAATTGGCATTTGAGGTCCATGGCTTTAGCAAGGTTTTTTTTTTCTCCCTAATCTTCCAATAAGATTTAAGGATATTTTCTGACCTCTAAATATCTCCTAACTTTTGATTGTCACCACGCACAAAAATACATTTCTACCAAATATGATGTCATGTTTCACCTCACCATCTCCTTAAAATGCTGAGCATGTCTTAGTTTGAAACACATAACACTATGGATTAAAATATTTTTCTGATTTCCATTTCATGCTTTTGTTTTTAAAACACAAGAAGTCCAAACAAGTTCTGGTTTTTATGATATCCCAAAGTGGTGTCTGGGTTTGGTCCAATTTTACTGGGGAATTCAGGAAAGCCTGTATGAAATGATCTCTCCTGTATCATAACTTTGTTGACAATCCTGGAGAGGAGGCAAGTTCCACTGCCACGACTCCAGGTTGTCCAGGTAAAAGTGTCAGCTGGATCTTAAAAAAACCGTCTCGAAGATGCAGTGTGAAGCCTGGACTCTCAATTGTGACTTCAGTGTTTAGAGTCTCTATTCCAAGAGGAAATCAAAGAAGTTATTTTGTAGCAGTGAACTGTAAAATGTGAGCCAATCAAACTATAAGCTCTGCAGGAAATGTTTAAAGGTCAAGAACAAGAATTATTATATAAAATATGAGGCATGTTTTGCTATGAAAGAGCAGATGAGAGCACTGTTAGGATGACAGATGTGACTGTCAGCTCCAAATGCTTTGGTCAATTCAAAACCAGCATTAATTATTTTCCATCTGTAACCAACCACACATGAATGTCAAACCAATTTTGTTATAGGCTGCCTGTAAACTGGTATTAATCCATGTAGTTCAAGTCCAAATGCCAGGGCTTCAATGTCCCAATGGGGATTTAATGAGACAAAACATTCATTTTAATAGTTTAAAATGTGCTTAATTACAGGAATTCTGTGTTAAATAACATACATAATATTATATATTTCTGTGAAGCATTCTTTTGGTTCAGAAATCAGTGCTGGTGCTAGTTTCAACGTTTCCTGCCTGTGGCTTTACAGTCAAAAACGCTATCATGGTTAATAATAAATGAATCGCTTGAGGCATTCAGTCAGCATGACTGTGCAGGACTTAATACTTCAGAATTATAATTTCCTACCTAATTAGAACTGTAGCAATGCTGTATGTAGTATCTCTCTGCAGGAAGATAAGGGTCGACGAGCAGTGTGCCAATATGGCAGGTGAATGAGGAGAGAAGGTTTGGGGCTGAAAATGTTTGCTGCTCTTTCCTTAGTCAGAGGCAGATCTTAACCTGTCCACTGGACACGCTCCAGGTGAGACAGTTCTCTGCATGAACACTCTCTTTATAGATAACTTTTAAATTAGTCCAAGGATGAAACACATTTGGTGTTTAAGATTAAAATGTTTGAACTTCAGTGCTGCTATAAATGTGTTCATACGTAAGCTTTACACAGTCACATTTACAAGTAGTGTATAAGAATGTTTGAGCAGTTGGACATTTTATAAAACACCCAGTGTTTTTGTTTTGTTTTTTTTTCCTGGCAGACCCAGCATACATCTGGCAAATTTCAATATGCTCCATCTCAACAAGTACTACCTGTTGGTAACAGTACAAAATTTTTTAGCACTTTAGTAATAAATTTGGACGTTTTGCACCATACAGTGCCGTGAAAAAGTATTTGCCCTCTTCCTGATTCTTCTATTTTTGCATATTTGCCACACTTAATTGTTTCAGATCTTCAAACAAAATTTTATATAAGACAAAAACAACCTTAGTAAACACAAAATACAGATATTAAATGACCATTTCATTGAAGGAAGAAAGTTATCCAACACAAACTGGCCCTGTGTAAAAAAAGTAATTGTCCCCTTAGTTACTCAATCAAACAAATTAACCAAATGTGATCAGTAATTGGGTTAATTTAGACTAGACATACCTAGGCTTGATTACTGAATCTAAACATCACTTCAATAGAAACCTTCCAGCAATGTGTGTAGGCTAAGAGGTCTCAACAAGCAACACACAATGCCGCGATCAAAAGAAATTTTGGAAGTGATGAGAACATACTTATTCATGGCACGGTACATAATAAAGAGAAACAGGAAGTTTGGGACCAACGTTCAGCTATGAAAGTACTTCTGAAGTTGCAGGAGGTGAAACCAGTTGATATTTAAAATGGTTGACATAATGGTTGTTTTATTTGAAATATAATTGAGACAGATGAGTGACAAATTAAAGGAAAATGTCTGCTCTTTCACGCTATAGGGGACATTTGTTTATTTATTTTGTTGGCAATATTAAATGTAACCTATAATAGCATGCCTCAAGTGGTGTTATTCAAGTTATTCCTTACATACATATACTAGTGCACATCACACAAAAGGATCAAATATGTGCTGTCATGAACCTGACTTTCTGCTTTGTACCAGAAATTTTGTCCTTGACTGTAACATAACAAACTTCAGTGATTTTGGTCCTATACCCTAAACAGCAATAAAATTGTGTATGCAATTTATTCTTCAAAAAAGTTCAGTTTAAAATCCATTCTTCACCCCAGAATATAAATACTACTGATCTGAGCCATAGTGCCCTTTATTTTCTACTTAAATCCTGTATCGAGATGTCTGAGAACTACAAAGGCAAATCAGTAAATAAGAAACAAATGGGTTAGGTTAAATACAACAAATTCATCACATTGGCTCTTTGGAACAAGCTTAAGTGAGACAATACAGATCAATAAGAATAGTTAAAAACAATATCAGCATGTGAATGAGACATAGAAGTAGACTCTTAAAGGAATCTTAAAGGGTGTTAGAGGAGATCTAGGGTTACTGACACTCAGTAACCCTAGATCTCCTCTAAGACCCTTTAAGAGTCAAATCTGTCAAGATGGAGAATTACCCATAGTCATAACTTAACTGGCTGCACGACAGAATGACATAGCAATCGCATTGGACTGAACAAGCTCTTTCTATGTCTTTCTATTTCTACTTTTCATTCATCACATTTCCTGATTGGAACATTTTTTTCCATGCAAGCACAGATGGTACAATTAGGAAAACCTCAAAGCTCAAGCTTCACTAATTAATGGATGCACAACCAGACAATGCAACAGAATGCAAGACGTTTGATTTTGCAAGCTGTTCCAAACGACCTGTGAGTGTCTGTGTTTGTGTGTGAGTGGGTGGGGGGGACAGAGACAGACAGAGATAAACAGACAGAGATAGACAGGTTTAGAGAGAAAGAGAGGTTTTACCTTGTCCATGTGTTGGTTTGGTGAACAGTGATGATAGTGCCAGGAGAAGAAGTGGACTTAGTGACCTGATGCCCCTCGCCTGCATCCTCTCAGCTAGTGTGGGGCAAGGGCTAAAATGCAGAAGAAAAGAAAAACTGTAATTTAGTGGTTAAATCCTAAAACGCAAAGCATACTAGCAGACGAGTTTGTATGGATATGCAATATGGGTCTACAGTATTGTGATACATTCCAGTGCACTCTCAGAAATAAGGTTACCAAACTGTACTTTTCCTTGCTGGACTGGAGCCATTAATGGATCATCTTTCATACCTTTACTATGCATCTTTTACCTGGAAAGATGCACATAGTGCACCTTTAATCAGCTTTTATAGTAAAGTTTTAAAGGTACATCAATGGTCTAAGCACCAGTTATGTACCTTAGATGTACCTTGGTGAAAGTATACTAGGGGTATAACACGTTGCCACTATCTGTATCTGTTTAGTGCTCCAAATATCCATATATGTATTTGGATTTAAACCCAAAGTGGGCATGGCCTAAGCCAGAACCACCCCCCAGAAACGGAGATTAAAATGGCAGCAGTGTCAGCATGGTGTGTGAATTCCAGCTCTGACGGCTCCTCAACCTCAGCTACATCACTCCAGTTCATAACTGCTTTTTAATCCCATTCACACAGTTATTATTTTTGTTCATACCTGCCCACAATATTTTCTAGCAAGTTTAGTTGTTTCCCAAACTATAAACAAACTAGTAGACTAATTTAAACCACCATGACCCAGACCAGGCAGTAACTAATGATGAAAGAATGAACGCCTCACGTTAATGAACGTCTTTCTTTGTCCCACAAGCTTCATATCTGACAGCTCACTCACACCACATGCTAATATAAACCTCACACTTGCTCAAATTTTTGTTGAGTACCACAGGATCCCAGACCCGATGGACACCACCCAGATGCCCTGTGAACCTTTCATGCAAGCCTACAAACACAATTGTTCCTCTCTGAATCGTATGTGCAGTTGTATCTGTTTAGAACTGTTCGTTCCAAATACTTTATTGGTATTCAGTTACAAGCTTAAAGTACATTCACATTTCCAAGTGAAATAAAGGTATAAAAGATGTGACCTTGATGGTACCACCCAACCATGTGGAAAAGTACAGTTGGTACCATTATTTCAGAAAGGGTACACAATATACAAAGGTGTGAAATAGGCTAAATAACAGCTAAATTTTGGTTTAACCAACTGGGTTTGAGTAAATTGAAAAAAAGAAAAAAAAACAGTATTATTGGTTAATATTATTTTTTCTGCATGGTGATGTATTAAAAAATAATATGTTAAGAGGTGGGCAAAAGCCACCAAGCCATTAGACTTTAATGCATATTACAATATTTTATTTTATTCTAGTTAAATAAATATTTATTTATTATATTTTTTAGTGGTTAATAATGTGGAATTGTGCACAGTATGACCAGATATTAACTAACATGGTGGGGGTAAAAAAAAGAATTCAGGTTTGAGAAAGTGGATTAAGAAATTTGGAAATGTAAAAGTGCCTTGAAGAGAAGTGTTGTCTGTTAAATAAACAACCAACCAACCAACCAACCAAACAATTAAATAAATAAATAAATAGTTATTTAAGTTAACAACAATAAAAACTGAGAAGAATGAGAGACATTGTGAAACTATTAGCATTATGCTATCAATAACAAAATAAACAAATTCTTAAGTTGGTCGTTTTTTTAAATGATTTTAAGCGACTGTGAAAGATATTGTTAAAAAATAATAATAATTCATAGTTTTCTTACCCCTTTAAAAAACGACGGTTACTCAACGGTCTCAGTAGATTTCCACAGATTTTAAATGTACAAATTTAAAAACTAACTGTCGTTTTTTTGTTCCTCAGAACCCCCACGCGCTCCACAGCTGCTTGTCCGGAGCTCGCGCCCTCCTCCTCTTCAGTTCGCGGGCAGTGTTGAAGGTGTGGGTGGTGGTGGTGTTGGAGCGCGCGCGTCGCTCATGCAGCTCGCTCGCGCTGCTCGCTCACCCGTCTGTCCCTCCAGCTATTCATTCCTTCACCTCGTTTAATCTCGCGTGACGAGGATGGGGGAAGAAAAGAGAAACACACACACACACAGGTCCCGTAGGCGATCGGTATTCAAGGGCGACGTGACTTATCGACGCCTCGAGCGCACCGTTACTGGATTTACGACTTGGAGAAAACTCGCGCGCTCTCACTGCTGGGTGCAAATTCTTGGCCAGTTTCTCAGCTTCTCCTCTTTCCTGCTTTTTTTTTTTTTTACATCAGGGTTCTTAATTTCATTCTTTCTTTATCTGTGTCTTTAGGCACAGTGCCTAATAACAGTTATGAAATGAAATGAAATGAAATCTACACATTTTCCCACATACCATTATTGTAGACATGTTTCTTGGCTGAAGTTTGCTTCTTTAAACTAAGGAAATGTATAGATACTCTATATGACCAAAAGTATGTGGACACCTGACCATCACATCCATATGTGGTTCTTCCCAAAACTGTTGCTGCAAAGTTGGAAGCATGCAATTGTATAGAATGTCTTTGTATGCTGTAGCTTTACAACTTCCCTTCACTGGAACTAAGAGGCCCAAACCTGTTCCAGCATGACAATGCCCCTGTGCACAAAGCGAGCTCCATGAAGACATGGTGTGTGAAGGTTGGAGTGGAAGAACTCGAGTGTCCTGCACAGAGCCCTGACCTCAACCCCACTGAACACCTTTGGGATG
>CM040462.1:6070320-6084944 GCA_022758105.1 Pangasianodon gigas | reverse complement strand
TGTATAGAATGTCTTTGTATGCTGTAGCTTTACAACTTCCCTTCACTGGAACTAAGAGGCCCAAACCTGTTCCAGCATGACAATGCCCCTGTGCACAAAGCGAGCTCCATGAAGACATGGTGTGTGAAGGTTGGAGTGGAAGAACTCGAGTGTCCTGCACAGAGCCCTGACCTCAACCCCACTGAACACCTTTGGGATGGACTGGAACACTGACTGCACCCCAGACCTCCTCACCCAACATCAGCACCTGACCTCACTAATGCTCTTGTGGCTGAATGATCACAAATCCCCACAGCCATGCTCCAAAATCTAGTGGAAAGCCTTCCCAGAAGAGTGGAGGTTAAATACACTGAAAATAAGGAAACGTTAAATCTAGATTCAGTACAAATGTAACACCTTACAAGTTACTTCTAATCAGAATCTCTCATTGTTATAAAAAATACTGACGATATCCACTCTACTAGAAGCTACCAGTTTATCATGGCGCAAACTGCATGTGTAAAACATAACACACTCACATCAAAATCCAAACTGTTTAGCTCACAAACATTTTCACAGAAAATTATGGCGCTGTTAAATTCTCAATGTGTCACAAAGAGCACGGCTTAGACAGTAGTTTGGCCAATCACAGGTTTATTATTGCTCTCCGTTTAACACGTTATTGTTTCTATAGTAACAGTTTACAGGATGTTACGCAGGGATGTATAGTGGACGCTCAGATTAAACAGATTAAACAGATTTTAAAAAGTGTTGATTTGACGTTTTGTGTGAGGAGACAGAATTATTTAGTATTTTTGGAAGGAGTCTCCAGTATCATTGCTTTGTAACAGGCAGATCGAGGGCTTTCCGGTTTCTCCCCCACATGACAAACACATTAACTGTAACTATAAATGGATAAAAACTACAACATGTCGTTCTTTATTAAAAGAAATTGCAGTGCCAAACTCTTGTGGCATAAGAGGAAAAAACACTTAAGGATGTGCTGTTATAGAGAAATAATAAACGTTGGATGGCTCCACATTACACCACCCTGTCATTGATTATTTTCTTACAACAGCATGCTTTCGAGTGTTCAATGTGTAAACAAAATCCTCAGAGATTTTCACATGCATGTGCTCTTAAATATTCAGTGATGACTGTGAGTTATGAGGCTTGTTTTAGAGTATGTTTCTGTACTGACACATTCTCAGATTACAGATTGTACTGATTTGAAGTACCAGGCCTTAAAAAAATGAAAGACAGGAAAATGTAACTAAATTTGTGCATAATTTTATTCTATGTTTAGCATAAGGGACTGTCATAGAGAAATGCCACAACACTGAGACCTGTGATATCCTGTATGAGCTGCTGGAATTGATTACATTTCATTTTAATTATATCAAGCTCTGACAAATGGAACTGTTATCTGAGCCATACCTCATATTCCACTTTATTAGGAACACCTGTACACCTACATTATCCAATTAACTGCATGAATGAGGAGCACAATGTATAAAATAAGACCAGGCAACATTTTTCCAATTTTCAACTGTCCAGTTTCTGCGAGTCTGTGCCCATTGTAGCCTCAGATTCCTGTTCTCCCTCTCCTCAAGGGCAGGATGTGCATTCTGTGATGCTTTTATGCTCACCACGTTTGTAAAGAGTGGTTATTTATATAAGTCTATATAACGTAGACTTTGTGTCAGTTCAAACCAGTCAGGTCGGTCTCCTCTGACCTTTCTTATTAACAAGGGGTTCCTGCCTGCAGAACTGACGTTCACTGGCTGTTTTTTGTTTTCACACCATTCTTTGAAAACTTTAGATTCTGTTATGTGTGAAAATCCCACGATTAAAGTCACTGAGATTACATGTTCCTCATTCTGATAATTGATATGAACATTAACTGAAGCTCTTAACCTGTAACTGCATGATTTTATGTATAGCGTTGCTGCCACATGATGTGAGTGAGTGTAGGTACTGATGAAGAAAGAGATTTGGCTATGAGATAGAGTTACAACAGTTTGGAACTGATATATAAATGTAATGGTATGTCATACAGTGTCAGAACCCGAAGAAACAAGTCTGCTGGAGATCATGAACAAATGAATACACTAATCTGGTGGCTATACACTTTCATTATTTGTTAGCCTTGTACATTAGACTTGTAGCACAAACATCTCTTGGTTGAGAGATTACATATTGAGTAGGGGGAAAACTATCTATGCCTACATTAAATTTTACTACAATAAACTGTTCCTTTAACTGTTGCTGCCTTACAGTTCCAGGGTCCCCGGTTCGAGCTTGGCTCAGTGTCTCTATGGAGTTGTGCACGTTCTCCTTGTGAACACATGGGTTTCTTCTTGGTACTCTGGTTCCTCCCAAAAACATGGCAGTAGGTGGATTGGCTACTCTAGATTGCCCCTAGGTGTGAATGTGTGTGTGTGCACGGTGCCCTGTGATGGACTGATGGTGTTTTTATCTTATGCGCAGTGTTCCCGGCATAAGCTCTGGACCATGACCTGGATAAAGCAGTTACTGAAGATGAACAAACGAATGAATGAATGAATATATATTCCTTTTAATAACTGTTCTTAATTGTTAAAATATGCATGTGAAATAGCATTAATTATATTATGAATGTGCATCAATAATAGCAATGGTCGTGAATGCAAAAAAAAAAGGGCAATAAAAAACTGATTAATAATTCAGGTCTAAGACAAGAATAAATAATTTGTGGTATCACTTTTATACTTTTATATGTTTATGCTTTTAATTATACAAATGAACCATATCTGTAAGTAAAAATTTTCTTTAACATGAACAAACTTTTTTGTAGTAGCTCGTTCTTGGTTTTAGTTTCTGAGAGACATACAATGTATTCTCATATGGGTTTGTGCATTCACAGTCAAGCTAAACTAGTGTAAGATACGTTTTTTTTTTTTGTTTTTTTTTTTGTCTTTGAAAACATATTCTGAGGCTATTTTATGTAAATTGTAGTAACTAGATCAGGTTTGATGCACAAGGTTACAGCCATGGGTCTGTGTCATGTTTTCTGTTTGTACTGTATATTGCCTTTTCCCCACATATTTATTCTCTCTGTTATTTTCATTCTTTTTTTTTTTTACAGATTTTTGAATAATTTTATTTTTAATGCTCATTTCTTGTACTTAGTTCCATATCCAACCCAGTTTTTGCTTTCTTGTTAATAGGTTCCTTCTTTCCTTTTAATAGTTTTCAGTTTAGTTTTACTTTACTGTAATAACCGTACCTGAGAGACAGTTTAACTGTTGTCAGAACTTTGCCTCCAGACCCTTACACACCTGCAGCTATTTGCATCACATCCATCATCAGACCACATACAGCTATGTATCTGAGGTGAGCTTGGCCAAAACTATATATATATATATATATATATATATATATATATATATATATATATATAGGTTATATATATATATATATATACACATAGATAGATAGATAGTGCGGTGGGTTGGGTTAGGGAAAAGAATTGTATTCAGGGTCGTCCACTTGATGGGACACCACTCCATTGGAGAAGGTAATTCTTTCTTACTTTATTCATACAAATTTGAAGTTCCAAATCTAAATTGCCTCATTTATATTTAGATATAATTATTGGCCATAAACTAATAATTAATGGTTAAACATTAAAAGGTAACTGCTATCGACATTCAGCCATGTTAGTTGCCTATATGCGAGCAAGAAATTTTATGCAACTTGACTGTTACAAATTTTAGTTGCTCTTTTAGGGTATCCTTGTGAGATTATCCACTAGCACAGGAGGTGAGTCACAGAAGGGCAGAAAGCTGCAGATGAAGGAAGCAGGAGGAAAAGAGCAGAAGAAGAGCATTAGGAAGAATCAGGCAGGTCCACAGGGTGAGAGGAGCCACAGCAATAGTATATTTGGTATAAAACCTCTTTAGTGCAATGTAAATAATTTTAATAACACCTATTAACTCCTTTTTGCAAAAAAAAAAAAAAAAAAAAAAAAAAAAAAAAATCAGATAGAGCCTTATACAGTAATTCCAAGGTCACAAGATGTTATCGATGGTATGACAAATTTAATAGTTTGGATGGCAGCACTGATGCATTCACAATGCAAATTAATTTATTTTAAATTTTCCCCCTAAAAATGCCATACTGTATGTTTATCTTGTGAATCACAGGAATGCACCCCGAAAGGATTTTTGTACTGTAACTGCAGCGCTGTGGAAGCTGCAGGCTATAAAGCAAATCTCTCTATTTCTTGTTTGCCCTCTCTCTCTGTTCGTCGTCCATACTGGATGTGCCTGAACAGGCAGAGAGCTGCGCTGAGGAATGCAGAGTTCGAGATCACTGTGACTGCTAGGTCACAGCCATGACAGTAGTAGGACTGATACTCCATAAATTCCGTCACTCACTTTTCCCGTGACAGAGGAACTTTGGGTGTGTAAACGTGTGTGAGAGAGAGTGACCTTGAAGTAACACTCAGAGTTAGACATCAAAGGAATGTGGAATAATGTGCTTATAAAAACTCAGCAGTGAGTTAAATCTCCCTGCGACTATATGAGGAAGAAATCTTGAGAGGAACAAGACTCAAATGGGAACCTCAATTCAGTTCAATTCAATTTTATTTGTATAGTGCTTTTAACAATGGACATTGTCACAATTCAGCTTTACAGAAATAAATACATTGAAATTAAATTAAATCAAAATAAATTGTAAATATATCAATTTATCCTTAATGAGCAAGCCAGAGGTGACGGTGGCAAGGAAAAACTCCCTTAGACGATATGAACCTGTCCTCTTCTGGGTGACACCGGATAGCAATTATATATCATTACTCTTCTGCAACTATTACAAAGGTAAACAGTATGTTAAGTGTGTTAAGAGCATGTTCAGTATGGGTAGATAAGCACAGGTACATGTGTATATGTATATGTGTGTGTATATATGTGTGTGTGTGTGTGTGTGTGCATATACTGTATATGTTTATATATATATATATATATATATATATATATATATATATATATATATATATATATATATATATATATATATACTGTATATCTATCAGCTGTTCAACCAATGTTAATCTCATGTCCTCATTTACAATTCCATACATTTTAAATTTCTCTGAACCTCAATTTATCAGTTTTTAAAAATGTTGCTATTTGACAGATATGAGCTAATGTTCCATCAATTTTCTCACATTTCTAGATGTAAAATTATGGAGCAGCATGCTCACTGCCCTATTTAGCTCCATAGAGTTATTCTTGCACCTAGAAGCTGCACGAGGCTCATTGGGGCAGGAATCATGCTGCCCCACACTCACGCTATGAACATTTTCAGTGAAGGAGGAGCTCTTGTTTTAATCCAGATAATCAGAATTAAACCTAATAGATTTCTGCAAACAAAGGCAAAGTGTAAGTGCAGCAATGTGTCTATGATGTACAGAATAATTTTTTTTGTATTTACTGATACATTGTGAAGATTGGGAGACGGAAAAGGGGATAAGGGGGTGGATAATGTCTTTACATCAGAAATGCATGTGCACCTTGCTGACCTTGTTTCTCATGCAAAGGCTGAGAAACAAGGCTGCCTCCCTTTTCCAATGCAGATTTTTTTGTGGCTAGTTTCAGGTCTTGTCAAAATAGGAAGCACATCAGCTTTATGGAACATACATAGGTTGAACAAAAGTACTAAAAGTATCTAAAACTGCTTAAAATAAGATGTAGGTATCCAAGGTATGCTGGATGACTGTATGTTGTTTATACTCAACTGCCTATTACTCTAAAAATTCAGTAGGTAGTAGCCTAAAACATAAATCAAGTGTGCTAGCATCTGGATATGTTGGCCTGCCCCACCAAAATCTATGGTCAGTGACCCAGAATGGAGTCACAGGTCCATTGTTAACTCATGCAGTGATGGCTCAGGGGTTAAGGTTTATTGCTAGTGACAGGAAGCTGTGATTTCAAATACCAGGACTGCCAGAGAACCAGTGTTGGGGCCCTAAGGAAAATCCTTAACCATTAGTTAGATTGGATTAGATTCTACCGCACTATGGATAAAAGTCTCTGCAGGTCTATGCTTTCCCTGGCCTGACTATAACATAACTAATAAATACAAATCTGTCAAAGATTATTGGTGTCTAAAGACTGTTCATTTTTCATGAGATTTCATGAGATTATTTTGTGCACTTTTCTGGCCACAAGCTTCAGAATCTTGAAGGCTGCAGTGTGATTGTCACTCATATTTCCATGTGTAGATTTGCAGAAGGAAAACAGACTTTGGAGCAGCCCAACACAATCAGCTTTTTGGAGCAAGATATAGACTCTGGTTTGAAAAAAAGACAAACAGGATGTTTCCCACTATCTTATGTCTCTGCTTTATTTAGCTATTGTAATTACAGCTGGCCCAACTTCAGCTGTCCCTACCACCCATGTTTCTCTGACACTGGTATACATTCAGTTAGTTTTCATGATAAAATTGAAGCACATTGCTGTCCCGGTAATGCATGCGATGTGGACTGAACAGATGATTGGGATGTGCCGCTTACGTAATGTGTTCAGTGTGAATTCAGACTTAACCCTCAGTAGTTCTAAACTATACTGAAAAAGTAGTTCATCTTGTTAAAAAGCAAGAAATTACATTTTGTGATTATCATTCATACCAGTATTGTATAAAGTAGGCCAGTAAAGATTTTGCTAGCAATATATAAATTTCTTATGTGCTATTAATGACACTCATAAGAAAGGGAGAGAAAAAAGGAGAGAAGGAATGGAAAGGAAGAACAAGAAAAAAATAAAATAAAATAAAGTTTAAAAAGGGAAGAAAAGAGAAAATATATTATGTAAAAAACACAACAAATACCTTGGAAGAAAAAATTTAAAGGAGAGAAAAAATATAAAAAAGGGGGATACAAAAAACAGAGAAAGAGAAAAAACAATACAAGGGGAAACTGTATATCATTTTTGCAGATTTCCTTATCATGCCATGTTGTTATAGGAGTATACTGTCAGGAAGTAGATTACTCCAGGCTACCCAAAGGTAAGGGTGTGTGTGTGTGTGTGTGTGTTCTTGATACAACACTTAGCACTAAAAGGCAAAAGAATGTATGTAAGATAATGTGTTTAAAAGTAGGAATGGGCAGAATAAACAACCATCTTTTTGATATGTTATCTGAAAGCCCGTGTTTATTCTCCGTATTTATCGTTAGCAGAATATCTGCCAGGATATCTTTTAGTTATTATTGAATAATGGACTTAAGTGCATCTACACACTAACATTCCACAATTTAACTCCCTTATGGCTTTTCCAGCTAGATGGAGATACATTACTGCTAATAAATAGGCAACTCAGGGTATATATATATATATCAGGGTATATATAGGTCATGTTACTTACTTTACCGGATGAGGTTTTCCATTTTCACCAACATAGCACAAGCTTCTCTGTAAAATTCACAATTAGTTTATTAAGAACAACACTAAAGATTTTGCTGCATGGTTAAGTTGGTACTTGAATCCATCAGATTCACACTTTACCTGCCATCTTGGTTAACTAGTCCTGTTTTAGGTCATGTAGTGATCATAACTATTGCTCTAGTGTGTTTGCAATGTTTCAGATTGAGATCTGGCAGCAGAACGTCACTAATCAATGGACTATCACAGCACTGAGCACAACACAGTGTTTTCGGTTCTTTGCTCAACTTTGAGCAGGTGTTAGTGCACTTCAATGTCCATACTTGCATTCTGTGCAAGTGTGGACAAGCACAGGACAGGATCATGTACAGTTACTAAAGCACAAAGCCTAAATATGAATATTAGTCCAATTGTGTGAGTATGTGTGAACATACCATCAGAAATCACCATGGTTTTCATCACCATGATGATAGATTTGTTGATGTAAGTTGCCAGGGTTAAAACATTATTAAATACAACGTAGCTTATGTTATCATAATCATGAGATCCTTAAATTCTATGATTCTATATTTTTGTTGCATGGTATTTGTTAATACTAAAGACATTTTATGCTTTTATACTCCATGTCAATACCCCTATGTTTCTTAGTCTCTGACCTTTGACCTCATTAGGGATGCACCACTTATATTTTTTATACATATAGCTTGGATTTAGAATTAATATTAATATGAATTAGGGAATACACTGCATAGAGAAAAAAATAATAATGATCTGCTGTTGCCTGATGGTTCACTAATGTTACCGTTTTGTTTTTTAAAAAATTATTATTATTATTTTTCAATGAAGCAGGCTGCAGTATAAGGTTCGAGGGTGTACTCTACTGAATAAAAACCAAGCTTAATCCAAGAATATATACAAGAATATATACAAATATCTAATACTAATAAACTAGCAACTGGATATCAAACTGCATAATAAAATGGAGCATAACTTTGTAGGAATGTGTGTTAATTTCTGCCTTATGCTTCATGAAAACAGAGTGTAAATGAAAATTATACTGCCATCTAGAGTTCATAGCACACCTGTACATCTTAAAGATTTTAGTACAGCACAGCTTTCATTTTAAGCCCTGATTCAAGTAATATTACATATATACTGTAGTATGTAATCGTCATCACAATTCCCATATGTACTATAAGGAATAAAGCACAAAGTGGCATGCTGTTATAGGAAAAGAAACAATCAGTTACTATTTCCACTCCAAAGTTGATTATTTTCCAATAACACTACGTCATGAAGTGTTTTATTCCTCTTATACCACAGCAATTTGCAACATTAACAATTGTCATACTGTTTATCTGTTAATAGTTACATTTAATGCTGTGGAACTGAACACCTGTGAGGTATAAAAGCATATAAAACATATAAAGCCATGTAAAAAAAATACATATTTATACTTTACATACCTTTATTCATTAGTCAGACAATTGTATCCAATGTCACTTACAAATCAACAGAACAGATATGAGGCATTTGAGGGATAGTTAGGCAAAATGTCAAGTTTTTTTTTTTTTTCTTCATTTTTACACAATTTCCCACTTTATTAGAAATTTAGTCAATCAGACAAGACATGTTTAGTGTTCAAATTTTATTTAATGTTTTCACTGGAGTTACAAGGCTAATCCTGCATTCACGCTAGTGAGCACCAGGTTGCTTGTGGGCGTGTACCATCTGTCTAGCATTTTTAGTTTCAATGTGAAAGATTACTAGCCAAAATGTATAGACTACAGCACACAATTTACTACAGTATACAATTTACTTTTGTTAAAATGTATTCTATAGTTTAAATAAAGTGAACAAAGTGTGAAAATTATTTGTTTGGTGTAGATTATGTTAGCAGATTAGCAATGCGAGCTAATCTTTCTAGCTATAAACACTCTCCAGAGATAACAACAATCTCTGTTACTTTCTTCTAAGCTTTATTTTTCTTTGGAACGTCTCTATATACATTTAAGGAGAGCTGATATATGTAACTTGATAAGAAGAAACCATGGTTATATGGTTTTCTTCTTCTATTTTCTTGAGTCAATCAGTAGATAGGAACTAAGTTCAAGTAGGGACTAAAGTTGTGAGTGGGAATTGTCGTACCACACGCACCATATGATTGGTCCAAGAAATCATTTGATGCAGTTGTACCAAACCAAGTTGAGAAAATCGCAGTCTCAACTCGCAAGTTGCTTGTCACGCTGTTGCTTTGCCGCTTGTGACTCCATGTCACGCAAGAATATAGAAAGTGAACAGCCACTTGTCGCTTTGTTGCTCTCTGTCTGTCTCACCTGATATCAAAATCTTCCAATGATCAATCTTCACAGACTTGGCTCAAACAGCATAACTATATACTCTTATGTTTAAATAAGCAAATCTGTAAAATAGCAGGAATAATATTACATTAGGCCCTGTCTCCCAAAATTTAAAGGTGGAATAGTACCAAAAACTGATTTGATGACAAATTAGCTCCACTATTTATAAATTAGCTCCAAATTTATCATTTTGGTCTTGACATTTTACAAAATATCTTATCTAAAGATGACATTACGCAGTTTAACACTATAGATTGAATGTTTATATAAAACAACAGACACAGTTAGATACTGTACTGATGCTGATCTCAGCTTCTAAGCGTTAACTGCCTGGCTCCACCTAATAACTAAACATTAGCATTAGACACTACTGTTATCTGCGATTATTTGCAAGTACTTGCACTTTACTGCACTATCTGTCATTATTATTATTACTATTACTTATATCTGACTGTTCTTTGCACATTATTGCTGTTTGCACATCTGCATTTTTATCCACTGTATGTATACATTGCATCATATTGCATGCATCATGCTGCTTACCACTACCTATATACTGTTTATCTCAACTTACTGCACCATAATTCTTATTTATTCCATTTAACTTAACTGCCATTTACATTACTGGTATGCATCATATTGTTTACCACTCTACACTGTACACTGTTAACTTACTGCACCATAACCTTGTTACCTATTGCTATTTGCACTACTGGTTGGATTCTAACTGCATTTCGTTGTCTCTGTACTCGTACGCTGACAGTGACAATAGAGTTGAACCTAACCTAACCTAATTTGAACTTTTTTAGTTTTTTAACAAATATGACAGAATCTCTAATTTTTGTTTCTCATATATTTACATTCTGAATGACTTCAGTTGCAAACACAGGACAAGGGTAAATATATCACTTATTTCAGGCTCCATTAATGGATTAAATATTTCATTTCATTCTCCATGAATCTGACAGAGTCCCTTTGCCTTTACACACAGAAAATTGCAGTAATGCGGTACTCTAAGGTCAACAAATAAGCATATAGTATTGAGAACTTACAGTAATAAATGCTTCCGTAATGACTGAAGTGTTAGCAAAATAACTTAGAACTGATCTGGTGTGTAGCTTGTTGGTTGCAGATTTGTGTTTTTGTATATTTTATTTTGCATATTTGCAAAGTTTGGGAATGAAATATCACAACTCTAAGTGTGAAAATGAAGAACATTCAAACTAGTTGCGTGTATAGAAATTTATTTTAAGTGCACACGTGGGCAAAGACATATAAGCATAAAAGAAAACTAAAAAAAGTATAAACCAATTAACCAGATATGTATCAGCCATGTTAAAAGATAAATATCTTTTACTAAGTTAAGCAACAAGATTGTATGCCAGAAACACACAGTCACAGGCAAGTGCTCTACCGTAACACACATAACACACAGAACACGTCGTTTAAATAATTACAGTGTGTACATGCACAATAATGAATCATATTTAGACTTGTAACAGAGAGACAGAGGTACGTTTAGTATGTTAATTTGCAATAATCGTCGTTATTAAACGTCTATTAAAGTAAAAACTCATTGTCTAGTAAAAGCAATGAATGTAGTTCAGATAATTTGAATAATTATAAAGCAATATATTTTGGGTAATACTTTCCTCGGTGCTTGTATTTATAATGAATTAAGTCACTTAAATATAATTAAGTTTGGAATTAAATTTTACAAAATAAATCATTGTAATTATGTTTAGTGTATAATTTACATTATATAGTTTGTACTTATAATAAGATACTTATAATAAGAAATAAATTAAAGCAATCACTAATTTATATTATTTAAAAATGTTCATAATAAATATTAAGGGTGCTTTAAAGGTGTATATTTTTATGAGCCATTATACCACAGCACTGTTAAATTCTCATATTTCATTGGTCAGAAGGTTTTTGATAAATTTTCTGTAACAGCAGCTCTAAGAGTAGTCACACCTTATCCCACTCTAACATTAGGGCTCTTGTGACTTGTGTCTATATTTTTTTTTATGAATATGTCTATGGTAGTTTAATTTTAGGTTTTACACATGGAATTGCTAAATAAGAACTGCTGAGAAAATGGAGCTCAACTAATCAATATCTGAAATAATCAATAACTAAAATCTGCTAAGTACTGATAACTTCCACTGAAAACTGAGATCTACTAATCAATATCTGCTAATATAGTGAGGGGAAATAAGTATTTAGCCACTTGCTTTTCATATTTAATATACTTCCAATGTATATATCCACTTCTAATTTATACACATAATGTCTTTTGATAGGTAAAAATGCATTTAGACACAACAAATTATCAACATTAGTACTTTGTACTAATGAGCTTCGAGACATCTACAGTAAGAATTAATTCTCTTTTTGCAGCATTTTGGCCCATTCCTCTTGGCAATTTTGGCCCATTCCTCTTGGCAATTTATCTTCAATTTCAAAATCCTCCATAAATAAAGTCAGGAGATAAAGCTAGTCCTTGCAAGCACCTTCACTTTCTTTTTTATGTGAGTTATTATGTGCTGTATGTTTGGGGGTGTTGTTTTATTGAACCATCCATCTTCACCCCAGATTCACTTTCTTAGCTGATGAGATTAAATTCTCCTCTTGTACGTCTCAGTACATCGCTCCATTCATGTTTCTGGCAATCATGACATGTAATGCCCCGTAATACCATTTACAGAGAAGCAGCCCCATATCATGATGCTCCCACCCCCGTGCTTCACTGTGAATATGGTGTTCTTAAGGATCAGGCGTAACACTTCTCACATGATGAGCTGATTATTGGCAAAGAGTTCTTTTTGTGTGTGAGAGTATATTATTCCAAAAGAGTTCTGATTTGTGTAAATGCTTTTAGATACACATCTCTGTGCTTCTTTTTTAGCAGAGAAGTTTTGTGTGAGGTGTCGGTACGAAGATGATTGTGGTGCAGTTCATTGCTTGTTATTCTGTGTGTAACTGTTGCTCCTGCTGTTGCTGTTGCTCCTGCAACTCTTCTCCAGTGACTGCTCACTTCTCTCTTATCTTTCTTATCATTATTCTGAGGGTATGTTGTGAAATCTTGTGTGACGCACCTGTCCGGGGACGATTAGTTGTAGTTCCCTGAACTTTCCACCTGCATGTGATCAAAACAATTGTTCTGACAGGGATGTTTATGTTCTTTGCTATGGCTCTGGAGCCATTTCCATTTGAATGATGTTTAATAATGTTGTACCTGAGAACTTTAGGAAGCTTCTTCACCTTCACTGTGACTGCTACTTGT
This sequence comes from Pangasianodon gigas, assembly GCA_022758105.1. Classification (NCBI taxonomy): domain Eukaryota; kingdom Metazoa; phylum Chordata; class Actinopteri; order Siluriformes; family Pangasiidae; genus Pangasianodon; species Pangasianodon gigas. Next base: position 6,071,886 of record CM040462.1, on the reverse strand, counting down.
TGAGTAAATTTTCCCAACCAATGGCAACGTCTTTTATAATAATGTCACCAGGTGCAATTTGCTCAAGGACATTTTTTTTGCATCGTAAATTTGATTTCTTTCTGTGTAACATATATATTTATATTTTATATAGTATCCCAATACATTTTCACCTATCAATTTTTTTAAGATATATTTGTTTTATGCTTATGAATACATATGGTTTTATTCATATTTATAAGTAAAAAGACAAAAGACATTATGTGTGTACATTTGAAGAGGAAAGATGCACTGGAAGTATATTAAATAACAATATGTATATTAAAAAGTGTCTGAATACTTATTTCCCCTCACTGTATTTAAGGTCTGCTTACAAAAGATCACCTAACATCTAAAATCTAATAACTGAGAACTATTCTTTGGTTCTCACAGTATAACTTACCATTTTATCATTTTAGAAACTCACTATCTAAATATTTTTAAGTTTTGGCATTCTTTGCCTTCCAATAGATAGTGTTGAGGTCAAATATTTCACTCTGCAGCTGAGCTGTTTTCCAGACAGCAAACCCAAAGGGTTGCTCTTTAGAAATATGATGGGTACTATCACAATTTACACTTTTTGTTTCTTTTTGAGCAGTCTGATGCACCAAGGTACAAGTCATCACCTTGTAGGTTATGCAGCTCACAGTATTTTACTTTTTTTCAATTCTTTTTGAATTTTTAGAGAAGCTTCTTTAGTCGTATCCTCAGCAGTTGAGTGGCTCCATCACCTCCATGACAACAGTGCGAGGCCCGGTGAGGATGAGATGACTGACTGTCCGATAGTCCATCTCCAAAACATTCACTCCATTTACACACACTACAAACTGACATACCTAAACACACACACACATCAGATTTGGGTTCTCATTCACATGTTAGATCTATTATCTAGTTTACACAGAGTGTTATCTAGCTAACGTGCCCCATATCAACTTTGTCAGCATATCAGCATAAAACTATTTCAGCCTTAAATTTAAAGTAACTCAGAGTGATGTTCAATCACGTAAACATAAACCTAAACACAGAATTGAAATAATTTTATTTCAATACTTCACTCACAAAGCTATTGGTATCCTAACGGCATTGATAATGCTGATGTTTCTATATACACTATTGGAGTAATGTTATTTTCCCATTTTGTTATGATTTAAATTAAAATGCTTTAACTGACTTTGGGTCCTATACATTTTATGTTTATTTTTATGTCAAAATTGATTGTTTAAAAAAAAATAATAGATATGTTTAATCCCATTCTGTTGTGTCTGATGGATATATATACAGTTAGGTCCAGAAGTATTTGGACAATGACAGAGTTTTTGTGATTTTGCCTTTATACACCACCACAATGGATTTGAAATAAAACAATCAAGATGCGATCGAAGTGTAGACTTTCAGCTTTATTTTAAGAGGTTCCACAAAGATATGGCATTTACCATTTAGGAATTACAGCCATTTTCAACAAAGTACCTCCATTTTCAGGGGCTCAAAGGTATTTGGACAAAGTGACATAATTGTAAATAACCATAATTTTAATACTTGGATGAA
>CM040462.1:6049149-6070220 GCA_022758105.1 Pangasianodon gigas | reverse complement strand
CAACTGTTGATTTGGCCACACCTAAGGTTTTTGCTATCTCTCTTATAGATTTATGTTGTTTTTTCAGCCTAATGATGGCCTCCTTCACTTGCATTGAGATCTCCTTGGACTTCATATTGGTAGCTCCAGTCGAACAGCTGCCAAATGCCAACTCAATACCTGATATCAACTCCAGACCTTTTATCTGCTTCATTTGTCTGGAAGTAACAAGGGAATGGACTGCACCTGGTCAATTAACTTCTTGTCAGTCAATTGTCCAAATACCTTTGAGCCCCTGAAAATGGAAGTACTTTGCTTAAAATGGCTGTAATTCCTAAATGGTAAATGCCATATTTTTGTGGAACCTCTTAAAATAAAGCTGAAAGTCTACACTTCGATCACATCTTGATTGTTTTATTTCAAATCCATTATAGTGGTGTATAAAGGCAAAATCACAAAAACTCTGTCATTGTCCAAATACTTCTGGACCTAACTGTACATATATACATATATATATATATATATATAAACAAGCCTTATACAAAAAAGTGTGAGCAATATATTTGCATAAATATGCATACTCTGATATAGCAATCAACAAAATTCAAGTGAAAATGCTTCAGGGAAAAAAAAAAAAACTTACAGTAACCTGGTTGCATAAGTATGCACACCCCTTTATAATGGGGCATATGCTCAGAATTGATCGGCAAAGAGCTTACAAAGAATGTATGGGATCTCACTGTCACTGAAGAGAGGGGTATAAAAGAATTTCCAAAACATTAGATGTACCACGGAACACCGTGAAGGCCATCATCAACAAGTACAGAAAATGGGGACCACATTTACATTATGAAGAACAGGACGTCCCTCCAAAACTGATACAAGGACAAGAAAAAATCTTATCAGGGAGGCTGCCAAGACAACTACAGCAACATATAAGGAGCTGTAAGCACCAGTCACTCCCTGCATGTGTATTCTTCACTTGTCTGGGCTATGGGGTAGGGTGGCTAGACAGAAGCCCTTTCCAATTGAAAAAAATCTAAGCCTGCCATTTTGGTCTGATGAGACCAAGTTAGAATTTTTTGGGCATAATTCTAAATGTTTGTATATATGTAGACAAATAAAACTGATTCTGATTCTGATATAGCACAAATTATAGACGAAGAAGATAGCATGGTCCCAAATACAGAGGGACCATGCTCTCTTTACCTGTTTACATTTTCCATATTTCAGTGTTTCCCACCTTCATTCCAACAGCAGCAGCTGGTCCGCTTGGATCAACAGCCTGAATGTGACATGGACTACTGCCTCTCACAACAAACCCCCAGCCCACAGCATCCCCAACGATCTACACACAAACACAAAATGGCAGGAAAGAGAATGAGCATTTCCGTGAAGATTTGTGTTATATAGGATCAATATTAAGTATAGCAAGTTCCAGCCCAGAAAAGTAAAAGGTTCCTGGAGCTAAAATTGGTTCAGGTTCCTCTGGTGAAAACATGCCTGTAGATCACAGATGGTTAGGCTCAGTATGTACAGATACTCACAGTGAATGTCCTCTTTAGGTACTTCCCTCCAGGAGTTTGCAGCTCTTCTGGACTCACCTGCCTCTTCAGTACTGACAAACACACACACACACACACACACACACACACACACACACATGAATGCACACAGACTTGCCACTTATAACCAAGGATTAGAAACAATTGATTAGTTCGTTCTGAACAGAAGCGATATTTTTAAGTTCCTGCTCCAGCGCTCCGTGGCCCCCCACCCCCCAAAAGGCAGAATCTGGTTAGATTGAAATAAAATAATATGTTAATAATGTACTTTACACATAACACCCTGCTGTAATTATAGGAAGCCCAGGGTATAAATAAAACCGAACACTGTATTTAACCAGAAACATGTTCAGAGCATCCTTCAGCTTTACAGTATGATTTTTTTGTTTGCAGAATCGTAGGAAAGATACTTTCTACACAGACTTTCCATTAACCCATCTACTAAAACCCGGCTACAGTGGCTACAGTAACTAACGTCATATTTTCCTGTAGCCATGCATGCAGCAAGTGATGAATTCTGGACAGAAAGCCCATTGGCCCTTTGGCAAAATGTTTAGGTTTAGGCTATTCTCAAAATCATATTGGAATGGAAAAATAACATTTTTAACATTGAAGCACCTTTTAAAATAACATTTTCAACCTGGAACAATTTAGACTGAGTTTGTTCCTGTATTTTTTTAATAATGTTCAGTGACAAGTTTCGTTCATTTTTGGTACCTGATTATAACACACATTTATTTTTATTGTGCTGCGTAATCCAGATACAAGCACATGCATAAAAAACAGTGCATTCAAGAAGACATGGGTAACATTTTTATTTTATTTTATGTGTTTCTGGCTCCCGGCTGGTCAGGTAGTTGGTCATGTGACTGTCACACTTCCAAATCAGACTGTATGTGTGTTCCACCCAAAACACACCATGTTATTGACCACCATTCTTCACCAGGTAATGATGCGTTCTTAGGTTATAAACAAATCTTTTAATCATGAAGAACAGGACAGAGAGAGAAGGAGGGAAATCAAAAGCACTGGTGTTAAAGCATGCACACACACTCATACACACACACCTGACTTTGGGTTATTGAGCACAGGAGAATCATTGTAATACCCGTCACTCCTGCTACCATGACGATACTGAGGGGCGACCTTCTCCTGTTTGGATGGTCCGACTGAGAGAGAGAGGGAAAGAGAGTCACCCAATCAAAGGTTGTGTATGTCAAATAAATATAGCAGGCTAATATGTATCCATTAACTTTCTTGTAGTTGGATGTGACCAACAAGAGAAGAAAAAAGGATAATAGAAGGGAAAATAAAAAAAGATACATATAGGGGACATTATTTATGTCCTGAATTGTTAAAAAGACAGATATAAAGAGAAGAAAGAGAAAGGGGAGATAGACGGAGGAGAAAAAAGAAAGGGAAAAGAAAAAAGAAGAGAACTGTATTTGTTTTTATTTACTGATATTGCTGATATCAGTAATACATTTAAAATATTGTCACACTTTCTTGACTTTAATTGTGACTGCATTACAATTATTTTATGGCTCAATTCAGCTTTTTAAACTTGTGATCTCTGACCAAGTTGCCTTTCTTTACAAATTGTTTTTTGTTGTCTTTATTTATTTCCAGAAATTTATCAAAGAACAGTGAATTATGAACATTGTTATTGACTGACTCTTTTATAAATGTGTGTGTGTGTGTGTGTTTGTGTGTGTGTATGTTTAGACTCACCTGCTGTGCGAGGTCCCATTCTTCTCTCCCCTCACCTTCATCAACTACAGACCTGGAGCCTCAGAGATGTATGACGAGTGTGTGGGAAGGTCTGTGTCAGGTGTAAGGGAGTGTGTGTGTGTGTGTGTGTGTGTATGTGTGTGTGTAAATGTTTAAACTACAGAGTACACAGTGTGGTGGTGGTGGAGGGCCTACAGCGTCTGGTTGCCAGGTTCTGACAGGATGAGATAAGAACTGAACACACTCTCTTTCTGCTTCTTTTTGTCCTTAGAGCACACACACACACACACACACATTGTTTTTTTCCACTGTGTATCCCAGTTTGTACTTGCTTTGAGATAAAAACAGCTCAGTGACGCATGAGCATTACATGATCCAGAAGGCCCTCATGACCATCATCACCAACATCATCTTTATTACCAGCATCGGTGTTGTTACTGTGACTGCCATCTTCATTACCACTGATGATGACCAGCAGTAGACTTCGTCATCATCATCATCATGATCATGATCATCATTATCATCTCAACCAGATAACCTTTAAGCTAATTAAAGGCCTTTATTTTACTTGCCAAGAACGAGTAAGTCCAGGAAGTAAGTTTATGTTGGAAATAATGACCACTGCATATTCAGACACCGATCAATGTAGCCCTAACACACACACGCACATACACACACACACACACACCGTGTGAGTTTACTTTGTGACAGAGTTGGAGGAGAATGTGTGTCGTGTAAGGATGTTCCAGGGTCGTGTTGCCACATGCTGCAGCTGTAACCATCAATATCTGAGAGTTAAATGATAAGAACAGGAAAAACAGAGAGAGAGAGAGAGAGAGAGAGAGAGATCTAAACTGATTGATTTTTGAGGATGGAAACTAACCCATTGCCTAAATCAGATGCATTAACATTTACGGTTACCAGAGTATAGTTAAACAAACTATTTTTACTATTAAAATAAGCAATATATAATAAAACAATAAACTAAAAACTAAATCTAAACTAGCTTTGACATAATTAAAGGAATACTCCACCTTTTTTCAATCAAATCTCAGCTAATCTAATGTAATGTCTGTTGTATCCTTAGTGGGTGTGATCTGCACAATATTTTTTACAGAGAAAAAAAATAATAAATTTACAGTCATGGGAAAAAGAAAGTACACCGTCCTTCAATTCTATATTTTAATTACCAGGGCCTAAATAACAATTGTGTGGTCCTCACAAACTTCTATAAACAAACTTTTGACAACAACAACGACAAAAATAAAAACATAACAGATTTCAGTATGTAGGTTTTTTTTCCCCAAAAAGTAAACCGACATTCAGAAACCAGGTGGGAAAAAATAAGTTCACCCTATAACTCAGTAACATGTAGAACCATATTTAGCAACAATAACTTGAAGTAAATTTTTTCTGTAGGAGGTCTCTTACATCATTTTGGAGAAATTTTGACCCACACTTCTTTACAACATTGCTTCAGTTCATTGATGTTTGAGGGCATTTGTTTATGCACGGCTCTTTTAAGATCCCGCCACAGCATCTCAATGGGGTTGAGGTCTGTAATATGACTTGGCCATTCCAACATCTTTTTGATTCTTTAGCCATTCAGATGTCGAATTTGCTGGTGTGCTTGGGATCACTGTCATGTCACATGACCCGATTTCAGCCCAGCTTATGCTGCTGGACAGATGGCCATGAATATTTCAGTTTCAAGAATATTCTGGTGAACGTTCAAAGATGGCACCGGTGAGGTCAGCTGCCATCATGACTGCCCCAACCACAGGTTGTGTGTTTTTGTTTCTTTTTTGCACTTTCCCTTACTTTACCTCTTTTTCTTTTTACCGTGGCTATTACTAGATACAATAGAAACACTCTTATTTCTATAGGTTTACAATCCTCTCACCAGTGCTGGCTGAGTGAGATCCTGAGGAGGAACAAAGGACACAACCTGAAGTGGTGGCCCCAAAGGAAATGAGCCAGAGTCAGGAACAGGCAGTTTCGGGGCAGTTTTGGGCACCTTGGTGTCCACATCATGCAGGACCTGTCATGCTCCTGTCACATTGACACCTTGGTCCATTAGTGTTTTTACCACCTTAGGTGCTTAAGGGACTTTACACTGCCCCTAAGGTGCTAAGGAACTTCTACACCTGCACCATCAAGAGCATCCTGACAGGAAGCATCACAGTATGGTTTAGGAACAGCACCATGCAGGATAGGCAGGCTCTCCAGAGGGTGGTGAGATTAGCTGAGCGCACCATCCGCACTGAGCTTCCTGACTTGCAGTCTATCTACAGCAAGCAGTGTTGGACCAAGGCAAAGAAGATAGTGAAGGACCTCAGCCATCCGAACAATGGACTCTTCTCTCTGTTGCGGTCAGGGAAGCACTTACACTCCCTGAAGGCCAACACAGAGAGAATGAGGAGGAGCTTCTTCTCACAGGCCATTCAGTCCCTGAACCAGGACAACACTTAGGACTAGACCTTGGATTTGTTTGCACAACACCCACACCCTCTACATTCCTGTTAATACACCTGTATTACCCCATATTTATAAATATTTATTATATATGTTAGCTATTTCACTGTACCTACCTTAGCTCAGTGTTGCACAGCACTGTATTGCACATACAACCTCACATATCTGCACTTTATTCCACATAATCCATACTTTTTCTGGAATCTATCTTTTACGTCCTGTATATTATATTTTTATTTTTTTTTATACTCATATGCAAGTAAATTCTGTTTTTATGCAAACTCTGTTTTCCTGTCACCAGACATTCATAAAAAGCATTTCACTGTGCGTCATACTGTGTATGGTTGTGTGTGAGACCAATAAAATTTGAATTTGTATAAAGTGGAGTTCATTGTTGTATCAATGACTGCAAGTTTCCCAGGTCCTGTGGCTTCAAAACAAGCCCAAATCATCAACCCTCCACCACCTTGCTTGACAGTTGGTATGGGGTGTGTGTGGTGATGTGCTGTGTTTGGTTCCCCTTCAGGAACTCGAGCTGCATCAAAACGCTATGGGAACGCCCTCAGCGTGACCACGCTCTGAATCACATGTGTAATCAGTCCAATGGATGGGCGAGACGTCACGGGCGGGGTGATGTAGCGACCAGGAAGCTTAAAAGCACGTGCGGTGGATACAGTGGCAGCTTTTCATTCAGCGCTCTATGTGTGTCAGTCCTCTTATTTAATGTTGTTTGTATCTCACTGCATCATGCCTAAAGCGAGTGAAAAGACAAAACATAAGGGCGAGAGCGGGCAGCGTTTTAGGCTGTGTGTTCCTCCCTGCCCACGCTATATTACGGGTGGGGATACACACAGTCTGTGCATTGTCTGCCTGGGGGCGAAGCACGCAGAGTCGGCTATAGAGGGAGCCAACTGCCCACATCACGAGCGTTTGCCGTTGCGTACGCGTCGCTCCTGTCTTCCTCCGAGGAGGTTGATGTGGAGGGCGTCGATGAGGATTCGCCCCCTCAATCTCCCCAGTATGAGGAGCTGTTGGAGGTGGTTACTCGTGCTGTGGCCAAGCTAAACATTGACTGGCCCGCCGAGAAATGGGTTGAACCGCAGAAAAGCAAGCTTGATGAACGCGTTCTGCAGAGTAAGCCGCCACCTCCACGCCGGAGCCTGCCTTTTTTCCCTGACCTCCACACCGAGGTGTAGAAGTCGTGGGGGAGGCCTTTCTCGGCCCGTATCTTCAGTCCCGCCTCTAGTTATTATGCCAATGTGGCGGGGCTGAGTGATCACGGTTACAGGGCGATGCCCCGGGTTGAACAGACGCTTGCGAGCTATCTGTCCCCCGGGGTGGCATCGTCACTGAAGGCTCTGGCATTGCCCTCCAAGCCGCTGCGGACCACCTCAGCGCTGGTGGGCAAGGGGTACACGGCAGCAGGTCAGGCTGGCGCCTGCTTGCACACCATTGCGGTGTTGCAGGCTTACCATGCCAATCTGCTGAAAGAGCTAGATGAGGGCAAGGAGATTAAGTCTGAGTATGTCACCGAGCTCAGATGAGCCACTGATCTGTCTCTCCGTGCCACCAAAGAGACCACCCGTGCTATCGGCAGGTCCATGGCAGCACTGGTGGTGGCGGAGAGACATCTGTGGTTGACCCTGTCCGATATGAAAGAAAAGGACAGGGTCTTCCTCATGGACACCCCGCTTGCGCCTTCTGGCCTGTTCGGCGACACCGTCGATTCTGTCGTCGACAGGTACCAGGAGGCTTGTAAACAAGCGGCGGCATTTCAGCGGTTCCTCCCTCGCCACTCTCTGGCTCTTGGGACTGCCGGACGGGAGCAGCCCCCTCTGTGTACCAGCTCCTCATACCGGGAGGCACAAAAACAGACCGTTCTTCTGCCTAAGAAGACCTCGGCTAAGAAGTCCTGATGCTTATGGCCCAGGACTTCTGAGGGCAGGCCCCTCTGTAGAAGAGCGGTGTACACCCCATCATACGGTGCCCGTCTCTCTTCAGTGCCCTCAGGAGATTGATCTGCCAACCCTGCCACCCATGGTGCTTCAGGGCGCAGCGGTCTCTGGCGAGCGCTTCTCTCAGTTTCAGCCCAGGAACGTAACGGTACTGGGAGGCTCGCTACCTCTTCTGAGGTCTCCAGCTAGTTCGGCCGTCCCCTCCCGGTCTGCCGCTTCAGGTCACCGAGCTAGCCACTCTCATTACACCAGATGTCTGCACTGGACACATACGTCCACAGAGCTGCCCTGTGGAGAAGGGCAGACCAATTGTTTGTGTGTTTTGGTCCCCCTAAGAGAGGTCTTCCTGCCAATAAACAGACCCTCAGCCAGTGGATAGTGGATGCCATCTGTCTAGCCTATGAGTCCTCTGATCTTCCCTCGCCCTTGGGGGTCAAGGCTCACTTTACCAGGAGTGTGGTGGGCTCCAAGGCCTTTCTGGCAGGTGTTTCTATGCAGGACATCTGCAACGCTGCGGGTTGGTCCACGCCTCTAACGTTCGTCAGGTTCTATGGCCTCGATATGCGAGCCACTCTGGGCTCTTCTGTTCTCTCGCCCTAGCTGTACTCTTCCACACTAGGCAGGGGTTTGTAAGTCTGGAGGTGTGGGCATACTCGTTCCCATAGCGTTTCGACGCACCTCGAGTTCCTGAAGGGGAACGTCTCTAGGTTACGCATGTAACCATGGTTCCCCGAGGGAACAAGACTCTGCGTCTCAGTGCCATACTTCCGGCATCCCTGTGAGCGCTTGCTTCATTTCTCAGAAGCTGCCGCTGTATCCACCGCATGTGCTTTTAAGCTTCCTGGTCACTACGTCACCCCGCCCGTGACGTCTCGCCCATCCATTGGACTGATTACACATGTGATTCAGAGCGTGGTCACGCTGAGGGCGTTCCCATAACGTTTCGATGCAGCGTCTCGTTCCCTCGGGGAACCATGGTTACATGCGTAACCTAGAGACGTTTTCAACAAACATGGCACTGTGCATGATGAACAAACATCTCCACCTTGGTCTCATCACTCCAAAGAATATTATTCCAGAGCTTTTGTGGTTTGTTCAGATGCAATTTTGCAAACCTAAGTCATGATCCATATTCTTTTTGGAGAGAAGGGCTTTTTCCTAGCCACCCTTCTATGAAAGCCATACTTGTTCAGTCTTTTTCTGATTGTGCTGTCATGAACATAAACATTTAATGTGCTTACAGATGTCTGTGGGTCACATGATGTGACTCTTGGGTTTTTCTTTATATCTCTGAAAATTAAACGGACTGAAGTTGGCCTGAATTTCCTGGAACACCCACTTTTGGGAAGATAGACAACTGTCTTGAAGACTGTCCATTTATAAACAATTCTTCTCGCTGTAGAATGGTGAATTTCAAATTGTTTGGCGATGGCCTTATAACCCTTACCATATTGTTGAGCAGCAACAATTGCTTCTCTGAGGTCATGGCTGTCCTTTCTTCTTGGCATGATGTAGACACACACCTGAGTGCTCAAACTGCTAAATGTTTTGCTTTCATAAAGACAGATAATCTTGAGCATTTCATTAGTAACACCTGGCTGCTAATTACTCTCTTAATGTTTGTGGAAGTAGGAAGGGTATACTTAATTTTTCCCACCTGGTTTCTGAATGTTGGTTTACCTTTTGGGAAAAAAATTACTACATATTGAAATCTGTTGTGTATTTTAGTTGTCACCTGAGGTTATTTGTTTGTTTATAGAAGTTGGGCAGGACCACACAATTGTTATGTAGGTTCTGATAAATAAAAAATAGAATTGAAGAAGAGTGTATTTTCTTTTTCCAATGACTGTACACTGAACTCTAAGAACAGTTGTCAAATTCAGTCAATAAACTTTTTAAGTACTTTTAAAATAAATGCTACACTCTATCAATAAAATCTTATTATCATACAAATTTCCAACAACACAAAAAAAATAGTTCTGGTTACTTTGTGCTTTTCCAAAGGTTTCATGGTATCCATGGCGACCAGACAGAAAGAGTTTACTCTGAGCTATGCTGGCTATGTTTTTTATGAATAACCACACATTCTTACCTTGTAAAACATAGCTCCATCTTTGACAGGAAGAAGTTATGTAGATTTATATAACAGTTAGTTCTGGTCCACTAATTTGATTGGTCGAGTGGTGTTCCAAGAGTGCTTATGTTTAGTATAACCGCATTGGGACGTTTCACTGTGTGTATCACTCTGCTCATCTATGTTTGTCATGTGAAATTCTATTTCCTAGTCTGAAACGGTGACTGCAATAGTGTTAGCAACATCATCAGTGAACATGGCAAACAATACATTTTTCAGGAATATAACTTTTGACTTAAAATATGAAAGCTCATCAGCTGAAGATGTAAAGGAAGAAGGGAAGCCAATGTCACCAGAAGCACCTTTAATGGGAATGTACAAATCAATGTGAGCTAGCTAGCCAGCTAGCCGATGTGCTATAAAGTGAGCGTGGATTCTTTGGGATCTATTTCAGCTAGACTAACAAAAATAAACAAAACATTTGGCAATATTGTGTCCAAAATGTCAGTTACTTGATATTAATTTCTTGTTTATAGAACTGTTGTATAAAAGCAATATCACATGAGCAAGAGTGTTGTTATACTGAATATCGGCATATATATGTGTATATATATGTATATATATATATATGTATATATAAATCAGTTTGTCCATGGGTATCTTGTGAAATTATTCAAGTCACTGTATGGGATATTTGTAAGCAACTCTAGATTATACACTAGACTACACTGAAGTCCACTTTAATAGATGACTCTTGGCTGATGCACAAAGCAGAGCTTTAACTCTAGCATATGAAGATCATATGCTGCAGTGATAAAATCTGGACTAACTAAAAATCTTGACTAGACGGTATGCTAACTAGCTTCTTATTGTGTTGAATGCATTTTTTTCTTCCTCTCCAGTCCCAGTTCCATCTCCACACCTCCAGAGGGAGCAGCTCTGTCATTACCGAAGGTGGGAAGTTCCCTCATTAAGACAGAAACACCAAGAAAAACACAATTATTTGCCTTCATGTAGAACATTTTTAATAATAAAACACTGTTTAATGGTACACTATGCTCCTGATTCTTGTCACCAGGCTGTTGCATGAGGCTCATACAGTCAATACACATATACTATAATGAAATACTCTATGGCAAGCTCATGTGAAGATCAGCATTGATGTTTAAGAAAGTGAGTACAATAAACATGGCCATAAACAGCAGACGGTATTTGTCTGAGTTGTGTCTATGACCCCTGGTAAGCTATGGTATGTTTTAAATTAAAATTAAATTTGGCTTCCTATTAACCCAACAGTCATTTTGAATATAGTGGAACATTTTGTAACATTGGGTAAATCTAATTTGTGAGTTGCAGATCAATGCAAGGTTCAAACGGTGCTTAACATAAAGTTGATGTATAATAGTTGATGTCTGGAAAATATCTAACAGCTTTGTGAATTACACTCTTTCCAGTGCATCTTTTCTGAAAACATAAAACCAGCATTGTATTCAGGGTATGTTTTCTCTTCTGACTGTTTATTTTACAACCAAAAGGTTACTTTCTGCAGCATTACCTAAACTTCCTAGTTTGAACTCTGGATGTCACTGTCCCGTAAAACTAAATACAAAAACTTAGGCCGTCTCCTAAACTGCTCCATTCCTATTCACCATTGTTACTCATGTATCTATGTATGTATTTATGTTAAGTATTTAGTTATGAATTATTCAGCAACTACAGTAAAATGATTAGGAAAGGTGTTATTGTCATGAGAATGAGGATTGAGTTAAAGTCAAAATCCTAAGGGTGATGCACTAAGTCCAACAGAGGAGGTAAATGTTATTCACAGAACAACTTCCACTTAAAAGCCTAGGTCCCTGAGCTCTAGGGACTTTTGTGTTCAGTACTGTTTGCTGGACTGCAAGGTTGTAGTCCTCAGTTGGCAATTCAACCCAAGGAAGAAAACCCACAGATACAAGTGACCTGGCTGAGGGTGCCAAAGCTCTCCATTCATCTGGGAGATCACATCTTCTTGGGAAGAATGTTGGCCATCTAGGCTCTGCACAGAGAAGCACTACCGGCTATGTGTTGACTTGGTATTGGTGAAGGTGTCCACATGAGTCCAGCCTCGCTACAGCTTTCCCAAATCTGGTCTGCAACCTCTATGTGTAAACACCAGAGATGAGGATAAGTGGACTTGGACTGGAGTTGTGCTTGTTTCGCACGGTGACTGACTCTTGACTCGATTAATAACTAGAATGGCTTGACTTGTGCAGTGTTAGAAACACAACTCATAATTTTATTACATTAGTAGCAATCTTGCGATCAGTTTAATTGAACTGGTTTCTTTCAGTTTTAGATTTTAGAATGTGTCTTGGTTTTGTGATTTTGTAGTTCTTTTGCATTGTTTTTGTTGTTTTTAGGGGGCCAAGCACTGATGGTGCGTAGGCACCCTATTGTTATTCTACCTTTTCTTATTAGGAGGCCAAGCACCGAACTTTTCTTCTTCTTCTTCTGGCTAGGATGTGTACGGCAGCCCATAGAACCATCTAGTAAAAAGCTGTGAAATTTGGCACACTGATTGGGGACGGTCTACGAAACATTCTGTCCAAATTTGGGCCAAGTGTTGCCAACAGTCTAGCGCCACCATCGGGTCAAATTTGGGCCTAATTTGGAAGTACATTTATGGTCATAATTTTTTAATCCTGTGTCCAAAATTTAAAAGCGTGGCATCCCTGGATTCCCTTGGTCGAGCTGAGCTCAATGCGCCTAATTAGATTTTCTGCCATCTTGGATTGTGTCAAAAACTGTTTTTTTGCTACTCTTCCTACAGTTTTTTCCCAATCATCACCAAATTTGGCAAATGTCATCTTCAGAGTAAGCCTCATAAAAATTAGCAAAAAAATTGAATATTCCAAATGGCTTGTCCATAATGGGCCAACGAATCTGACACCAAAGCTGCCAAACAGGAAGTGAGGCTGTATCTCAGCAACGACTTTGCGCACTGACACAAAATTTGGTAGGCATCTTCAGGACCATGACCTGAGGCTATGCAACAAATTTTGTGACAGCATCACCTACTGGTCAAAAGTAAAAATAACATGCTAAATGCATACATCTAACTGCCATTTTTGCTACTTCTCCTCCAAATTTTGTCCAATCTTTACCAAATTTGGCTCACATCATCTTGAGATGTGTCTGAACAAAAGTTATCAAAAGAATCTTGATATTCAAAAGCGTTCTCCTGTAACGTGCTGGCAAATGCAAAAAACAGGATGTGAGGGAGTATCTCAGCAATGCATCTACGTGTCATGATGAAACTTGATAAATATCTTCAGGACCATGCCCTGAATGTATCCAAGAAGTTTTGTGACTGAGCCACCTTGTGGTCAAGAGCTGTAACAACTTTCATTTTTTCCTTATAGCATTTGAAGAGTTTGTGATAAATTCACAGTTCTTTTTCCCTATAATTCCCTGGGGTATGCTGAAGTGAATGCACACCAACACCTGAAATTCAAGTGTACTTCCTGTCGACCATCTTGGATTTTGTCAAAAACTGTTTTTTTTCGCTACTCCTCCTACAAATTCAGTCCAATCAACACGAAACTTGGCATACATCATATTCAGACCAACCTGGACAAAAATTTTCAAAAGAGTGTTTATATTCCAAACAGTTTGCCCATAATGTGCCAACAAATCTGACAGTGAAGCTGCCAAACAGGAAGTGAGGCTGTATCTCAGCAACGACCTTGCACACTGACACCAGACTTGGTAGGCATCTTCAGGACCATGCCCTGAGGCTATGCAACAAATTTCGTGACAGTGCCACTTACTGGTCCAAAGTTACAATAATACAAACTATAACGATGCCAAAAATGCTTCCAGCTAAGTGTCATTTTTGCTACTCCTCCTCCAAAATTTGTCCAATCTTCACCAAATTTGGCTCACATCATCTTGAGACCTGTCTAAACAAACATTATCAAAGAAACTCTGATATTCAAAACCTTTCTCCCATAACATGAAACTACAAATCACTCTTGAATCCCTTTGCCAATAGTTATGGCTCTGCTTTCCTGTAATTGCTTATGCAACAATTGTAGTGCTTCTGTGAATGTGAGGCTCACAGTGTCTGGGTGCTTGGCACCCAAAAATGCTGCTTGCAGCTTTAATTATTGTTGTTTCTGTTGTTGATGCTGCTGAATTCTTGAATCTGTGCAGTGGTAGCTCAGTGGTTAAGGCATTGGACTAGTGATCAGAAGGTCGTGAGAAATCCCATCACTGCCAAGCTGCCTCTGTTGGACCGTTGAACAAGGCCCTTAACCCTAAACTGCTCAGTTGTATAAATGAGATAAATGTAATGGCCTTTCACTTCTTTAAGTCACACTGGATAAGGGCGTCTGCCATATGCCATAACTGTAAACTGTAGGTGATTAATTTTTTATAACAGCACCTCCAGCTGCATGTGCAAAAACAAATTTGTTGCTATTTCACAAAAAACTTACTATAATGGTGAAATCTTCTGTAAGGAGATGTTTATTTAATATTTATGGAAGGAATTTCCAGTCAACACTTTGTAACACTCTGTAAGTTTTCCTCCACTGGAAAGTCTCCATGCGAGAGGAATAACATTACTCCTCTGTACCATGACGAGAAAAAAAAAAAGGCTGGTGAGGGATCAACAATGTAAGCGATAAGAGGAACTAATTTCATTCTCAAACTTTCCACAATATCAAATCAACAGCTAAAAATCATAACATGCTCAATAGTATATTAAAAATGACAATCATTGTCAAATTTCCAGGGTATAAGAGGAATAAAACATTTTAATGTGCTGTTATTAGAAAATAATAAACTTCTGGTCATAACAGTGGCATTGGTTCAAATCACACCAGCCTGTCATGAATTCTTTTCCTATAAGAGCATGCACCGAAGTGTTTTATTCCTTACTTTGCATGTACAGAATGTTCCCCGGCTCATGAGGAAAGCAGACAAAAATCCATTCCCTGCTCTTGACTTGTGCACAGCTAAAAGTTTATATGATGCTTGTTGCAACACTAGCCGTATTGATCTACATGGTCAGAGAACTGAGGACTAACACAGACTCACAAATACAAATAAGTTTGAAACACACTGGGTATATGGATGCACTCATGTACACAATGGTGTTGACTTTCAGGGTCAGTTCTGATACTAGCTCGATAAGTGTGTGTGTATAAGTTACACAGCCACATTAATGGGTAATATATGTACGTACATGCAATGTCTGTTTAGACTTGGAGCTATGTGTGCGTGTGTGTGTGTGTGTGTGTATGTGTGTGGCTGGATGGGTGGGTGTGTGTAAAGGCACAGGGATTTCGTAGAAGAAGCATGTGTCCACATTCACTTGTCTGTTTGTCTGCGGGAGGCTCCCATACAGCTCTAAGAAGATGGTTGTGGATTTTTTACATGTGAGAAATGTGCTTTCTGTGCACTTTTTTGTGCAGTGTTTGCACATCTCTGGTCAAAGTTCACCAGAGGTCTCAAATCTTCTCCTTTTCAAACAGAGTCTGTGTGTTTGAGCTCAGGATTCAACAGGAACTTGCACCTTACTTGAGTGGGAAGCTTAACAGGTCAATAGCAAAGGAACCACTTAATCTAAATCTTATTATTCTGTTTCTTTTAATTAGTCAAAAATAATTACTGTATGCTTTCCTGCTGTCATGTTATGTTATCCAATTTCCAATGTATGGAATATGTAGTTAGTACAAAAAAAGGCTAATGATAAGGACTTAGGAGCTCCAAGTCTAGTTATGTTCATAGAATATTTACTAATTTGGCGAGAGGAATCAGGCAGTTTAGGCAGTATTACACTTTTCATGCTTTTCAGAGCAATTCTGGTTTTGTCCATATACACTCACCTAGCCTGTTACTACACTCATTCACAACATTATCATGTAAATCTAACATATAGGGCACTTTGTTATACTGTTGATACCCCAACTGTTGCTAAATTTCTCCTCTCGCCCTCCAAAGCTGCCTTATTTATCCTGATGCTCTCCTTCTGCTTGGAGCTTCTGCACTTGTCGCTCACTTTCTGCTGCTGTGGATTGTCCCACATGGACACCCTAAAGAATTGCACTTCGCAAAAACAGTCTCACTCTTCCCTCAGTGGATAATAACATGGATACTCTAGATTTGTATCTAAGGGCTGCTGCTCATACTGAACATCATTTCAACATGCTCAGTACTGTTTGTCTTTACTTTTCTACACCTGTATACTGTAATGATTTACAATCCAACCATCTGATGTCACCTGGTTCCTCACTGAATTGAATAGAATTTTTAAAAATCTCCAACAACACTTCTGTCCCTGATACACTGATACATATACCAGCACCACAGACACAGTATGACTGGTTCACCACCCACGTAATACCTGCTCTAATTGTGGTCACCTTGCATTGATGGTCCCTTTGCATTGAGCAGATGAGTTATAGTCAGTAACTGGTAACCTAGTAAGTGCACCTGTATAGAAGATTTACCTCAACAACCTACTTATATGAAGTTGGCAGTGTACAGCTTTTAGCTATACTGTATTTACTAAATAGTAAACAAGCAATTCAGGGTATATACAGCTGAATTGGCATAATGGTAGGTGGTTCCTGATACTGAATCAGCAAGGCTAAAACAAGTGCAATCTAGATTTGGGTTTTACGTTTGTGTGTGTGTGTGTGTGTGTGTGTGAGTGTGTGCTGTGGAGGGATGAGGGGGATGTGTATGTACACACGGTGTTTACTGGAAGAGGGCCTCGGGTATATGGAGGCGGGCTTAGGTAACTGTCCTAATCTCAATGTTCTTCTCCATCCATGAGTAAACAGAGCAGACATAAACAAATCAACACTTTTAATTTTTGTTTTAACAGAATCACTCGTGCATGGCTAGATAAGTTTGTTTTGTTAACCTACTTTCTGAATCTCATGGCTCACACTCTCAGCATAAAACTGTTAGAGAAAAACTGTCAAAGCAATTGACCTAAGAAGGTTTCTTGCTCATGTCATCTCAGGGAGTTTTTCCTTTCAATTGTCACCTCTGGCTCATTCATTAGGGATCTAAATCTACTTCTGGATTTCTGTGAAGCCGCTGTGTGATCATGTCTATTGTTAAAAGTACAATGCAGTTAAAACTGAACTGAAATCCAATTGAATAGAAGTAGTAGTATATTTTTTAGTAGTAGTAGTATATATATTTCCACAAATTATATTCGTCATTTTACTGCTCACAGATGGTAGCACCCTTAGTGACATTTGCCCACTGATTAAAATTTTTTTACACTTTTTTACACTTTTTACACTTTAAGTGATAGCAAGATTTGGGTCAGTGTTAACAAAGCACTTGTCAAGTATTCTGTGCTATAAGTATCTATTTTGCTATTTATATTGCTCCACTGACACAAAATCTCACTGTCCTCCCCATGTCTTTTCAATAATTTTATAAAAATTAATTCATGCATAATGGCACAGTGGTGCAGTGAGTAGCATTACTGCCTCACAGCTCCGGGGTCTCTGATTCGATCCTGAGCACAAGTTACTGTCTATGGGGAGTTTTACATGTGTGCAAAATCCACCTCCCAGAAACATTCTGGTAGGTGTATTGGCTATGCTAAATAGCCCCTAGGTGTGAATGAGTGTGTGTGTATATGGTGGACCTAACATGTTCCCAGGATAGGCTCTGGATCCACCATGACCCTGATTAGGATAAAGCAGTTACTGAAGATAAGCTACTGTGGTTAGCTATATTTTCTGCCATTTGGAACTAACTCAAGGTAATTTGAGAGGCATGTCAATGACACAAATGAAAATTTTCGCACCATTGGACTGACTGGCTGGTGAGTATTACAATCTGAAATTACATATCCATTTAGTTAGAAGGATTTGCTTGAAATTCTGAAAACCCTGAGAGCTAGAGTTCAGACATGCATCAAGGACTAAAAACCTTTTGCTGAAGATATCCTTCCATTAGAGATATACACTCACCATCCACTTTATTAGGAACACCTGTACACCTTCACATTTATGCACACACAACATTCTCTAGAGTTTACACAGAATGGTGCGAAAAGCAAAAAACACTGATTATGCGACAGTTCTGTGGGTGGAAACGCCTTGTTGATAAGAGAGGTCAGAGGAAAATGGCCAGACTGGTTTGAACTGCTAGGAAGGATATAATAACACACATGATAAGTCTTTACAACCGTGGAGAACAGAAAAACTTCTCAGCATGCACAAAACATCAAACATTGAGGTGGATGGGCTACAACAGCAGAAGACCACATCAGGTTCCACTCCTGTCAGCCAAGAACAGGAATCTCATGGGCACATGGGCTCATTGAAAATGGGCAATTGAAGATTAGAAAAAAATTTATTGTCTTTTTACAATATTCAACTGTCCAGTTTTGGTAAGTCTGTGTCCATGATAGCCTCAGATTCCTGTTCTTGGCTGACAGGAGTGGAGTGGAACATGATGTGGTCTTCTGCTGTTGTAGCTCATCCATCTCTAGATTTGATGTGTTGTGCATTTCGAGACGCTTTTCTGCTCACCACTGTTGTAAAGAGTGCATATTTGAGTCACTACATACTTCCTGTCAGCTCAGACCAGTCTGGTGATTCTCTTCTGATCAGTTTCTGAAATACTCAAACCAGCCCATCTGGTACCAACAACCACAGTTTTCCCCATTCTGATGGTTGAGGAGAACATTGCCTGAATCTCTTGACCTCTAACTACACTTGATGTATCTGACTTTTTTAAAGGGACGAATGTAAGCTGATTTACACTCTCAGTAGTACTGACTGAGAGATGAATGCATGGAGAATGGTACTTCAGAATAAGCAGTGATAGAGTGGTCATCACCGACAACTGACATCAGTACGCTTTTAGTGGTACAACCATTTTACAAAATCAGAACATACATTATAATAAATTTCAGAATATCTCTGGGAGCAATACGTCCTCTTTACAAGCCTTCAGTGATGAAACAAGCGTAGGAGTGCAGTCAATATGAGGGCAAGGTAAATATGCTGAGTCAATCGATTCAAAATTTTGCTTACCCTCTCCTCTCTTCTCTACTTGCACATTTAAACACGTGACACACATATTAACAATATAAATATGTACACGATAAACATCATTAAAATCACACTGTTGAAAACCCATGACACAAGACAATGTGAATATAATTTGCATATTTATGCTTTTTTTTTTTTTTTTAATTTGGTGAAATTGTTGTTGGACAGTGGTGATCAGTGGTTGTTCTGTTTATTTTGATGGCTGTTAGGTAGTGGTGATCAGTGATCGGGTATTAGGTAGTGGTGATCAGTGAATGACTGTTAGGTACACAGTGACTGGCTGTTAGGTAGTGGTGGTCAGTGATTGGGTGTTTGGTAGTGGTGGTCAGTGATTGGGTGTTTGGTAGTGGTGATCAGTGATTGGGTACTAGATAGTGGTGATAAGTGATTGTTAGGTAGTGGTGATCAGTGATTGGCTGTTAGGTAGTGTTGATCACTGACCGGTCACTTGTCCTTGGGCAGTGGTGATCACTGATTGTTTGATAGGTAGTTGTGACTGGTGATTGTTTGTTGAGCATTGCTGAACAGTGATTGTTGGTCAGTTATGATCAGAGATTGGTCCTTAAACAGTGGTGAGAAGGCTAAGCATTGAATAGTAGTGATCAGTAATTGGTCATTGGGTATAGCTGATAAACGATTGGCTGTAAAGTAGTTTTAATTATTAGTCATTGGAGTGTGGTGATCAGTGATAGGTTATTGGTCTTGGTTTTCAGAGATTGGTCCTTAAACAGTGGTGATCAGATTACTGGTTGTTCATCGGACAGTCGTGATTAGTGATTAATCATTGAACACTGTAATCAGTGACTGGTCTTTGGGTAGTAGTATTGAATGAATGGTTGTTGGGTAGTGGTAATCAGATGACTGATCATTAAACAGTAGTGATCAGTGATTGTTCATTCACCAATGTAATCAGTGATTGTTTATTGGGTAGTAGTGATCAGGGATTGTTCATTGGGTAGTGGTGATAAGTGATTGGCTGTAAAGTATTTGTAATCAGTATTCATTAGTTGGTGATCAGTGCTGGTCATTGAACACTGTGATCAGTCACTGTTTTGTGTATTTAGATGGCTGTTAGGTAGTGGTGATCAGTGATTGTTAGGTGGTGGTGCACAATGATTGGCTGTTAGGTAGTGGTGATCAGTGATTGTTAGGTAGTGGTGATCAGTGAAAGCCTGTTACATAGTGGGGATCAGTGATTGGTTGTTAAGTAAAGGAGATCAGCTGTTGGCTAGTAGTAATGAGTGATTGGCCATTGGGTAATAGTAACCATTGGTTGGTAGTTGGGTAGTGGTGAACAATGACTGGCCATTGGGTAGTGTTAACCAGTGACTGGCAATTGATGATCAGTGACTGGCTGTTGGGTAGTGGTGATCAGTGATTAGCCATACAGTAGTCACTGGACACGGGTGATCAGTGACTGGTCTCTGTAGTAGTGATCAGGTGACTGTTCGGCAGTGTCAATGAGTAATGGTGATTAATCATTGATTGCTAATATAACTTTGGGGATTTTACATTTACAGCATTTTGGCAGACCCCCTTATCCAGAGCAACTTACATATATAGCTCATTTAAACAACTCAAGAGCCCAGCAGTGGCAGCTTGGCAATGCTGGGATTTGAACTCATAACCTTTCGAGCAGCCACCACTGTGCATAATTAGAGGGTATTCAGCAGCTTCATTGGAATTCTGTCCCGATCCGCCCTGCATAGTCAAACGCTGACTCGTGTTTATACAAGTCGCGGCGTCTCGATCCGGGACCAGCACGCGCGATCGTTACTGCGCGCGCATTGGCTGGCGGAGAAGGGCGCACGTGGGTCAGGGTAAACAACACGCCAGCGCGCCCCCGTGCGTGTCCGGTCAGCGGAATCTTGGTAAAGCCTCGCGGACTTTACTGCTGCACACACACGGCGGAACAATGTTGCTCGGAAAGCTGGTACGGTAAGACGAATGAATTCTAGATAGCGCTTATTAGTGTCCAATGCAGCGTCTAATCACAGCGCGAGCTGTTCGCTGTGCGGTTTAGGACAATGGCCGTGGCGCTGTGCAGTTTGCACAAAGTGTTCAGTGCGGCAGGGTGCAGTTAAGGACGAAGCCCCTGCACTGATTTAAGAGCTATAATCGCGTACTGTTTTGAGTCACTCATTTTGCCACACTATTTAGTAAGAAATTGTGCGCTTTTTGGATGTAGCCCTGATGATCAGACCTGAGATCT
>CM040462.1:5991600-6041326 GCA_022758105.1 Pangasianodon gigas | reverse complement strand
CCTTGGGGTAACCATGGACAATCAACTGTCCTTCTCCTCTCACATTGCTAATCTAACACGCTCATGTCGATTTCTCCTTTATAACATCAGAAGAATTCGTCCATTTCTTTCCTCACAGGCCACACAGGTGCTTGTTCAGTCCCTTGTCATTTCAAGACTGGACTACTGCAACTCACTCCTGGCAGGTCTGCCTCTGAGCACCATTCGTCCTCTGCAACTGATCCAGAATGCAGCTGCACGATTGGTTTTCAACCTTCCTAAATTTTCCCACACCACCCCATTGCTACGCTCCCTCCACTGGCTTCCTGTAGCTGCCTGCATCAGATTTAAAACACTGATGGTTGCCTACAAAGCCAAAAACGGACCAGCACCCACTTATCTTGAAGCACTTATCACACCTCGCACTGCACCACGCTCCCTCCGATCCTCTACTGGTCCCACCATCTGTCAGGGTACAAGGAAGGCATGCATCGAGACTCTTCTCTGTTCTGGCACCAAGGTGGTGGAATGAACTTCCCCTAGATGTCAGAACAGCTGAGTCACTGGAAACGACGTCTAAAGACTTACCTCTTCATAAAATACTTAAATTAGCACTTTCACAAAAAAAAAAAAAAAAAAAAAGCACCTCCCCAACAGAGTTTTGGACTGATGGTATTCCTAGTTTCTGACCTAGCGAGCCAATATCAGAATGTATTTTTTATAGACTTCAAAGCACTATTGTAAGTCGCTCTGGATAAGGGCATCTGCCAAATGCCATAAATGTAAATGCCATAAATGTGTTGGCTTTCACACTTTCAGTAAGTAAATATGGTGGGGGAAAACTCTTTGTGACCGCTTTTTGTTGTATTGTTCTCACTGAAATTCTGTCATTGGGTTTCAAGAGTAGAGCCTTACATTGTGAGGTGAATTGATTTCTTGAAGATCCATTACAAAATCACTTATTGCTAATGATATATAAATAAGACAAGAGTAAAGATGACTTAAATTCCAGCATTAGTATAGGCATTTAAACTGCAGCTTACACTGTGCATGTGTGTTTGTACATACCTTATTGTCTGCTTCTCTCTCCAGGTTGTTTGTGTATTCCTGCTAGTGCTTGGCCCCCACGCATGTGTGGGATATGTATTTCAGGCCGCACAGCCAACAGAAGAAAAGGAGGAGATTCCTTTAAACCCTAAAAGTGAGACTTGCAGAACACATGTTCTGTAAGAACAAATGAGCTGTACACATTTATTTGTGAGAGCAAGACAATGAAAATCCTTAACCCTTTCCTCACATCTGTGTGTGTGTGTGTGTGTGTGTGTGTGTGTGTGTGTGTGTGTGTGTGTGTGCACGCATGTGTGTTAGTATCTAAATGGGAAAGCACAGCTGGGTCTTGTAAGGGGCGGTGCTTTGAGCTGGTAGAGGTGGAGCCTCCTGGGTGCAGGTGTGATAATCTGTGTAAGACGTACTATAGCTGCTGCGCCGACTTTGATAAGCAGTGCCTCAAAACTGGTGAGTACAAACATAAATATTCTTATGAATTTAAAGACATGCACATATACATTTGCCCCCCACAAAAAAAACAACGAGGCGCAGAATCATTAGGTAGCATGCATTATGTAAAACGTGCGTGTGTGTGTGTGTGTGTGTTTAGCTGGAGGTTTTGAGTGTACTGCAGAGCGGTGTGGAGAGAGCCGAAATGAGGACTATGCATGTCAGTGTTCAGAGGACTGTTTGGAGAAAGGAGACTGCTGCACCAACTACAAAGCTCTCTGCAAAGGTCAGACAAAAGATACACACACACACACACACAAACCTGGGAAAGAGGCTATTTCAATCGTCTTTCTTGGCTGATTTATTCAAGACTTTAACACATTCCTTATTTGGTTGAAATATATTAGAATTAGATGTGAGCTAGGTTAAGACGCTTAGGCTGAGAGAACACACACACACTGTCACAAGCTATATATCTAAATACTTTCTAGAATGTGTGTGTGTGTGGTTTGTAGGTGAGAGCCAGTGGGTGGATGGAGACTGTGAGGAGATTAAAGCCCCAGAATGTCCTGCAGGGTGAGTGACAGAATTTTTCCAACACTTGTCCTTAATTTATTAAAGGTTTATGGTTGTAAAAACATGCTTGAAAAACTGGATAACACCCACAAAAAATGTGCAACAGGATTGCGCCTTTTACATGAACATGTCTGTTTCGTGCAGTTTGGTTTAATGAGAATTAAATTTGAGGTGTTTCTATCTAAAGGTACAAAATGTATGGCATCAATGTACGTAAATAGATTATTTTTACACACACAGTAAGATTTCCCGCGGAACTGACGTTCACTTTGGGAACCGATATTGTGTAAATGAATACCACCAAAGGCCAAGTATGAAATCTGTGGAAGTCTGTTGGTTTCATATTAGATATTGCAGGTGCTCATCCAGTGCCAACAGCATTTAAACAGTGAATTTCATTCACATATACCTTATGAACAGAGCATATGTTTATGTGCCTTTAGTTTAGGTTCATTTATAGGTTGAACAGTTACATCAGCAATGATACTTGAGTTTGAATGTCAGTTTTTTCAGATCTGAACTTATTACAGCTATCGAAAACAACTTGCACATGTAAAAACCTATATTCAAATAAATCACGTCCTCTTGGTACTCATTAATGAGGATCCTAATAAATCAGGGCTTAAGAGTTAGATATAATTAGGAAATTATATTGAATCATTTATAATAATAGTAATTAAATAGGGAAACCTAAATTATTATGGAACTGCTTGCTCTCAGATACTAATGCAACTTTAAATGAGTGTTTTATTAAAGGAAGGTACAGTTGGAGAGTAAAAACATTAAGGCTACAGATAAAACACTCACAGACAGTACTAGAGATAGTGAATATTTAAAATGAGATCATTTAAACAAAATTGCTGAAATATAAGGTGTTCTAAAATTTTGGAGTGGCAGTGTAAATATCAGTATATTAGAAATCCTGTGCTGTATGGTGGAGCTCAAATATAACTCACACATTTATATAATTATATAATTTATATCACAATACCACTGCACTATACAATCAGTTCCCTGAGTCGTAACTGTCATATTTTCTCTGTGCAGATTTGTGCGTCCTCCTCTCTTTATCGTCTCTCTGGACGGATTCCGCGCTTCCTACATTAAGAAAGGAAAATCTGTCATTCCCAACATCCATAAACTGAGTATGAATCATCTTCAGAGTTAAACATATATGTCAGGAACGAAGATTTCAAAAGAACATAACTATTAGATGTTTTTCTTTAAGGCACTCAAAGGTGGTTTTACCTGAAAGCAGGGGCGGATAGGCTCAGGCATTTTAAGAGCAGCATAAAAATATCAAATATTGGAGGGAGACAATTTGGCCATATCTGATTACTGGGGGGGGGGGGGGGGGGGGGGGGGGGGTCGTGTCCCCCTCACTGTCTATGGTGGTTACGACCATGTATCTGTTGTTTGTAGGTTAAAGAGGTTACAGTTGAAATTGATGTAGGGAGGGGCGACGTTAACCCGTCGTGCGCACAGCGTGCTTGTCAGTTGCCTGTTATTTTAAAACCTCTGTCCAGTAACGCTAGTAATTGCTAATGTAGAAATAATAATTATCGAATACATGCATGGGATTTGATGACAGTTAAGTGAAAATATAAGTGAAAACCATTGAACAAAGGCCCCTTGATCACTGTGGGCCCCCAGGGTACAGCCTGTGCGTTAATCCGCCCCTGTCTGAAACAGCCACAATCCAACGTACCCTTGGGTTAATTGCCTTTTACTTTTGTAACTACTTTCTCTTGAAATTTTCTGCTGAATGGCAGAAAATTAAGGATTAAAGTATGTGAAAATACAAGACTTATTTCATGTGCATGCACTGACCGTTCCCTCTCCACTGGAGAGTTACGTTAATATTTACAGTTCTTCGTATTCAGAGTCGGGTTATGCATGCTGCTTAAGGTGATTTTCTGGGTGCTCCATTCAGATTATTCTAATCACCTGCGTGTAGTTTACGCCTATGAGGAGGCCAGATTTTTTTGAGTAGATGTGTCTGAGATGGGATTTTCCAATACCATCTTTAAACACAGGCACTTGCCTTTAAACACAGAATAAATCAGGGCCTAGAAAATGCAGACTGAAGAAGCACAGGTTAAAGGATAATCTGACCAAGCACTCACAAATTACAGCTCACTTTAATTTAATCCATAATTAATTAGGTCTGCAAGATAAGCAATGTCTTCAGTTAATATGCTGTGGACTTTAATTTATTAATAGTATCATATTTAATATGGGCCTCAAATGGCATTTCATAGTTTCCTAATGTATTTACATGTCAAAAACATACGTTTCGGTGTGACATATTGTGGTTACATCAAACTATCAGACAGTAGCGCTGGAGTTAATTCTGCTCCTTGCTCAAGCTGATATCAGATAAATCTGCTTCAGAACTGCGTGTTACTCAGACCCGCCTCTGTTTTTGACCAACTCCTGCATATCTCACACAACTATCTAAATTAGGTCTCTGCTTAATTCCCTAGTTACATCTGAAATCTGAATACTGCCATGGTAATTTCAGTATTAACTCCTCACTATGCTCACTTAGCCTAACTCTGAATGTGGCTCATTATCATAGTCATACATCCCAAAATCACATACATTAAGGAATCTTTCAAGTAATAAAATCATGAGTTCAGTGGCATCATTAACGTTGGCTTGTTTAGCAGCATGATACTGAAGGATTTTAAATTATCTACAGTTCTTTACCTTATCTTTTTTTTAATATGTACACTTTTTTGTCACATTTTTAAATTATTTGAATGTTTCATGTTTAATATATTTGGTTTATTTTATGGTTTCTGCTTTTTGATAGGAACATGTGGGACACGCTCTCCTCATATGAGACCAATGTACCCTTCGAAAACATTTCCCAACCTCTACACACTCGCCACGGTAAACATTAATGTTACTTTTTCCCTTAAAGATTCTCATAAAAAATTCTATAAAAGGTGTATTGAGGTTTCTGTGTGTCTGTGCAGGGGCTGTACCCAGAGTCTCACGGAATTGTGTGTAATTCCATGTATGATCCAGTGTTTGATGCAAACTTCAATCTGCGTGGGAGAGAGAAGCTCAATCATCGCTGGTGGGGTGGGCAACCCGTGAGTTCAGTCTCCTCCCCTTTAGCAATAAATAGATAATCATCAGAATTTACATGTGCCGACTGCCATACAGCATAAGAATTACTAAATGTTATGATTGGATTAATATAGTACGGCATAGATGCAATTGCATTCTAATACGGATCACAATTCTGTCTAATTCTTTTCTGGATCCTTCTCCCCACAGATCTGGATAACGGCAGAGAAGCAGGGGGTGAAGGCAGCCACGTTCTTCTGGCCTTGGTGAGCAATTCAACATGCAACATATACAGTATAACTATACTGTGATTTATAAACTCTGAGAAATAATGGTTTCCTTAAGAGTTCTTTGGATGGTTAACGGTTCTGCCTTTCCAAAGCGGTTTTGCGTGGAACCTTAAAAAAATTCATGCAGATACTGGTAAAGAGCTTCAGTTAATGTTCACATCAAACATCAGAATGAAAAAAGTGTGATCTCTGTGACTTTGATTGTGGCATGGATGTTTGTACCAGAAGGGCTGGTTTGAGTATTTCATAAACTGCTGATTTCCTGGGAATTTCACACACAATAGTCTTACACAGTAGAGTTTACACAGAATGGTATGACAGACAAAAAGCATTTAGTGAGTGACAGTTCTGTGGGTGGAAATGCCTTGTTGATGAAAGAGGTCAGAGTAAAATGGCCTGCCAGGAAGGATGTGGTAATTCAAATTACCGCTCTTTACAACCGTGGTGAGCAGAAAAGCATGTCAGTATGCACAAAACATTGAACCTTGAGGTGGATGAGGCACTAATTTATTTTATTTATTTTATTAATTTATTCATTTGTGTGTAATACATCAGTGATACTGGCATTGTGTAATCATAATGCAGTACTTCTATAATCATAATGCAGTAGCTAACTAAGCCTTCACTGAGGGTCAAAGGTTAGAGCAAACATGGTTGTACAAGTGCTGACCTTGCTGCAAAGTACACACTTTTTTTTTTTTTTTTTTTTTCTGTACACTGATCTTTGATCTTTAGTCATGTCAGTTTGAGACTGATTTGATGAATGTCATCGAATCAAGCTTTGGGGCTTTTATTTTGAAAGGATGGACAGTGTGTTAAAAAAAAGTGTGTTTGCTTTGGTGTGCTCTTTCTCTTTTGAGTCAGAGCACAGATATCGGCTTCTGACAGCAAGTGTAGAGAGAAGTGTGAGCCACACACATGAGCCAACAAGCACATGACATTTCTGTCTCCTCCAGGCATCTACTCAGACAAAGATCTCTCTCTCTTACTCTAAAACACACACACACACACACACATTCAGCCTATTCATCCTTGTCTGTT
This sequence comes from Pangasianodon gigas, assembly GCA_022758105.1. Taxonomy (NCBI): domain Eukaryota; kingdom Metazoa; phylum Chordata; class Actinopteri; order Siluriformes; family Pangasiidae; genus Pangasianodon; species Pangasianodon gigas. Next base: position 6,034,862 of record CM040462.1, on the reverse strand, counting down.
GAACTGTTCTACCCTTTTGTCCAGTTTACATAAGCTAACAAAAGGCCATGTTTATTTTCAGAGTCTGGGGTTCCTCTCTCTCTACATCATCTCTGCCTCTCTCTCTCACACACACACACACTTTCTGAAGGAATGATTCTGAATGTACATGTCATCAGGTTTGTTGTAACAATGCCGATGTTAGATCAGGTTCAATTCGATTCAGTTTGATTCAATTCAATTTTAATGTTTATAGCGCTCTTAAAAATAGACATTGTCATGAAGCAGGTTGATGTAGAAATCTTGAAGCATATTTAGATCCCTAATCAGCAAACCATGAGGCATCAGTGGAGGAAAAAAAACCTTCTTGAGATGAGTTGAGAAAGAAACCTTGAGCGGAACTAGACTCATAATGGAACCTGTCCTCTTTTGGGTGACACCAGATAGTGCGATTATGAATATGTGTGTGTGTGTATATATATATATATATATATATATATATATATATATATATATATATATATATATATATATATATATATAAAATCACTTTTTTAACTCATATTTCACCTGACCAGAACAGAACACAAAGGCTAAACCTGAACAAATAAGTGGTCACCAAGAAGTGCACTAGACAGTAGGGAAAGTGCTGTAATGCCATTACGGAGTGTTGAGTGCTCAGATGTGTGTGATGTCAACGTCTGCTGGTCGACACAGAGAAGCCTTTGTTTTATTTTCAAGGTTGAATAAATCCTATTTTTCTTTTTACCCGGTGTGTGTGTGTGTGTGTGTGCGTGCGTGCGTATGTATGTGTGTGTAGGGTGATTCCACTGGAGAGAAGGATTCTGACCATGCTAAGTTGGCTCCACCTGCCTGATGATGAAAGGTCAGCCATCTACTTTCATACATGCTTGACCACATTAGAAGAGGGCAGTCTTAAAAGAGCGAATTTTTTAAAGCACCATTTACCGTGTCTGTTCTTATGAAGTGTGATGGACATTCATGGTCCAAATTAATACTCAAGATGCCTTGCCAGATGTAAGCACTAAAGATTTAACTGAATACATTATTGGATTAAACAGACAATGCATACTAAGTGAATATGAATAGAGATCCAAACATTTTTTAGAAATGTTGGTTGGTTTTTTAGAAAAATTGGGTGGGAAGCTTCAGACCAGGTGTGTGCATTGGGACTGGAATCATGAAGGACAAAACAGAAAAAGAAGGTCAAACGTGAGGTTTTTACTGTAATTTGCAGGTTTAAAGGACAGCTCACCATAGCTTGAGGGGAGAGTTGCCAGGTTTTCAAAATTCCCACCCAAATACAACTCAGAAACTGCACAAAAAGACATGAAACTAGCCCAAAATGTTCACACAATGAGATAGGTAAACAGAATTGTCATATCAGTGTGGATGAGTTCAGTGCATGACATTAGTGTTTCACATAGATGATAAAATCAGTGTGTTGTTCTCAGGCCGTATGTGTATGCAGTCCACTCAGAGCAGCCCGATACGTTCGGCCACAGACTGGGGCCACTCAGCAATGAGGTAAGATCCCCACACTTATTTCACTAACTGCACAAATCATGTGATATGAAGCATGAAACTAAACTGATACATGAAATATTGCAGGTAAAATCATGTTATGTATTTTACATTCATGAGACATTTAACCAGATAATATAACAGTAATATGGCTATTTTAACGCTTTAAATATATATAAATATACAAAAAATGTATGCTTGATTTACAAACATGTGCCTGTGTGTGTGTGTGTGTGTGTGTGTTTGTGTACTGGATAGCTGGATAACCCACTAAGAGAAATTGATAACATCATCGGTCAGTTGATGAACGGTCTGAAACAGATGAACCTTCACCGCTGTGTGAATGTCATCATAGTGGGCGATCATGGTACTACACACACTTATACACTGGTTCAGCTTCATCCGTAACACACACCAGTACACTGCACTCATTTATAAACACTTATACACCAGTTCAGCGCAATATTCATCAAGTCCTTTTAAATGTGGCCTTACAGAGGGCATGTTGGTGTGTGTCTTTGTGTGTGTGTGTGTGTGTGTGTGTGTGTAGGAATGGAGGAGGCCCACTGTGACCGTACAGAGTATCTCAGCTCATATGGACTCAATGTTAATGAGCTCACACTCATCGCGGGATCCTCTGGGAGATTGCGTCCCAAAAACCAGAGCATGCCATGTGAGGGACACAGCACACACACACACACACACACACACACACCAATACACACACAGTTATCCTACTTACCTAGCCATTTATTTTCTTTTTCAGATGACCCAAAAGAACTTGTAGCCAATTTAACAGTAAGTGCATAAAGTTATAGATCTCATTCAGTGCTGTCATGTTTTTGATTGCCCCATTGCTCTCGCTGTGTGTGTGTGTGTGTGTGTGTGTTCTGTCTTGCAGTGTAAGATGCCCAATCAGCACTTTAAGGCCTATCTGAAGCAGCACCTGCCCAAACGGCTGCACTATGCCAACAACCGCAGGATAGAGGATGTCCACCTGCTCATGGAGAGAAAGTGGCTCGTAGCCATGTATGTACTGAGGATTTGTGTGTGTGTGTCAATGTGTTTGTGTGTGTGTATGTATGTATGTTAAGGTGTGTGAGAATCACATTATGAACAACAATATAAGTATGTAAGACAGTGTGAAGATGTGGTTGATGTTAAAAGTGGTGTGTGTTGCAGGAACCGGTTACCTGGCAGCTGCGGCTACTTTGGTGATCATGGCTTTGATAACAAAATTAACAGCATGCAGGTGAGTGCGTTCCATTTGACACAGATGTGATGTGCTAATAAACCATTTCTCAAGCTGATTTTTCTCCCTTTTCCTCTTCACAGACCATCTTTTTGGGATACGGACCGAGCTTCAAGTTCAGGACGGAAGTTCCTCCGTTTGAGAATATTGAGCTTTACAACGTAATGTGTGGTGAGATTTAATATTCAACTGTCTATTACTTTTTCTAAACCACTTACCCAGTGTTCATACTAGCAAGTGGCTAGTATAGTAGTATTGGTTATTTGATTTACATGTTACGTATGGGTTTCGTAATAATGGATTAGCAAAGCAAGTGAACTGTTTTAGCAACATACACTCACCAGAAACACCAACAAACTCTGCTAATTCCTTCCAAGCTTTATTTTTCTTCATATTGTCTCTATAGACATTTAATTAGAGGTTGGATATGACAAGATAAGATGAAACCACAGTTATACGTTTTTCTAAACAGGAAATATGAACTAACTGCAGGTAGGTACTAAAGTTATGAGTGGGGAACTGGAGAAATGTCGGACCACAAGAACTGTAGGATTGGTCAGATGGATCATTCGCGGCAGTCATTTTTGATTTGTCACTTTTCAGCATCATACCTCATTTGCATAGAATGGTGGCCTACTTGCTAGTGTGAATGTTAAAATAACATTAAAATACTGTGTGTGTGTGTGTGTGTGTGTGTGTGTGTGTGTGTAGACCTCCTGGGCTTGACTCCTGCACCTAATAATGGCACACACGGCAGTCTGAACTCCATGCTTAAAGACCCTCCTTACACACCCATACAGCCGGATGAAGTGACATCACCAAAACCTCTAGAGCCTGCTGCAACGTCACTGGCCTTCTACAACCTGGGCTGCAGCTGTGATGATGAGGTCACACACAAACACACACATATTCAGAGCTCATTTATTCATTTATTAAAGTGGTGGACCTTTATCCATGTTCCAATTATTCTTGTCTATAATAAACTCTTGCAATAATAAACACACACTCAGTGTCAAGATCTAGGAGATGCAGGTTTATAGAGGCATGCCTCAGGGTTCAGTCATGAGCTGCCTTTAATATGACAGACTAATAAAAAGGTGGTGTGTGTGTGTGTGTGTGTGTGTGTGTGTGTGTGTGTGTGTGTGTGTGTGTGCGCGTGTGCGTGCCAGCAATGCTGTTTGGATTTGTGGCTCGGCTCAATATCTTCTTGTAAATAAATGTAACTGTCTACAGTCCGTCAAGAAGGTATCTGACTTTACTGCTATGAAAGTACTGATGTGCCTCAGAGCATTTTGGATGGCGTCATGCAATAACTAAAAATCCTCTTGGCCACTATTTTTGATTTTTACATGAAGTCTAGCATGTGTTCCTCTGAGCCACAGGAAGCCAACACCTGGTTTTGAACTGTAGCTCATGCTGTGTAAGAGGGCAACATAGAGGAAAGTGCTCTTCTGCATACACGAGCTCACAGGTGCTTGCAATTGGTTAGTGTCTCTCTGATTGACAGGAATTGTACCACTTCGCCACTTTTTCTTGTGTTCATTTTCTTAAACTTCAGTTTAAACTGGTATAAACTGTTTTAGACAATCCCAATTTCTGCCAATATAGATGTTGCAGTAGTAGTAGCATATTATTATTCTTTTTTCTCTCAGTTTGTTCACTGCCAATTTCTACTGACTAGCAGTTGTAAGAGAGCTACCAATTAGCGGTGTTAGGACTAACATGTTCTTCCTTGAAGAGTTGTGAAGCCATTACATCTTTTGAAACGTGAACTTATGCACTGACATAGGGAAGCTGAACAGCAGAACAATCATATTCTCTTTTACTTGTGGCTGTGGATGTCTGTGGAATTGTGGAATTCAAACACCCAATGATAGGGCTAATGCTTACACCATTCCAATGGAGCACTGGAAAAGCTTTGTACACTGCTGTTCATATACACACTGTTAACACTTGAACTTTTTTCTCTGTTTATCTCTCACAGAATATGATTGAGGAGAGCACTGATGGATTTTTTGCAGAAGGCGCTGCTTTGTTAAACAGTTAAGCCCTCTGTCATATTGAATAAGACACAGTCCTAAATCATTACTGATGTCTGAGAAATTCCTTGACAGAAAACATGTAATCTTGTGTTGAACTGGATATAATGTATGTTTCGTATCTGTGTAGTAAAGCCAATCATTGTCTTTTTAAAATCATACGTAAGACTCATTCCTGAGTGTGTGTTGTAGATGTGTCCCACCTGCCATTTGGCCGTCCTGCCGTTTTGTTCCAAACTTCGTACTCTTTACTGCAGCACTCAGACTACATCAGCGCATACAGTTATGAGCTGCACATGCCACTGTGGACTGCATTCACTATCACACCACAGGTATAAATCACACCTCCATACACACTTGCACATTGTGTATACCAGGTGAAATGTGACATGTGAGAAGTCTAAAATGTTACATTAATTAAAACACATTTTCTCACACATTCTTTCTTATTTTCTTCATCATGAAGAAGAGTTATGTTTGTGACAATGTGCATTGCTAAAAGTGCTATATAAAATTGAATTGAAAAGTGAACAGTGGTAATACAGAGGCAAAAATTCAAAGAAAAGTAATAAATTTCACAATGGCAGTACAATACACAGAAAAGACAAGAAAATATGTCTCAAATATATATGGCTGATAAAGCAATCAAGACAGTGTGTGAGGCTGTAGCTAAATATGGTTCATTATTATCCATGATATCTGTTAAAATTTTGTGGTCATATATTGAATTACAGCTGTAATGTACCTGTATGTCAGTGCTGACCTCATCATACTTTTCTCTATATACACAGTATTGTGTGTGAGTGTGTATGTCATGTTTATCTCTGCAGACAGAGAGCACTGCCCCACCTCTTCCAGGCTCAGATTGTGTAAGAGCGGACATCCGAATTCCTCCCGAACACACACAGACCTGCGACTCCAACAACCAGGATCACAAGATCATCCGTGGAGTCCTGTACCCACCTGGTTAGTCTCTCTCTCTCTCTCTCTCTCTCTCCCTCTCTCTCTCTCTCTCTCACACACACACATACACACACACACATACACACACACACACTTAAAGCTTAAAGGTTATTAACTCTCTAAGCTCAGAGGAAAGAGACTAGACATCTGAAAAAAAGGAAACAGTGTGGTCAATATATTCAATGACTAAACTATAGATAAGTGGTTCTTGTTTGTGTTTTCTCCACAGGTTTATCCATCACTTCTGAATCCAGATATGATGCTTCACTGATCACCAACACAGTGCCCATGTACCCTGCCTTTAAGAGTGAGTATGCTTTTCACAGCATAAATCCACCAGTAGTGCTCTTTTTTAATATATTGTGCATAGAGACAGATAGGCTACAGTGAGCAATTTTACACCTAGAAAGTAGGGGTGTAACGATGCACTCTGGGCATGATTCGTTTCGATTCACAATAATGGCTTCGCAATTTTGATTTGATTCACTTCTCAGATTATTTCGAACAAAATTTGAATGAAAAATATTCTGACTGAAAAGTCATTTTTTATTTTTGAATCATAAACAATACAAAACCTTATGCATTTTTGTCTGTATAAAACTTAATATATCAAAATGTACGTGGACATAAAACGTCTCTACACACCTGTTAAAATGGCAGGTTTTTGTGACGTAAAAAAATGAAACCAAGATAAATCATGTCAGAACTTTTTCCACCCTCAATGTGAAATTACAACATATAAAAATTAAGTGAAAAACAATTGGAAACGTTTTAGGGAAAAATAAAAAACTTACAATAACCTAGTTGCATAAGTGTGCACACCCTTTTATAACTGGGGATGTGGCTGCGTTCAGAATGAACCAATCACATTCAATCCCATGTTCAAAAGTAATTATCATACAGCTGTCATCAATGAAATTATTCTGATTAACCTCAAGACCAGCTATTTCTTCACATCTTCTCAGTTTCATCTGACTTCTGAAGCCATGGTCTGCAAAGAGCTTACAAAGCCTGTACAGGGTCCCACTGTCGAAAGATATTGATCAGGAGAGAGGTACAAAAAAATTTCCAAAACATTAGCTGTACCATGGAACGCCGTGAAGGCCATCATCAACAAGTTGAGAAAATGGAGCACCACAGTGACATCATCAAGAACAGGATGTCCCTCCAAAATTTATAAAAGGGCAAGACAAAAACTTACCAGGGAGGCTGCCAAGAGACCTACAGCAAAATTAAAGGAGCTGCAGGAACATCTGACAAGTACTGATTACTCTCTGCATGTGACAACAATCTGTCACATGTCTGGGCTATGGGGTAGGGTGGCTAGACGGAAGCCCTTTATCACAAAAAACAACCAAGCTCAACTAAATCACATGTCTGGGCTATGGGGTAGGGTGGCTAGACGGAAGCCCTTTATCACAAAAAACAACCAAGCTCAACTAAATCACTCCAAGCTATGTGGCAAAATATGTTATGGTCTGATGAGACCAATTCCAAAAGACATCATAATTCCATAATTCCAAAGGTTTGGTGCAAAAAAAAGCACATCACCAAAGATCACCATACCCACGGTGAAGCATTGTGGTTTTCTTCAACCAGAACTGGGGTTTTATCAAGGTGGAGGGAATCATGAATAGCTACAAATACCAGTGAATTTTAGTGCCAAACCTTCAGGTGTCTGCTAGTAAGCTGAAGATGAAAAGGAATTTCCCCTTTTAGCACAACAATGACCCAAAGCATACATCCAAATCAACAAAAGAATGGCTTAACTGAAAGAAGATCAGTGTTCACTGAATGGCCCAGTCAGAGCCCAGACCTGAATCCAACTAAAAATCTGTGGGGTGACCTGAAGCAGGCTGTGCACAGGAGATGGCCTTACAATTTGATGGCTCTAGAATGTTTGTGCAAGAAAGAGTCAGAAAATATTGCCAAGTCAAGATGTGCCACTCTGATAGACTCGTACCCAAAAAGACTGAGTGGTGTAATATAATCAAAAGGTACTTCAACAATGTATTAGTTTAGGGGTGTGCACACTTACGCAACTAGGGTATTGTAAGTTTTTTATTTTTCCTATTTTTCCCTGGAAAATGTTCTGACATGATTTATCTTGGTTTCATTTTTTTACATCACAAAAACCTGCCATTTTAACAGGTGTGTGTAGACTTTTTATATCCATATGTGTATATAAAACGTCTACACACACGTGTGTGTGTGTGTGTGTGTACATATATATATATATATGATCCCAAGAATTTTGACTAAATAAACAAAGTGTCTGAGCTGGCAAAATGGCCATTTCCATGGCCTCTGGTGTTGCTCTTTTTAACCATTATAAGGTGGCCATGTAACCGCATTATGCGGTTACATATTATAATGTATTATGTGTGTTGGTCATCGGGCTATCAGACTTCACAAATGCAGATCTCGCAGGCTCACCACGAAAGAATGCATTCACATGATCATTAGCTCGGTTTATATATATTTTAACTCTGTGTGCAGATTGGGACCTCTGGTGTTCAAACAGCGCAACTGCATTACATGCATAATTAATAGAATGCTGATTAACACATGTGAAAATGTGCTGGACATCATTTCAATAATATAAACAGAAACATTGAGCAGAGTGCCAGGACAGGGGTAATGGACATCCTGCTCACTTTGTGTGTGTGTGTGTGTGTGTGTGTGTGTGTAGGAATATGGAACTACCTGCAGATGACAGTATTGAGGCGTTATAGTGAAGAGAGGAGCAGCATTAATGTTGTGACTGGACCCATATTTGACTATGACTTTGATGGACTCAGAGACACAGTGGAGAAAATCATAGAGTAAGAAACATACACACACACACACACACACACACCCCTCCAGACCTATAGTTTACAGTGGAAAATAAAACATTAAGCATTAAAGCATTAAACAGTTTATTAATTTAACAATGTGTTAACCCTATCATTCCTTCCTGTCCCTGACTCCTTTTCCTCCCTACCATTGGAGCTAGCCACTGACACTTTCCTCTCCTCACTTTCCTCATCCGTGGACCAGCTCTGCCCTCTATCTTCTAAACCCAGGAAGATTTCCTGCCCTGCTCCTTGGCTATCGGATGTGTTACGCAGTAAACGGAGAGAATTAAAAACAGCAGAGAGAAAGTGGAAGAAATCGCAACTCTACACAGATCTAGCCTCTTACCGTGCTCTCCTGTCCAAATTTTCATCTGAAGTAACTTCTGCTAAGACTGCCTTCTACAAGGAAAAGCTGGAAACGTTTGCACAAGATCCTCGCAAGCTCCACAACATCTTTTCTTCACTACTCAACCCACCGGCTCCACCTGCTCCATCCTCCCTGACCTCTGAAGACTTTGCCACTTTTTATGATGAGAACATTGAAAAAATCTGCCAGACATTCCCCTCTACCCCTACTCCTACATTACACACTGAGGATTCTCCTTCTCATTCGCTGGCACAGTTTTCTAAACTAGCAACAGAAGAGATCCTGCAAATCATCTTATCCTGCAATCCTACCACCTGTCCACTGGATCCAATCCCTTCCACAATGCTCCAGACCATCTCTCAAGACCTCCTCCCCTTCATCACCACTATCATCAATGGCTCCATAACATCTGGTCATGTACCATCCTCATTCAAGAGAGCAAGGGTTATTCCCATCCTGAAGAAACCCACTCTGGATCCCTCTGACACCAGCAACTACCGACTGGTATCACTTCTCTCTTTTCTTTCTAAAACCCTTGAACGAACCGTCTACAATCAACTGTCTTGCTATCTCTCACAGAACAACCTCCAAGATCCCAATTGGCTTCAAACCGGAACACTCCACAGAGACTGCCCTTTTGGCCGTCACTGAGAAGCTACATGCTGCTAGATCAGCCAAACTGTCTTCAGTCTCATCCTCCTTGACCTTTCAGCAGCGTTTGACACAGTGAACCACAAGACTCTGTTGTCCACCCTCATGAGCCTAGGAATTTGTGGTGCAGCATGGCAATGGTTTGCTTCCTACCTGGAAGGTCGGTCATATCAGGTGACATGGAGGGGATCCACATCTGCTCCCCGCAGACTCTCCACTGGTGTCCCACAAGGCTCAGTACTTGGTTCTCCTGTTCTCCCTCTATACTCGATCTCTTGGTGCGGTCATATTCTCACATGGGTTTTCATACCACTGCTATGCAGATGACAATCAACTCATCCACTCCTTCCCTCCACACAGGTGCTTGTTCAGTCCCTTGTCATTTCAAGACTGGACTACTGCAACTCACTCCTGGCAGGTCTGCCTCTGAGCACCATTCGTCCTCTGCAACTGATCCAAAATGCAGCTGCACGATTGGTTTTCAACCTTCCTAAATTTTCCCACACCACCCCATTGCTACGCTCTCTCCACTGGCTTCCTGTAGCTGCCCGCATCAGATTTAAAACACTGATGGTTGCCTACAAAGCCAAAAACGGACCAGCACCCACTTATCTCGAAGCACTTATCACACCTCGCACTGCACCATGCTCCCTCCGATCCTCTACTGGTCCCACCATCTGTCAGGGTACAAGGAAGGCATGCATCGAGACTCTTCTCTGTTCTGGCACCAAGGTGGTGGAATGAACTTCCCCTAGATGTCCGAACAGCTGAGTCACTGGTAGTCTTCAAACAACGTCTAAAGACTTACCTCTTCCTAAAGTACTTAAGTTAGCACTTACAAAACCAAAAAAAAAAAAAAAAAAGAATGTATTGTCTGAGCGCCTGTCTGTTACCTCCCCAACAGAGTTTTGGACTGATGGTATTCCTAGTTTGTGACCTAGTGAGCCAGTATCAGAATGTATTTTTGATAGACTTCAAAGCACTTTTGTAAGTCGCTCTGGATAAGGGCATCTGCCAAATGCCACAAATGTAAATGTAAATGTAAACCACTTTTATGTTTGTTCCTTAATTGTACATGTATGTGTGTGTGTGTGTGCTGCAGACATGCAGGTGACTCTGCCCCGGTCCCTACTCATTTATACATGATAATAATGAGCTGTGAAGGAGAGAATGCAACGGTGGAGGAGTGTGATGGATCCATTTCCACGGTGTCCTTCATCCTCCCACATCGGCCAGATAACTTGGAAAGCTGCAATGTGAGTCACACACACACACACACACACACACACACACACACACACACACGGAATAAATGTGGTCCAAGTTGTCAGTCTGCTTCCCAGGTAATCAGTCTGTTCCCTCTGGCTCATTCCACACTAATTCAAGTGAATTAGAAACCACACAAAGGCGTGTTCAATGATGGTAAAAGGTGTCAGAAAGGACATGTTGGTATGCGAGATGATTTTATCTCTAGTCATCCTGCCCAGAGTGATACTTCAGATATGTCAACGTTAGATAAAATAAAACTTTTAAATGTTGAACTAATAGATTTTGGTTATTGGAGTTAACATTATGGTAATGGTAAAGTGTATGCTCTTAATAAATATTAAGCGGGTATTGCAATACAGGGCATCTCATTAACAATTTTTTACACAACAGCCGTTGAATTGACAATTCTGATTGGTCAGATGGTGTTGATTAATTTTCTATAACAGCAGCTATGCCAGTAGTTCAGGCTGCAAGGTTTATATTGATGAACTTATACTAATACTTTAGCATTACTATACAACAACTTGCACAGGTACTTCTACATCAGCTGCTCGTTGTAAATCAATTAAATAATGTATGTAATCATTGATGTGGTGTAGTTTTTAAGGAGATTTATTTAGCATTTTTGAAAGGAGTATCCAGTGCCAGTGCTGGGAAAGTGCCAGTCATGACAAGCTGCATTAACTTTTTTTTTCCCATTAACTTCAAGTGAGCTGGTGAGGAAATGTCTTTTATAATGTAAGTGATGACAGGAACTCACTTTTTTCACAGATGGTCCACAACTTTAAATGTAACTATAAACAGAAAAAAGTATGACATGTTGTGCTTTAATAAATAAAAACATAATAGTGTTGGCAAATTGCTGTGGTAGAAGAGGAATAAAACATTTCAGGATAAGGTAAGACTATATATGTAGTAAAAAGGAATGTAGTACACAAAGTTTCCAGAGAAACCGTTTTACCTCTGAATCACCTTGCTTGCACCTCAGGACTTTTCTGTGGAAACTGTTTCTCTGGAAACTTTGTGTGCTATGGTTCATAAAGCTTAATTCTCAGAGCATTGACCTTAAATGCAAATATTTGTTATTATTTAATTGCTATTTCTTACCAAATAGTAAGAAATAGCAATTAAATGATAGTAATTAAATAGTAATTCTTGCACTAATAGTGAACAGGACAAATCAAATGTAACAAAACATACAGTATGAAACGCCAGATTTAAAAAAAAACCTCTAACTAACAGTGTATATGTGTGTGATTTGCTGTGATACATTTTTTTTCCTGTAGCTGCTGTCATCTACTCACGCTAGGATACGTATGCATCTGTGTGGAGATTAATATTGTTATTCCAGGAATCTGCTCAAATTCCGGATGTTTCTGTCCCTGGTTGATTTAATGTACCACACTCCCTTTAGTTCCTCTGTAAGACCTGCATATTTTTGCCTGCTTCCTGGATCCAATCCTTTAGAATTTATCATCATTTCCACATCATTCAACACTGCTGTTTTCTGCTCACATACCTTTCTTCACTGCAGCTGGCTGTTTTTCTGTCCTTATCTGGAGAGCCACTGTGATCTTGTCTTTGTTTTCTGGGGACAGGATCCAAAGGATGTTCAGATATGGAAAGAGGGTAAGGGTAGTTTTAAAGGCAAAGATTGGGTAGACAAGCTAATGGAGAATATTTATATCTCATTCAGAAAACTATTTTAAGAACAAAAGTGTTACGATATCTGGGCAGGTTAAGGACAAACTGATCAAAATTTGGGAATTTAATTCAGAAATTTAACAATTTCCAAATTTCACTCATGTCTTAGATCTGTTCTTAACCATGTTTCTTCCTCATTTTCTCCCCAATTTGGTCATTTTCCAATTCCCACTCACTAGAGCGGGTAAAGGCTAGCATGTGCCTCCTCTGAGACACGTGAAGCCAGCCAGCTGCTGGATCACAGGGTATTGTAGGAAAGCACTGCTTGCCCTCTTCCACATACATGAGCTCACTGGAGCCCACTATTGGCTAGTGTTGATCTGACTGGCAAGTGAAACAGTATGCTATCCATCCCACCCAGGGAGCACAGCTAATTTTACTTTTTAGGACTCCTGGCCATGGGTGGCTGTGGCATCATTGGGATTTGAACTCACAATTATATGGTGATGGGTGAACACTTTCCTGTAGCGCCTCAGCATTGTCATGCGTCATAATATTATGAGAACAAATACTGTATGTTCACAATATGCAAATGTAACTTAGACAATAAGGAATATATTCCCTACAAGGCAGGAAGTTAAAGGTATAATCAGCAATAGGCTGCACTTTGTCCTCTGAACAGATGTTATTGAAGCTGAAGAGAATGTGAGAAGTACTTAACCTGACCTAAAAATAACTGACCACACTTTACTGGATCCAGCTGTCAGGGCAGCAGGACTCTCTTATGTGGAAAAGAATAAGGCCTTACAAGCCTCACTTACCACAACCGTAATGTTAACCTAATAAGCAAAACTAAATCTTTCTGATTTTCTGTAAATAAAAAGAAGGTTGTAAAATGTTGGCAGGTTTTAAACTTTTCATCCCACAGGACCGCTGCTACTATCAGCCATTTACAGACATTCTTTATGACTATTTTCACATTACAAGCCTTTGTTTAGAGGAGTATTTGTTCTCCACTTGTGCCACTGTGATGAGACATGTACTGTATGGATGTGGGAGAAGAACAAACAATTTAATGGGCATACACCATGAAGTATGATTAAAAACATAAATCATGATCTAAATGCACAGCCTTGTATCTTATATGGTCTGGTTTAGGACCAAATTTGAAAGTACCTGACCTTTTCAATTCAATACGAATCTGATTTGAAAAGGTCAGATTTTTACATTCACACAGCTGTGACTAACTATACTCAAGTGTAAGTAGATTTTAGACAACAAAATCTAATGATAGCTTAGCCAGCCAGGAGCTGCATTGCGAACATGATCCGATTAAAGGACCAAATAGACAACACAATCTAATGATTGACGAGCCAATCACGTATAACGATTGGTGTTTTTGCAGTTATTATTGGCACATGTGTGCTGAGAGATATGTGGGTGTAGGATCAAATAAAAACACACATGAACTTTGGTCTGGTCGTAGAGCCATGTACTGAATAGGTATCTCATTGAGGACTGCGTATGAAAGTGATCTGAGTTTGCAACCATTTTCTCATTTAAAGACTGCTTCAAAATCTAAGTGGACAGGTGTTTCCATAATAACTACCTAGCTAAATTCTGCCATCATTCTAGCAAAACTCGATGGCTGACCTCTGACCTCTGCTGCTATTTGCTTCTCAGAGTTCGGAGGAGCCGTCTCGCTGGGTGGAGGACATCCTGCGCACTCACACGGCTCGCATACGTGACGTGGAGCTGCTCACTGGACTAGATTTCTACCGCTCCATCGCTCTGCCCTACACAAACACACTCACGCTGAAAACCTATCTGCACACTTTCGAGGAAAACGTCTAACACCTGGTGGATCAACATCACTAAACACCACAGCACCTCTCTTCCTGGATCCGCTGATGATTAGGTGTATAGTTTTTATACAGTTTGTCATATTTATTGTTCATTTCAAACAAAATAATGGTACAATGTTTCAAACAGTTCAACTTTAGACTCACTAAACATATCTGATATAGAGCGTGAAATACATTGCGTTATTGTGAGTATCTTTGTGAGTGTGTGTGTGTGTGTGTCGTAAGTTAACAGTTTATTAGCATGTGTTTGCTTGTGGAGAGGTTTTATGTGGAGCTCAGTGTTCCAGATTACTGTGATAATAATGTGACCACACAGTAACATTCCCCTACAGATAACTCCCAACAAGGCATGTGCCATAGTTCTTTTCATCACAGTTTACAATGTTACTACAATAATGTATTTGTGAAGTTATATTTACGTATTCTTAAAAGAGCAGTACTGCCGTCTGCTGACTGCGAGGTGAACCACAATTGCAAAGAAAAAAAAATTGACAAGCCTTCCCCTTTTCCACCAACTGACCCCACCATTTTTTTGAAACTATGTATGCCTTGTGAGTGGAAGCTAATTTCTGGGCCAGAAAAATGTAAACAGACACCTTAAATAAAAAGAAGCTAGTGATATCCACTGCATAGCATTATAGCAAATCAATTTTTCTAAGGTACTATCTTTGAGATTATATGATTACTATAGGTATAAATACATTTTTAGCAATTCCAAACTGCTTCTTTAACTGAAGAGGAAGCTGTGCAGCGTTGCAGTCAGAACTTTAAAGCTCTTTAGCTTGGGTGTACACCACAAGTTTGTATAAAACAATATCTTCTGTAGCACCTGTAAATGCTAAAGATCCAGGTACAATAGGCTTTGAAGAAAACCTTTATTGTGACATATGCACATACAGTACACAGAAATCCATATCCCAGCTTCTTAGGAAGTTGGGGTCAGTGTACAGGGTCTCTGCACCACTGGAGCAGGGAGTGTTTAGGGCCTTACTCGAGTCTCTGACAGTGGGAGCGTGATGGTGCCAATACTCTTGTACTGAAATGCAAATTATCCAGCAAAGCTAGCTAGATAACTAATGCTACCTACTGAGTTACTACATATCCATTCAGGATTATGTCGGCAAGCTAAATTTAAGCACTGGAATGACTTCTACACACAAATACTATTTAAACTACAAGACAAACAGTTAACCTATATTTGTAAATGCATTCCTCAGTTGGAGTAACTATGTTTTAATACTTTCAGTGAAGACTATGTGTGTGTGTGTTTTGCTGTGAAGCATAAACACCACCTTCATATATGGCAAAAACCTTAGAAAAAACCTAACTGTTTGCAGACTTTCAAATGGGATGGCCTTTCTTTCAAGAGTGCTTAGGGTGTCAGTATTTTGAAGCGTCCTTGATACCTTTATCAAGCAGGATTAATATCAAAGTATTCTTTAATCAAAGCTTAGCTTTGCTAGCTATGGAATGGTGACAAAGGAAAAAACCAACATAAAATGTGTTAGACTTGGCACAGATCCAACCTGGAACTCTGAAACTGTCCTGGAGCAATGAACACTGTTCTTCTAAAAGAGGTTGGTGTTTGAGTTCAAATCCTGATAATGCCACAGCCATCCACGGCCAGGAGCTCAAGAGAGCAAAATTGGCCATGCTTTCAGAGAAAGGGAGGGGTGGCATACACTCTCTCCCCTATCAATCACAGCAACACTAGACAACTATGGGTTATATCATTTTCATCCTGTGGGTGGGGGCGGAGTCATTATGGGCAAAACCACTCAGGATAGAAATCTATCATCATAGGATAAAGGTGATCAGTCCAAAGAACGTTTGATTTGCAGTGACGCTTCACTCTACATATAGAGATATTATACTAGAGTCACAGTGCATGGACTGTTCATTAGAAAAACAATGAACATTTCATAGTTCAGTGGTGAAAAACACATTCACTGGTCTATGAAGATGTGGAGAAATGCCTTATCAGTCACCAGATCTCACCAGAACTCAGTTGGAAACATGTTAGACAGCACTCTCCACTATCATTTTCGAAAGACCAATTGAGGGAATATCTTTTGGAAGAACGATGTTTATCACAGTTCCAGAGACTTGTGCCAAGGTGCATTGAAGATGGTTTGGTGGCTTGTGGTGGCCCAGCACCTTAATACGACACTTTATTTGGTTTCTCTCCCATGTGTATATATATATATATATATATATATATATATATATATATATATATATATATATATATATATATATATATACATATATATTCTGCCTGTTAAGTTGCATCACATTAGCTAGCTAAATTTAACCATGGGAATGAATTTTATCATCACATACACTAGTCTGTTTGTTAAAATAATAAAACATGTTAGCTACAGGCCAATAAATGTACATTTGTAAATGTATTGTTCAAATTTCAACAAACTGTCATGCAACAAAAATAATTAATAGATTTTATTTCACCGAAATAAATTTCTACCGATTTTATAGCCAGTTGGATTACCGAGTTTGTTATCAGATAATGATTGGGTTTTTTTTTTTCCATAATTGTGTGCTATACTGCGAGTAGAGAACATGCTGAATCA
Organism: Pangasianodon gigas; assembly: GCA_022758105.1. NCBI lineage: Eukaryota > Metazoa > Chordata > Actinopteri > Siluriformes > Pangasiidae > Pangasianodon > Pangasianodon gigas. The sequence continues at coordinate 6,017,857 of CM040462.1, read as the reverse complement.
TCTGGTACCTGCATGTGATTAAGTTATTAAGGCCAGCTAGCAATAAATTCACATCCTGCATCTGTCCATGTGTTCATTCCCATACACCTATCACAAATGTCCACTGTCCAGATATAATATTATGGCTACATAATAGATAACAGATGTGTGGTTTATAAAAAAATGTTATTTTATGGATGCTAGTTCTAAATGCTAGAAAGACTAATCCAATATATAATAAATGAACATTAGAATTGCCAAAAGTGATGATGTGACGATGTCTCTTTTTTCCTGAAGTGAAAGAAAATTCACTGTCCACAATAGCTATATCGAGTAATTAAAATAATTAAAAAATAATCTGTCTATGTGTAGGGTTAGATCAGTTGGAACTTGTTTATGTGGGTGTGTGTGTGTTATCAGATTTAGTTCTGTTGTAACTGGGCATTTTGCCTAATGCACTATAAACAGGATAACTAAGTGATTACTAGAGCTATCAAAAGAAAGCCACTAAACTCCAAAGATAATAAGTGTCCTATCTTTACAGACTTGGAAATGCTAATACAAATAAAAAGCCGTTGATAAGGAAGCTGCAAATGATCTTTACTTAGAAGAAGCAGTGGCCATTACCTATACAGTATACATACCATATAAAGTAATATACACTATTAGATGTATCTTTTACAATCAGATTATAAGCTCTATGTCTGTAGTAGTATGATTACTAGGAAAAAGTACTGAGTTTATCATATAACATACTATTCCCGTTGCTCCAGGTGTAGTTGATTAGCCATGACATGTTTGGTCTAATGTAACCAACAAGTCTATCTTAACCAAATAAAGTGCAAAGAAATAAAGTGTAAACCTCAGAAATAAAGTAAACCTCAGACATTTAATCCTTTGTATTAATGCATTATAATCCAAATTATAAAGCAATTATCAAAACAAACCAAAAAAAAAAAAAAAGGAAATTATTACACATTTGTCTTTAACAGGCTAAACCAGGTTATAGTTTAGCCCCTATATTCACTACAATACCTAAACACACTTATGGATATATCCAGGCACACACACATTTGTTTTGCTATATTTGTATAAGGGCCTTACACTGAGATAATTATGCTATTCCTATACTTAAAGTCCCCACAAAATTCTTAACTTTAATTAGATTCCGTGTGTTGATGTACTTCCTTCTGAACCAGGAAGCGAGTGTGACATCATGTTGAAGTGCTTGACTGACTTACACAACGGACAAAAGCATTTAAGATACACTAAACGAATTCCAAATCTAAACAAAACTGATGGTAGCTTAGTGAGCTAGCTAAATAAGGAGAGCAACAAAGAGATTAACAAGAGCCTTTTGCTGACTCTTTCTGATGGAGAAGCACCGACATTGTAAAAAGATAGAATCATGTTCTCGTTCTTGTCTGAAGAAGGTAAATATTCCAATAGTGTAGTGTTCAAGGTTGTTAGAACACCTCCGAGAAGTGCCAGTCACAGAGCTGCAACTGAATACAAATACCACCTTCAAACTGAATAACCTCCAACCATTTTTTTTCTCAGCCAAAGGATGGTTGGAAAAGGGAATAGTGTGTGGGAAGATGCACAGCCAAAAATGCACTGAAGAACCATTTTTAACAAGCTACTACTGTAGAGCAAGACCCACTTCCACAGGCTGGGACATACAGTATATGGTTCTAGAGAGTGTTTAATTGGATGGTAACTAAGTTTTGCCTAGAGATAAGTCATCAAAAATGTTTGTTCATTTTCACATCAGACAGTCATAAACTGTAAAATTAAAATGAGAATATCTCCAAAAGTGTTTTTTCTTTCACATGTAGTATCATATCAGTGTCCATAACTCTATTTGACAGGCAAAAAAAAAAAAAAACTCTGATACACCAATTTTGATTTCAGCGACTCTTTAAATCTAACCCTAACTCTTAACAAAGAAAATCTTTTGGCTCTATTAGTTTATTTTTTTGTAAAAACTTTATTCATTTTGTAAGAACTAGGTGATTATGAGGACATTTTTTTCTTTTTGGTCCACCCATCACAGGTATGAGTATGATCCACTTCTTATCCTACTGTGTTTTTCTGTAAGGAAGTCTCTAGTTTTTATCTTGTTTTCTGGATATATTATAACGGCTCTCACACTCTTTTGCTTTCATTATGCAGTAATCATTTTCTGCAGTAAAATGTGTCTCCTTAATAGACATTAATTTAGCAGGTTGAACATCATGCAGTGTTTGCACTTTAACAGAAACACAGCTGTGTTTACGTCACACTTTCTTATCTATAGCATTAAAGTGTCAACACACTTCAATAAAACTCTAACCCCAAATGGACTTGACCATGTTATCTATTTATTATAAATTCACATCAGTGCATGCGATATCAATGTATTACCGTATTCCTCAGACTATAAGACTTTGGTAAGATGTACTCTGTCACAGCACAAGTGCCCCCATGGTTAAAAAACCGCAGTGGAAGTCCCCTCTAGGGTGCTCCTACAGAAGATAAAACAGAACAGGTGCCCTTGCAGTGGAGAAAGTGTGATGATGTGCCCTAAAGGCTGCCCGTCAAATGGAAAAACAGGATGAAATGCCCTCTAGTGTGCTGCTAGATGCGAGACAACATGATACCCTCTAGGGTGGCATGTCATTCATTCATCTTCAGTAACCACTTTATCCTGGGCAGGGTTATGGTGAATCCAGCACCTATTCCAGAAACACTGGGCATCAGGCAGGAATGCACCACGTACACACATTCACACGCTCATTAAGATTAAGATTCAACTTTTTTATTGTCATTTTATTGTCATATCCCAGCTTGCTAGGAAGCTGGGGTCAGAGTGCAGGGTCAGCTGTGATATGGCACATATGTGGTTAAGGGCCCAAGGGCCCAACAGCAGCAGCTTGACAGTACTGGGGCTTGAACCCCTGACCTCCCAATCAGTAACCCAGAGCCTTAACCATTCGATTTATAGTTGCTAATCTACCTACCATCAGGATTTGGGAGGACAGAGGAAGCCGGAGAGAAAATGCACACAGAACGTGCCGCCATGAACCACATGATCAGAATTTCAGTAGGATTTGAAACCACATACAAATGTGGCTTTAAGGTCTTTGTAAAAAAAAAGCATTCCATTTTATTTGCCTGTTCAAATGGGATGTGTCTGTTGGAACACAGTCTACGCTGTTTTAAGGTATGTTGACTATGTAGGTGCATTTTAGTATGCCAGGGGTGAGTGCAACATGCCTGCAACTCAGACAGAAATTATATATTTTTTAGAGATTGGTATAAGTGTGGGGATTTTTTAAGTAGGTATGCATTTCAGTCAGGATGTTTGCCCAGACTAGCTGTTGTGCCCACCCTCTGAGCTCTGGTGTTCTTAACCTCAGACACATGATACCTTCAGTTTGTCTTACACCACAGCCAGATGGCTGCCTTGATGCCATGCTGACTAGGCTGTCTTCAACAGCTAAAAATGTGTCTGTAAACAGTTAGAGAAATGCTTCAAAAGCGGAATATGTCTCAATGCTGCCCAGGTACTGGCATATGGACCAGGAACCTGGATGCCCTTGAATTACAAGGTTTTAAATCCATTAACAAGCTCTGCTGGTAAGCTATAACAGGATAAACTAAACCCTCTCTCAGTGTTTCCACTCCTGTCAGCAAGAACAGGAATCTGAGGCTACAGTAGGCACAGGCTCACTGAAACTTGACAGTTGAAGATTGGAAAAATTCTTGATTTTTGCTGTGACATGGAGATGGTTGAGTCGGAATTTGGCCTCAACTGCATGAATCCATGGACCCAGCCTGCCTTGTGTCAACAGTTCAGGCTGCTGGTTGTGGTGTACTGGTGAGGGGAGTGTTTTTCTTGGCACACATTGGGCCCCTTAATATGAGCCAATCGTCTGGTGAATGATGCAGCCTATCTGAATATTATTGCTGATCATGTATATCACTTTATGGCCACAATTATCGTATAATAGTTGCTTCCAGCATGATAATGCACCAAGTCACAAAGCACAAGTCATCTCAAACTGCTGAAGAAAAATACAATCCAATACAAAAATACAAGACAAAACCTTTACATTTGGCAGGGTCTCCATCATACTTATACAAAAACAGGACAACCTCAGGACCTCAGGAGCTGTTGAAGTCAGTTAGACTAAACATTATAAATCACAGCATCTTCTAAAGAGCAAAATGTGATGTATAGTCTATACAATATGGTAACATCAGCAATATACTGAATATGAAGTGAGTTAATGTTAAAGAACAAATAAAATCATTACACACACACACACACACCCCCACACACACCCACACACACCTTCAAGGTTCCAGAGTTCATGGCTTGCTCTCTTCCCACACATTTATTGTTTGTTACCTTCTGTCACACACTGATCTCCTGCAGTTCAGGCCAGCAACAAATAGGCACTTCGTAGACCAGCATGGACTTCAGTAAGACACTGAAAAACAAGAAGAAACACATTATTGTGAGTAGGGCCAGGTTTGATAACTTTATAAAACATGCATGTGTGCATGTGCGTTACTTATTGATTTTAATTAATTAATTTATTTATTTTCTTACTTACTTACTTAACAAAAATCACAGTCAATACAATGAAAAGAAAGCTTGAGTATTCATTTTATGTGTTGCTTTTTGCATCTGATTTCCACAAACTGGTCATGGTATGAAAATTGTAATGGCAGCACTGCTTAAAATCGGGGAAGTTGAAAACTTTGCTGGTACACCTGTATTGAGCATGTGACAGGCAACTGTTACCACACAAAGATGTGATGGTTCACACCATATATACAGTCAGGTCCATAAGTAATATTGCATTAACCGTTTAGGAAATACAGCCATTTTCACAGGCTCAAAAGTAATTGGACAAACTAACATAATCATAAATATCAGGATTATTTTTAATACTTGGATGCAACTCCTAGTGCTTATACAGTATTATACACAGAGTTCATAGTACACATTAGACAGGGTTAGTTCAGAGTTCATCATGCAGATACAGAGTCCATAACTGTTTAACTACATAACTGATTTACGTAACAAACTAACAAGACAAGCATGAAATGTTCATGGCATGGATATGACATCACTACAGTACTAGTTCTACCGGAACACCGTTTGAGCACTGCCTACATGTGTCCTTTTTCATTAACCTTTTTTTGTCACATTAGTCTTTATATTTTTGTTCGTAGTTTTAAAGCTCCCAATCCTAATTTTTTTGTAGTAGATCAGTGACTATACAGGTCATATTTCCCTGTGTGGTTTATTCGTTGTTTGCAAAACAATTGAAAAAGCAGGCCAAACCTGTGTTTTTGAATTTAAAGTACATTTGAATTTAAGTACATTTCTTGTATCCAGAGGTACTAGATATACCACAGTCCCTATTTGGACAATGAATGTGTCACATCTACTATGGACAATTCCCCAGACCGCTAGAGGGCAATCTTACTAACGTTTTGAATTTCTTCTTTCTTTGTCTGGCTCACCTCCTCTCTTTGTGCACACCTGTTTCATATTCCCCCTGATAAGTTAACATATACAACTTCTATCTTTCATTGCCTTAGGTGCTGAACATTATTGTTGCAGTTATTATGAGTACTTTGCATTTCAGTTAAGTTTTTCTAGCCTTGCTTCATCTTGCTCTGGCCTAGTTCTTTACCATTGTTTTACTAGGTTTTGGTTCTTTTCCTGTCATATTTGTTTGTCACAGTTTCTTTGAATAAAGCCTTTATCTGCACTTGCATCCAGTATTATAAGGTTCTGTTTGGCATTTTGGTCGATACATAGAAGTGCTCGGCCAATTTGGAAAACCTCCTGGGTGAAGCTGCCTCATGTAGCTGGTTGTGTATATGCCAAGACTATGCAAACTTCATTAGGAACACTGTTAATACTTTAAAATATAAAATAGGTTTATTTTGTTCAGAACTTGGTTCTTGGTCACTACATAATTCCATATGTGTTATTTCAGAGTGGTAATGTCTTCATTATTATTCTAAAATGTAAAAAAGTTTGCATTAGAAAAAAGTTAAAGGTTATTAATTTAGCATTTCCTGTGTGTGTGTGTGTGTTGTGTGCATGCAGATAGGCACTTTAGCTGTATCTGTTGTGACCATCATATTAGGACTGGGTCTAGGGCTTGGACTTCAGCTGCAAAAGTGCAAGAACAAGTGTAAGTCTTCCTTGTATTTTTGATATACTTTATCAAATAGTTTTCTTCATATTCCAGCTTTGGAAAGGAGTAAAGGGCAATGGCTTTTGAAAGGCTCAGCAATTGAGAATGCAGCTTCTTTCTCAATGCCACAGCATCAGCAGCGTGGTGGTATTGTGTGAAATAGTTCCTAAATTATTAGTTTAATAACAACAGCATTCACAACAGTGATTTTATTTTCTGATGTCACGGTTAGATTTCAACATATTATCAAGACCAGTGATTTATAAATTTCATTACATTTCTGACCAGATTTAAAAATAAGAAAGACTTGCCAGTCATGTCTTATTAACTCTGAAAGAATGAGAAAGTAGACTTGAATGACTGGTTAATATCTGTTATAATGAATTATGCATTAAACATTAAACCTAACTATAAACAGATTAAAAAATTGATTAAAAAGTATGACATGACATTGTTTAATTAATAAACGTATGAAATTATTGGCAAATTGCTGTGGTATAAGAGGGATATAGATTCCTGCTGTTATAGAAAAATAATGAAAATGTAACGTGAAATCAAACCACCCTATCATTGATTATTTTGTAATATTTTACAATACTGTTCAACAACTCATTTGCAGGAAACTAGCAGGAATAAATGAGCAGTTCTTTATTAACACTTATTCCTATTAACTACTAAGAAAGACTACTAATGTAGGGTTTAAGGTAGGGTTTCAAGGTAAGGTTTAACTACTAGAAATTAATGTTGATGGGATCAGTAATTAATCAGTAGTTATTATAAAGGAGCCATAGTTAGCTAGTAGTTCTGCAGAAGAGATGTAGAAGAAAAGACTCAGTAATTACTGCTTACTTAATAATAAACTCCTAGTAACATACTTACTGAGTAATTAACTAGTAGTTTTTAGTAGGAATAAGTGTTAATGAAGAACTGCTCATTTGTTCTTGCTTGTCTGCTGCATAGTTACCTACAAGTTGTTGATCAGTATTGTAAAGTGTTACCAGTTATTTTCACATAACAGCAAACATGTTGATGATACTGTTATCTGTTATATTACACATCTATGACACACATTTTAGTATTGTTACACTATTGGACTAGTAGTGCGGTCTCTCCCTCTCTCTCTCTCTCTCTCTTTCTCTTTCTTAGTGCCAGATTCATGTCGGAACCGCTGTTATGAGCCGTATGATTATGAGTCTCCAGGCTGTCGATGCGATGATCAGTGTGTGACCAGTAACAGTTGCTGTTATGATTTTGAGGACATCTGCCTTCAGCCGAGTAAGTCATGATCAACACTTGGCTCACTGATTGACTGGGTTAGGTCAAATTCTGAGCAATAATGCATTGGGTACCACAGGGCAAGTCAGCACACAATCTTTCAAGATATCTGCACACATGTGCAACATACAATAATAATCTCAGAGATGCATAGCTTATATATAAATAATTATATATAATTAATTAATTTAAAGCCAAAGACATCATTACTGTCAAACTATCAAATTAATACAGGTTCAGGTGTTGACTCAATGGTTAATTTTTGTGTACTTTTATTGTGATATATTAAGGTGTATTAATATTGAACAACTACTAATGCAAAAAAATGCCTTGTGTGTGTGTGTGTGTGTGTGTGTAGTTGAGAGCTGGGAGTGTACGCCGTCACGTTGTGGGGAAAAGCGTATCTCTGGTAGTAAGTGTCATTGCTCTTCTGACTGTGTGAGTGCTGGAGACTGCTGTACAAACTATGGCATTGTTTGCAATGGTGAGACCACATGCACACACACACGCACACACACACAGAACTATTCAGGCACACCTAAACTAATGAATATGATGAGACTATTTTTCATGTCCTTGTACACAGCTTGACACAAACACAAAAATTATTATGAAATAAATTATGAATTATTAGGCACATCTGTTAACTCATAACTCAGTGAACACACTCATACACAGTCATAGCTAATCAGTCCCTAACTCATCTACACCTACACTCACATTTATTATTATTATTATTATTATTATTATTATTATTATTATTATTATTATTATTTTATTATGTGTTTTTTGTTCTTTTTCATCCAGGAATGACGCCATGGGTGGAGGATCAGTGTGTGAACATGAACAGCCCTAAGTGTCCTGCTAAGTAACTTTTCTCTTTAACATTATATGCTCCTAATGTCTTCTAGTGCATTTATATTTAAATTGCTATGCCGATTAAAGAGTACTTTTAATATAGAGTGTAAGGACGACCAATCTGAGTGCGCAGAGCTGTATCAGCAAGCATGTTCATTAAAATTGCCTTGAATTGCACCTTGACTCAAGAGCAAAGTGTAAAGGAAGCACTCGTTTGTTCATGCTTGTAGAACTGAAGTGCTCACGTGCAACAGTTTCTCTGGATGCTCACTTCACTGCTCCACACTCGTGAATACCTTTGTGTGTGAACAATTCCTGGCACCTTGCCCTCATTTTTAATGATAATGCACTGCATGCACAGGTCGGGCACCCTCACACTCTCTATTAAAGATACAGTATAAACATCATAAGATGTTTTATAAGGTTACACGTATACTGGTATTTTCATAGAGTACGGTTTACAGTCTGCTTTGCTTTGTTTGCCACTACTAATCGTGAAATACATTCATATTGCTGTCATTCCATGTCATCTGTTCATTAGTGCATATTGCGTATAACATACACTAGGCTTATATCAGCCATCACATTGTATCACATGGTACTGAATATTGATATCGAGTATTTTACACAAGCATGAGTATGAGTAAATGAACCCAAAGCATGGGATCGTTTTAGTATCAATGCATCACTACTTGGAATGCACTTCAGATCCATTCTGTTTATTCTATTCTATGTTTTTGTTGATATTGGCTCATGCTTTCTTGCTCTTGTTCAGTTTTAAGAGGCAGCCTCTGTTGCTTGTCTCTCTCGATGGATTAAGAGCGGAGTATCAGCACACATGGCACTCCCTCATTCCAGTCTTGGACAAGCTACGTGAGTACTTGCATTGACTTGGGAAAAGCTGTGTATTAATGTATTATGATGCATATGCTAGTCTCAGTGCAGTATGACTTGCACATGTATGTTTCTTCTTTAGGAAAATGTGGGACATCTTCTGCATTTATGCAGCCTGTATTTCCAAGTAAAACCTTCCCTAACCACTACTCCATTGTTACGGTCAGTAGCATGTACATTACTGTCTTTGTGTTCCTGTAAAACCTTTCACAAATATTGCTAGGTGAAATATGTTATATCTGTATAACATTACAGATTTCTATTTAGTCCTTGTGCTTTTAACATTGGTATGAATTTGACTCATTACTAACTGAAGATATCCAGGACAGAACCACGAATGGGTGGTCTCTTGGAAACCAATAAAACTTTTAGATTTAGATAATGAAATGTGTAAGGGAAACATTAAGGTGTTTCAGTGGCTGAATTAGACAGCTGTGTGCATGTGGTTTCTAGTACCATTTTGGCAAATGTTTCATGACTCATTGCTTCCATCTGTTGAAAGACTTTCAGTTAGTTTCAGTGACTGTTTACAGACCAATAGGCCGTAACATTAAAACCACTGACAGGTGACGTGAATAACCCTGATTACCTCATTACAATGGCACCTGTGAACAGGCAGCAAGTGAACAGTCGCTTCTCAAAGTTGATGTGTTAGAAGCAAGGAAAATGGGCAAGCTGAGTGATTTTGACAAGGGTCAAATTGTGATGGCTAGATGACTGGGTCAGAGCAACTCCAAAATGGTCTTGTGTGGTGTTCCTGGTATGCAGTGGTTAGTACCTACCAAAAGTGGTCCAAGGAGGGACAACTGGTGAACCGGCAACAGGGTCATGGGTGCCCAAGGCTCACTGATGCATGTGGGGAGCGAAGGCTAGCCCGTCTGATCCGATCCCACAGAAGAGCTACTGTAGCACAAATTGCTGGAAAAGTGAATGCTGGCTATGATAGAAAGGTGTCAGAACACACAGTGCATCGCAGCTTGCTGCGTATGGGGCTGCGTATCTGCAGACCAGTCAGAGTGTCCATGCTGACCCCTGTCCACTGCCGAAAGCACCTACAATGGGCACGTGAGCATCAGCACTGGACCATGGAGAAATTGAAGAAGGTGGCCTGTTTTCTCACGTTTTCTTTTACATCGTGTGGATGGCCGGGTGCGTGTGAGTCTCTTACCTGGGAAAGAGATGGCACCAGGGTGCACTGTGGGAAGAAGGCAATGACTGGAATAGCAGCATGTAGGTGTCAGGATGGCAGGAATAGGAGCTTGTAGGATTCAGGGTGGCAGCAGAAGCCTAAGGGTGGCAGGAGTAGCACCTTGTAGACCCCACAATTGCAGGATTAAGAGCTTGTAGGCCCCAGGATAGCAGGAATAGGAGCTCATAGGATTCGGGGTGGCAGCACTAACAGTTTAAAACCTCAGGTTGGCAGGAGTAGTGCTTTGTTTACCTCAGGATGACAGGAGTAGGAGCTTATAGGGCTCAAGATGGCATGAGAGGCAGGTTCTAGACTTCAATATTAAGGTTATAAGACTACATTAATAATCTTTCGATATATAGCTATGATGTAGCTAGGTTAAAATTTTTCTCTGTTTTTCTGTAGGGTCTGTACACTGAGTCTCACGGTTTAGTGGAAAACAACATGTATGACCCTGAATTTAATGCCTCGTTCAGTCTGTCTAATGCAGAGAAGGACAAACCCAGATGGTACCTAGGACAACCAGTAAGCATCACACACCCACATACACATTTCTTGGCATGGCATGAATTTTTGGTAACACTTTACTTGAACTCTGCATCATGACACAGACATGATGTGATATGCTTTCATAAGTTGTCATACCGGTCGAAGTCCACTTATATAACAATTTTAGGTTACCATTATGTATGTCACAGAATTAACTAGGAAATCCTGTAACTTTTCAGTGTTTTTTTTTTTTGTTTGTTTGTTTTTTTTTTTTGTGGAAATACATCAGACTATTTAAAGGAACTCTGTAACCCTAAAAAACTCTGGTTTACCAAAAATCATCTATTATATGTTTTGTGTAATGTGAACTAGATAAAAGTGGGAAATGAGTGTTTAGACAGAACTATAAGTATTTATTAACACCAAATTCAGTCATGAACAGCTATGAATCTGTCTGCCAGAACACAGCTAAAACTCAAATTTGATGAAACCAGATGTTAGGCATGATGTAGATCAGAACTTGTTTGATTGTTTTGGCTCAAATGTGAACTGCTGAGCAAAAATTATACTTAGAATTATAATTTATTGATTTTGGGGCATTGTACGCCCAGAATCTGAATTGTATCAAAAAGATTAAGTGTGGCTGATTACTGTTGAAACATATTTGGCCCACAGTACACTAATCATTGATATAACTGTTCATTATGTACCCAAACTTAACTATATTTGGCCCAAAATTATTTGCATCATGGTTTATAGCACTGCCTAAACATTTATCTCACAACATACCATGCACCTATGTTACAATGAATATATCATACAATAATGCCTTCAAATTGAATTGTAATGTCAATAATTAAAATATTTAAGGAATCTTTATTGTATTGCATTGTATCGTAGTATATTATGTCACATTAAACTGAATAATGTTTGGGGTGTGAATGAAGTGTCTTTATTTATGTATGCTGTCAATGGCCATTTGTTGATCTAGTCCCTGATTTTTTTTCTTCCATCAATTAAACCAATAATATGATTTATGGTTCTGTACTCCAGATCTCTGTGCATGTATGATGAAACTGTATATGAACTATTCTTTTGTCCCACTATCACCCTGTCTGTCTCTCAGATCTGGCTCACGGTGATGGATCAGGGTCTGCGAGCAGGAACCTTCTTCTGGCCAGGATCAGATGTGCAAATAAATGGAACTTTCCCAAATATATATGAGAAATATAATGGGTACAGTACACATACATGTCCAGTAAGATATGAATCCTATACAATGCAATACAACATCAAGCCAGGTTTATTTCTAAACGTTTTGGATGAATAGCATTTTTGGCTTTTTATTATTATTTAAGCTGAACGGTGTGTGTGTGTGTGTGTGTGTGTGTGGTACAGAACAATCCCCTTTGAGCAGAGAGTTTTCACCGTATTGAAGTGGTTGCAGTTGCCTGATGATCAGCGGTAAATCCTCATTACTAAGATTCATAAAATATTCACTACACCATCATTTACTTTTCTCAAATATTTTCTGCATCAAGAAGCCTACATAATAGTGTTGCCCTCTCACCCAGCGTTCCATCTTGAACCCCTTTGGCTAATTTACAGTTCTTAGCTTCTTAAAGGGGTTCTAGTCTGAACCCTGTGTGATAGGGAAACATTGTAAGGTTCTACACAGAACACTTGAAGTCTCCCTCTTATGGCACTCCTAAAGTTTCTGTGTAGAACCTTACATAATGTTCCTCTATCACCCTCTTAAGAAGCTAAGGACTCCAAGATCCCTTTGGAAAGAACCCATTTTTCTATAGGTATTTCTTGGATTAAAAGGTGCCACAAAAGATTCCTAAGCATGCTACTGTACACTCTTAGAAAAAAAGGATTCCTCTAAGTTTTTTTTGTTGGTTTTAACTTCATAAAAATGTTCTATATCACCCTGTTGTAGGGTTCTGCATAAAACCTTAAATTGGTCCTTTGGTTAATATTTCTGTTTAATGTTTGTATTTAATGTGGTATTTTTAAGTGTGTAATAAAAGGGTTCACTACCTCATTTTATTGTGCAATATGTAGAATGAAAATCAAGTTGAGAATGATAATAAAGTTGGCGCTAGAAGCACAATCTCTAGAATGCTTCAGGGTGGAACATATAGTGCATGGTTCTTTAACCATCTTGGATTGGTGCTACAAAGTCCTGAATAATAATTTCAACAATCATCAATAATTTCCCAATTCTTTGTGGCATTAAAAAAACTTTGGAAACAGTCATCCATCATAATTCATTAGGGCACCCAAAATTATTTATATGATGATGATGATGATGAATTTTCCCACTGTTAATGCACAGAATCAGGTTGTGTTTTTAGTGGTTAAAGGTTGTGTGTTAGAGCGCTAAATGAAATGGTTGATGATTTTCTTCACAGTCCTGATTTCTACACTCTGTATCTGGAGGAGCCGGATAAATCAGGTCACAGCTTCGGACCTGTTAGCGGAGGGGTGAGAAAGACACACACACACACAAACACACAAACACACATAACCTTTTTACAGAAGAGAACTAAGACTTTGTCAGTATTAGTGTTATTAGATGCTTCAACAGGTAGGGTCTCGTAAAGAGGGAGAATGTGAACTAATACACTAATACAACGTGAAAACCAACACTAAGAGATGTGACAGATGGAAGGCAAAAAAGCAGAAAGAAAGGGGAAAAAATGACAAAAAGATATGCAAATATGATAATGAATATAGAAATACAGATAATAATACCAAAGCAATAGTAATATTAATACTAATAACAATAATAACAGTCTACAACATCATACTTTGGTTTGCATGTGTGTGTAATTTAGATGCACGTGAGTGACTGTTTTAGTGAAGGATGTAAGGAATTTAGCTCATTTAAATGTTGACCTATTTTAATCTTCCACCAATTATGGAAGTAGAGGTGATTAATACAAACAGTAATATTAGTCACTTTGGGGAAGTGAATGAATGAATGGAGGTAGTTGTCGGTGGTCAGAGCGTTCTAGTCGGAACAGAGTTGGAGAATCTTGGAGAAATCGTTGGTCGTTGACAGAGAGGGTGGATGGAGACTGAATGGCCGAGCATTGGGGTCCTCCCAGTTCCCGTTCTCTTCCAGTTCCAGCTCCCAGATTTGCTTGGCCATGAGGTTTTTATGCAGTTTTGGCTAAACCAGTGCACTAGGGGTTTCAACCAACTAAACATCAGCTTAGAGGCGATTGGTGCCTAATTTGCCTGGTCCTCCAGCTAATTAGCATGTGACCCCTTTTGTCACATGCCTCTCAATTTCCATTATAGTTCAGCCTTATTTGTCCTTGATGCTTATGATAAACATGTGGTGTGACGGTTTTAGAAGATGAAAACAAACACACAGATACCAAACACGACATACATAAGTGTAACAATTAACGTCTGGATACAATGGTATGGCTACAGAATAATAACAGGTCTAATATTGTACAATTTCATTAAGAGTAGGGTTGATTTATATTGTCAGTTTGAATACATGATTTTAGAAGTATTATCAAGCTTGACACTAAGTAAGAAGTTGCTGTAATTGGGTTATACATGCTGAGGCTGGGCTAGGCTTCACATATCCCATGTGTTCGAAAGCTGGTTGTTTAGTCCAAAACAAATGAAACAATATAAATGCAATCCAATGATATGCCTCCACTTTGCTGGTTTCAAAGAAAGATATCATAATCAGCTTTTATTTTTTTACTGATCTGCGTGGCTGGTATCTTCATCTTCAGAAAAAGGGATGAGAATACATAAATTTGCTTGTAGGTTTAAAATTATCATTCACTAACTCTAGCTTCATTACACTGCAGTTAAAGTAGCAGCAGTCAGTGCATTTAGGCGTGCTCAGCACCAAACACATCCATAGGTAATATCATTTTTATACTATAACATTATCAGGTTTTACATGCTCTAACATACCTTCTTGTCAAGTCCATTCTGCTACCTAATTTAGCTAAAATATCAGGTGAAAATTCTTAACTTTTCATAAAACTGCCACTGAGTTCATGCAGTGCATTTGTTGTAATTGGGTCCCACTCAGCTTAATTGTGATTGGAAGGGTCGCTGTTTAGTCAGTCCAAAAAAAATACAATACCCTTAAATTATTAGTCATCAGGGTTGTGTAGGGCTTGGAGGGTTGAGTGATTTTTTTTTCCTCAGAATTTTGAGTCACAGGCTCAATTTCAGGCATGTGCAACACGCCCACAAAAGTGTGGGGAAAGTGTTCCCCTGTGTAACCCACAGCTGCTTCACCCCTGTATGGTACACTATATGGCCAAAAGTTTGTGGACATCTGACCATAACATTCCTATAGCATGTGCTTGTTGAACATCCTATTCCAGATTTAGTCCCAATTTGCTGTTATCCTCCACTCCTCTGCGAAGGCTTTCCACTAGATTTTGGAGCGTGGCTGTGGGGATTTTCCCATTGAGCCACAAGAGCATTAGTGAGGTCAGGCACTGATGTTGGGTGAGGAGGTCTGGGGTGCAGTCGGTGTTCCAGTTCATCCCTAAGGTGTTCAGTGGGGTTGAGATCAGGGCTCTGTGCAGGACACTCGAGTTCTTCTACTCCAACCTTCACACACTATGTCTTCATGGAGCTCGCTTTGTGCACAGGCGCATTGTCATGCTGGAACAGGTTTGGGCCTCTTAGTTCCAGTGAAGGTAAAATTGTAATGCTACAGCATACAGAGACATTCTATACAATTGTCTGCTTCCAACTTTGTGGCACCAGTTTGGGGAAGAACCACATATGGGTGTGATGGTCAGGTGTCCGCAAACTTTTGGCTATATGGTGTATATAGTTAGGTATAGTTAGGGAGTCTCCCCCACTCTGTGATTTATTAAGCCTCAAAAATGTTTTGGAATTCACAAAATCCTTCCAGGAACACCAGTGAGGGAGTAAAACCTTACTAATATAAAAGTTGTAACTTAAAAACCATAATGGCTCAAGTAAAAGGAAAAGTAGACATTTAATTAGTACCTGAATAAGAAATAATGTTTCTATTACCTTTAATTTTCTTACTTCACGCATTTTGCTGTAAGTTTAACTATAGTTACTGATAATGATAAATTATCAGTTAATCATAGAATATTCTGCTTGGTAGCTTGCCAACTCCGCGAATGATAGCTGAAAGCCTTACTGTAAACGTTCTCTCTCTCTCTCTCTCTCTCTCTCTCTCTCTTTCCCTTTCCTCACTTAATGCCTAATGTCAGCCTTAATGACCCTGGAATGTTTGTTCAAACACCAGGGAGTACAGTGGAATCACATTTGACCCATACTTGTGTGTGTGTGTGTGTGAGAGAGAGAGAGAGAAAGAGAGAGTTTTCTCCTGTTTATGATATTCATTATCTATAATCTGCAGAAAGGCATTGTTTACTGCCAAATGGTAGGGGAACAACGGTCATACCAAAAATGAAAATTCTGTCTAAATGGTTGCTTAATTTGTTAAATCATTATCATTTACTGTCCAAAACATCTCTCCTTTCCTGAAAGGTATGTGCTCCACATTTTAACTTAATAGGTCACATCTTATGCGTTAGAAATCTTGATGAATTCCTTGTCTGTATAAGATTAGAACCAACATTACTTCACTGTCAGAAGTATTGAGCAGTTGTGATTAATTTACTTTTTGATTTTTACTTTTTACATTATTTGATTAATATGATTACTCTTAGAGGCTTCATGAATACAGGCTCAACTCTGTCTCTGTACAAAAGCCATGTAAAGTCATTATTTTGTCTATGTTTTGAATTTCTCACTTTCATAACAACTGACATTTCCTAGTAGTTTCACTGTAATTTCTGAACAATATGCCTTATATATATGAGTAATACACTGAGTTTAAGGGTTTTGTTCCCATAACACACCTAATTCCTGTAACACTCTTACTTCCTGTATTTTATAATATAATATAATTGTCATTATTCCACTGTTTGGGTGGTTTATTTCTTACAATACTTTATCAGACATCCTGTTTTTTTTTCTTAATAACCCAGTAAAGCCTAATAATATTTTTATTATGCCATAGTTGTACCTAAGGTTTTGTGTGTGTGTATGTGTGTGTGTGTGTGTGTGTATGTGCGCGTGTGTGTGTGCTTGATTAGTCATAGTGTAGTACAGTAAATCTGACACCAGAAATGACAAAGCTGTGAAAATCTGATTTCTACAGCCACTAATGAGGAAATTCAACATTATTATATTCTTACAATCATATTTTAGGCATGAGGTAATATTAGTAACTTTTATAATTAACTGACCATATTAAAGAAAAAGCATGTAGTGTGTGCATGATTCGTATGGGCAAGTACTTCCACATAGTACTCTGCACCAAGAAAAGAATAGGAAATTGGTTAATTAACTCACTAATGGAAGTGTAAAGGCAGTTCCCACAACAGACCCGCAATAAAAATATGCAACTATGTAATAAAAATTCAAAAGTACAGCCAATCCACTAAAATGTCTTCAGTAAAATCCCATTGAATTAGAAAAGCATTCAACAAAACTAAGTTTAGCACGAAACATTAATTGAGTGAATTCTGAGTGAACAGGTCATCTATAGTAAGATTATAAAACGTACTATGAAGACTTTCCAGTAAACATGTTTTTCCCACACATTACACATGAGGTAGATAGGTTAAAAAAAATGTCAGTATATCTTTAATGCCATTTCACAAATGTAAATGTAAAACCACCTCTCTGAAGTCTCATGTTGCTTTGCTACATCTTTCTTTTAGTTGATCAGTGCAATCCAAGGAGTGGACAAAGTGATTGGACAATTGATGAACGGACTTAAACAGCTGAACCTTCATGAGTGCATCAACATCATCGTTGTAGCTGATCATGGTGAGTTAGCAGAGCTGTTCTCTTAGCCGGCTAGCTCACATACAGCAGTGCTTAGGTTTATAGTAAAACACCAGAAAACAGAATGCATAGTGGGATATCTGACATTTTAGGAATTAACAGTTTATGAAAATGGACTACACTTTATAGCTACCTTTATTATATGATATGGATTATTTACATCATAAGTAATGTTCACAACAAATTACAGTATATCACCAATACTTTTGCAAAGTGCTGTATGAAAGTATAAGACCTTAATGTTTTGTGATGTTTTTAATAAATTAACTATACTAGAGCAATTTTGAAGAAATCCTACTATAAAACTTTACAAAACATACCACAAAACTTTAACTTTTGTAAATTTAGTGCTATAAATCTATATATAATTGCAGTGTAGTTTTGGGCTTGATTAAATAATAACATTGGATAAAATAAATTTTAAAAAAAACATTGAAAATGCCATTGATTTAACAAAATTTCTGTAATATCTCTATTAAAAATCTACTCAGATTTACTCACGTTGGTATTGGAGATATACGTTATACCGCTGTACATTTACCACTGTAAATGTTACACCACTTATAATGCATTCTGTTGTCAATTTATAAATGCATAATAAAAATGGCTATAAACTCTAATGCCTTTTCATAACTAGAACAATAATAACAATGTGTATGACGTCTCATTAATGCATTATAGCGTTAGGCGTGTAGTCATGGGTCATTATACATAGGGCCTTCATAGAAATTTACTAAATGATCCCATAACCAGTTCTGCCTGGATGTGATATCAAACGGGAGGCTAAAATTTCCATGACTTTCAGTAATTCGACATTAGCATTACACAACCATTAGGGTTGAGGCTTGTGGTATGTGGTCTCATCACATAGACACTACTCATGCTTTCCCTTTTTCCTTTCCTTTTTGAACGAAATTCTCCCAGACATTATGTCATTCATTAATGTATTCACTCATTCACATTGCTAACTGCTGATTATGACCACAGGATGTGCAGTCGTCTGTTTAGTCAGTTTAAAAAGTTCATGCAATTTCCTATTTGATGAACTGGCTAGATAGTATCACGACTGAGAAAATGGTTTCCAGTCATCAGTTCAGAATGCTCCTACACATATGTTAGCCATTGAGCCAGAAGAATTTAACACAGTTCTTTACTAGCAGCAAGATTTATAATAAACAAATCCATTTTAAGAAATTCTGTTCACATACCATTTGCTTAATTTTTTTTAATTATTGGGATGCAGTGCAAATTATCCGAATGGTAACACGTGTGTGGAAGCGGGGGCATGGTTGAGTGCTGGTTTGTGAATGGAGGGTGGAGGCGAAGGTGAGTGGTAAGGATTAAAGAGTAGATACAAGGGTAGAGGATAAAAAGGGGAGATACAAGTGCCTCGAGAGAGAGAGAGAGAGCTGAGCCACGCAGAGCCATGGGTGTGTGCACGTACACGTGTGTGTGTGTGTGTATGCGCAGAGAAATAAGAGTGCTGAAAAGTGAATGCAACAGTCAACAGCTTTGAGTTGTTCCAAGCCTGCCTCCTGTATCCATATTCCCAACCCAACCCAGGGAAATTGTCTCAACATGAAATTATTCATAATTGTTTATATTTTCATACATTTCTATGTGGACCTTTAAAATTGAGGTTTAAAAAAATCAGCAAGGGCTTGGAAGCTGTGGAACCTGTGGCAGGGTGGATGGAACCAAACACTTGGCAATCCGAGAAGAAAATCTGTATCAGTCTGCAAGAGACTTGAAAATCATCAAAATTGTATTGAATGTTATTTATTCTATTAGCATTTAGAATGGTTAAATAAAAGTAGCAGACTTTGTCCAGTAGTGCAATGCAAACAACCAAACCATAAATGTGAGAAAGTCAGAGGAAATCATATTTGATCCTAGATGTACTGGTGACCACAATCCCATAACCATTCATGACACTCCCATCAAACAGGCTTACAGATATCTTGGTGTTCATCTTGGTTGAAAGTGTTTGCTCCAGACTACAACAAAGATTATATTTTTATGAAGACTTTTTGTTTTTGTAAATCAAAAAATGATGGTTATATTTTACAAAGCAGATCTGGGAAGCATAAGGAGCTACAAGATTCAGGCAGGGTGCAAGAATATCTGAGTTTATTTGAAAGCTTGGCAATGAAAATCATAGGAATCCATCTATGAGCAATGTGTGCTTAGAAAAGTACCAAAAATAGTGACTAACCATGCCATGTCCTTTACTCTGAGTACCTGAGTACTCTGAGCTCCTACCCTCTGCTAGATATTACAGAATACCTTTGTGCAAGTGTAACCACTTCAAAAAGTTATTTATTCCAACTTCAATCAACATTTTAAACACTAACAGATGACTATGCAGTTGATCATGGACTTGTATCAATGTTTTTTATATACATATTATGGTTTAAACAATTGTATGTAGATGAATGGGTTTGAATGGTTTTGAATGTTGCAGCCATGATGAATACAAGGAAAATTTCCCAAAAGGGACAATAAATTCATCTCATCTCATCTCTCATGTATCTGTGTCTGGTTTTCCCCTTATCCTTTCAAGAGGTTAAACTTCTATTGCTCTGGTGTGTTGACTTTGTTTAGCTGGAAATTTGATGTGGATTGTGTGTGTGTTTGTGTGTAGGAATGGCAGAAATAAGCTGTGACCGAAAGGAGGCTCTACAGAATTTCATAGGTGATGTCTCGCATCTCTATGTGAATGAGGGACCTTTTGGTCGAATCAGGGCAGTGAACCAAGAAGTCAGCTGTAAGTACACATATACGCACGCACACACACACACACACACACACACACACACACACATAAACATGCTACACTATACACATGATGAATGTTGGTATTCAGCATTGTGTAATGTTGGTAATTAACAGGAAATTACAATCATGTTGGGTTTTTGTTTTGTTTGATTAATCACAGTAACACTGTTGCATTATTGCCAAGAATACATGTAATTTTTGACTCATTAGGCCATCTGCTTCATATCCATGAGTTTAAGCTTAACAAGCTGTGTTTTTGGTTACAAGTGGTTTCCATTTGATTTTCCAAATAATGCCTATTTGGAGAATTCTGTGCTCTTATGACATCTGATCATGGTTAATTTTTCCTTGTTTTATATTACTGTTTGATATCAGTGATGTCATTCCTTGTTTGATGTTTTAACATTTTTGTGGCTGATATTTTAAAACGGACGTGTTTTGAGAAATTGCTGCCTTTACCTGGAACTCAATTATGTCGGTATCTATAACAAACAAAGCACAGTGATTTGTAATTAGGTTTTTGTCATTAGTCATTGCATTGGTCACTCCTTTTACATGGTGTTAGCAGTGTTTGTATGTACAGATGTGTTTATGTCTATATCTTTCTTAGTGTCCAATTACACATTTTTTTTTAATTTTTTTTTTTTTTCTCGCTGTATAGTAGATAGGGGTGTCAGTTTTGGTATTAGCCTGTATGTTGTCTCCACATTTGTACCACAGCACTGTTGAATTCTCAATTCTGATTGGTCAGAAGGTGTTGATTAATTTTCTTTAACAGCAGCTCAGACAGTAATTCACAGGCTTATATTAATGAGCTTCTTCTAATATGTTATTGTTTCTATAGTAGCAGCTTACAGAGGGAGTAGTATGGCAGATACTCCATGTAATTAGATTAAGAAATGGTGCGTAATTGTTGATATGTTGAAGTTTTCTCTAAGGAATCTCCAGTGTCAAAGCTTCTGTACCAGTCAAAACGTTAAAGCTGTATTTATTTGTACCAATAACTGGACCATAACTGAAAGTATGTGTATTCTGTTTGCAGTTGATCCTGCAGGCTTAGTGGCCAACCTGACGGTATGTAAATCATAAATTGAATCCACAACAGAAAAACCAAGCAATTCACTACCACAGAAAGCATTTCTGGAAAAGTGACGACATAAACATAGTGATATTTTTTCAAATGTCAATAAATAACATTCATATTCTATAAGACCACAGCATTTTCTCCTCTAACTCACCTAGTGCTTGATGAATAGCTTGATGAATAGCTTACCAGTTAAACCCGGACTGTTAGGGCAGAGAAAACACAACTTTGCATTGCTGTCTAGGTTTGGAGGCTGACATTGCTGATCCAAAATTAATACATGAAAAGAATGCTGTGCAATGTATTTATGATATAATTGTGTTTGGTGTCTAGTGTAAGAAGCCTGATCAAAAGATAAAGCCCTACCTCAAACCTCACCTACCCAAACGTTTCCACTATGCACACAGCAGACGCATTGAGGACGTCAACGTGCTGGTCAACTCACTCTGGCTTTTCGAGAGGTACAATGAGCCTACTACACACACCTTCACTGCCTGTATGTGTGAGAATGTATATAATATAATGTTTGTTTTCTGCAGATATCCAGGTTCTCTCCAATTTTGCTCTGGTGGAAATCACGGATATGACAATGATGACCCTAGCATGCAGGTGTGTGTGTGTGTGTACACTCTCATGTTTCCGTAATGTTTTAAACAACCTTTACATATATTGAGCATGCTATCAGACCAACCTTCTCATGCTCTCACTCTCTTTGTTTAACTACTTCTGTCTCACTTCTCTCTTCCTTCATTCTAGGCAATGTTTCTTAGCTATGGCCCCAAGTTTAACTTTCAGACTGAGGTTGAGCCGTTCTCCAACATTGAGCTCTATAATCTTATGTGTGGTGAGTTTTTTTTTTTTTTTTTTTACAACCCTAGATCTCTGGTTCGAACCAAAGATTGTAAAGCATAGATCCAAACTCAAATATATAGTCACAAGCAGCAATCCATTAGAGTCCAAGCACCACTAAACATATACTTCCTAATGATCTATGTTTACCGGTGTCTTCAGATTTGTTATAACACCTGGCATTATTGTGTTGTATTTGTGTTCAGACTTATTGGGGTCTCTATCTCCTGTTAGTCCTTATGACTGAATCTTAATAATTTGATGCATATCACTCTATTGCCTTGTTCACTCTATTGGGTTCATATTTTAGCCCACCTGCTGTACTGCATTGTTACTGAAGCCGTAGGAGGTGAAACTACCTTACCACTTTTTTTTCTGTAGTTTCAACTTCATCACCTTCACTGCCCAGCACAGTTTTGTCTTAAACATCCTGTTTCTCAGAATTATGCACTCCACTGCATTTTATTACTGTATATCTATGTATAAATATGTTTCTACAAAAGAATAATTTTTCCAGTTGCTCCTTGCTACAGCTGCACTAAATATAAACCATAGTAAAAATTTCCTATTCCCATTTGGTAGGCAGAGCTCTGTTGCTGTCACAGCTATGCTTTGATTTCTTCCTCTTCCCATTTTAGCAACAGGAAAAAAAGAGAGCAAAAGAGATTAACGGCCAAGCCAAGTTCATTTCTGGCAATGGAAAACGTAATAAGCAAAGTTATATCCCTGCACAAATATAGTATTACAGTCCCAAATGTTACCACAGAGAAGTGTGTGTGTGGCAGAGTAAGGAGGCTTTGCCTGCATGGTACCAGTCATGGCTATGGCTTAAATATAAAACTATTTCAAATGAGAAGCTTATTAAAAATCAAAGATAACCAGCGGTGAAAAGAGAACTGAAAAATTAAGTAAAAGTACTGATGCCAAAAAATGTACTGTGCGTAGAGTAAAAGTACCTTTTCTAAAAAAAAAAAAGTAAGAGTAAAAGAGAAGCTTGCATATCAGAGTAGTGTGTATTTTTTAATTGTGAGTGCTTGTCCCCTTTATAACACTGTATCCTGTAATTTGCAACTGTAGTTCACATGTTCTAACATTTTCCCATTCCCTTTCATGGCTGTTTGTCAGGAATAATGAACATAGGGATCCTGCAACAGTGTTAGTTTTGACTGCCAAAGTTTACAATACAAATGCCCTTTATGTGTAACATTCAATAATACATACTGAATAAACTCTTGTTAATAAACTATATATATCTATGGTATATACATAGCCTGATAATCTGGTTAGGATAAAACCAAAGCTTACCTCTATTTATATCAGTAGCTAGGGAGAATAAACAGTCCAGTCAACGTCAGAGGGTTCAAAAGAAGTGGAAAACAATGAACAAAGTATTAAAATCAGGAGAAGGAAATAGCAAGCACACTTGAAGGAAAAATAATGGAGTAAAAGTACTGTTACAGCACTTAAAACATACTCACATATACAGTAAGTATAAGTACACCCATTTTAAACTACTTAATTAAAGTATAATTAATTAATATTATAAAAAGGCTCAAAAATTGAAAATTGTAATGGCAATACATTTGCCTGAAGAAAAATGTTCAAAGGCCTGTTCGTTTTCAGAGACTAAGGAGAAAAATCCTGATCTGATGAAATGCAAATGGTTACCTCATGTGCATTCCATCGGATCAAGGTTTTTCTCTTCAGTCTCTGAAAAGCCCTTATCCAATGGAATGGGAAAGCCCTGATCCAGTGCGGTTACCTAATGGTTTAACAACACCAAAGATGGAAGCCTTTTTTTCCAAATGCATGGAAAACAACCTAGTCCAAGTACAGGCGAGCATGTAGCTTATATACATGATTTACAAAGCTAGCATAAAGCTGGAATACACAAAGTGGTGTCTGCAGATGTGCTGCCGTTGTTTATAATGCAATCATATCATTCCCAATGTCAAATCCATGAGTGGTCAGGTTGTCTTCTGGTATGTCCTAAACACTTATTACATAGAGAAAGAGAGAGACACACATGCATACAGGCCTAAAATTGTAAGATTTCTAACTTATACACTTGCACGTCTATACCTCATCCACCAGACAATCCTGTGACCTACCCTTAATGTTTAATGGCCTGGGAAATATTACTACATATAATTCTGAAAATTACAGCCCTTCCTGAACTGAAAAGTGTTTCTTATTTCAAATAACCCAAATAAGTAACGTTCTACAGCTTTACACTCTGCTTACCCCCAAAAGTGAAAAGGGAGAAAATTCCAATTAAAGGTATTCTGACTGAGGCACAGGAGCATAGCAGACATCATCTCATTACAAAATGTATTGACTAAAACATGACTTTTTGCCAGAATTCAGCCACAGCAACATCAGATGCTGAATGAGTACAGGGGTGGCTGTTTAAATTAGTGTAACATCTGATTTTAATTTCTGTAAAACCCAGCATCCACAATCAGCAGGACACACAGCACTGTGCAAGAGTATTGGACACCCTAATTTTTTAAATTTAAAAAAAATTATATCTTAGGTGTTTATTTTATGACTTGTGCCTCATTGGGTCAGTAAGAAACATTTCAGCTTTCCAAACATTACCTTTCCAACCAAAATTAAATGTTACAGAAAATGTTTGTATGTCAATAAAATAAAATATTAGGTAATATTGGGCAACTTTTCAAACAAAAAAAAAAAAAAGAAGGCTGTCAGACTTCAAAATACTTGCAAAACAGAAGCAAGAGTGACAGTCTCCAGAAGAACTGTGTCATATTCTCCATAATGTTAAAATAAAAAAAACTCACCAGCCAATTTCCTTGTAAAACTGCACAAAAATGTACTTCACACTACTGATGCATTATTAAAGGGTTATACAAAGGGTTGTTATGCCAAGTATTGACTTTGTTTACTGTTTACAAGTCTTTATATTACATAAAAGAACATTTAATTTCATAATTTTTTAAGCCGTTATTGCTTTACAGCATTCTTTTACATGTACCTAAGACTTTTGCACAGTACTGTATGCATAAGTCTGTCTCTATTATTGTTACTCATAAGTCTTTATTAGGGCTTATCTAAAAATCCTGATTCTAATCCAGAGTGGGGATTAACTCACCAGGAAATATGGTAAACAGGCATAAAACTATAATCATACTCCAAAAAAAATATATAGATAGATAGATAGATAGATAGATAGATAGATAGATAGACAGACAGATATAGATTTTTTTTTCTGGCAAAAAAAAAGAAAAAACCAGTATTTTGTTGATTACCACAGCTCTTGTTGTGCTAAGAGACACATGTGATGATGACTAACATTGATGTTGAGCTTTGCAAAAAGCTGTTTTTGACCCGTCTGATATGTTGACTTTGGTTGTTGTTCCTGTGTATATTTAATCATGCTTGAATTGTTTTTCAAGTGAAAAATGTTCACATATGTATCTTTTCAGGACAGAGATCTAAGCAACACATTGTAATCAAACAGGAAGAATTGTTCTATGCCTCATACGTTACGTATTTTTTTTAATGTGCTACAGATGTAGATCCTCCATACCACTTTCCAGTAATTATTATTTACAGACCCCCAGGGCCATATTCGGAATTCCTATGTGAATTTGCGGATTTCATCTCTAACCTGGTTGTTTCTTTAGACAAAGCATTAATTGTTGGAGACTTTAATATTCATTTTGATAATCCAGAAGACCCTCTGAGAACAGCAGTTGTGTCCATTCTTGATTCAGTAGGGGTTAATCAGAA